>CM014730.1:40867607-41404428 GCA_004329165.1 Spatholobus suberectus | reverse complement strand
CCTTTTAAAATTTAGAAATATTAATATCCTTACCTTTTAATTTGAATAAAGCCAACCTCGTTAATTAACCATGCTCACTCTCCTAGTTTGTGCCTGTATCTTAAATACCATTCTCCTATTTTAATTATTATGTGAAGGAATTTGAAAGTTTGAGTGTGTTTGACAACACTAGTTTATAATAATTAGCTAAAAACTTATAAGCTCGCTTAAATATTATAAGCTAAAAGTTAAGAGCTGAAAAACTGAAAGCTTAATTATAAGCTAGTTAATTGAATTAAAAGTGTTCGGTGATATTAGTCATGGTTGAGAATAGTGCACTATAGCGTCGTGGCGGAGAGGAGTGGTCCCTAGCCATGTCAGGGCCTTCATAGCAACACGATTTAGTGTCGCGGTTGTTGTCAATGCTTTCGCAGCTAGAATAATAAGAATTGTGATGTTATTAAGTGTTGTTTCGCTCCCCTCAAACTATTTCATTGCCACAGTCCCTTCTACCCTTTCTCCATTTGCGATCTATGTCGTCTCTTTCTTTCTTTGTTGATGCAAAATTGCATTTTGCTTTCCTCAATATTTGCAATTGAGGGAGACAATCCTAAGCTATTGGAGTACTAGGGGTTTAGATCCTCTACAGTGACATTTCATTGCATAAGATCTCAATGTTCCTTTATTTTTAATATTTGAAAATTTTAATATATAAAGAAAGAAAAAATTGTATGAATGGTGAGATTAAAAAATGCACACGGTGCAATTGTTTTCCAAACTGCAAGTGATCCATTCCCTGAGTATTATGGTTATAGCTAGTAAAGAAAGGGTTAAGGTTAGGAGAATTAATCCACCTGAGCCCAAACATTTTGTGAGTGTTTTTCTCTCTTTTTTGTTCTAGTTTGTTGGACCTCTATTTTGACTCTAGTTTAGCTTATCTTCTATGTTTTTTTTAAAGCATAGCATATAATATAATAAATAAGCTAAATAATAATAGTAATAAAAATTATAATAAACTAAATAATATTAATATAATAAACTATTTAAAGCATAACATATAATATAATACACTAGATAATAATAATAAACTAAATAAAACATAACATATAATATAATAAATTAAACAATAATAGTAATAAAAATATAACAAACTAAATAATAGTAATAAAAATGTTAAAAAAAATTTAAATCATAACATATAATATAATAAACTGAATAATAATAGTAATAAAATAAATTCAGCATAGCGGCTATCTCGCTATATGCTATCCCGCTATAGCATTTTTTTGGATTGGCAGCTTTGCGCCACTATCCGTATTTAAAACACTAATATTAGTTAATAAGTTAGCTAATAAATATAAAATAACATAAAATGACATATCTAGGACAATGATTTTTAAATTTTTTATTATAAAGAATTTATGGAAATTTGATGATTTTATATTATAAAGAATAGTTGTACTTGTTTTGTTTTTTATTTTTTGTGATATGTTTCCTACTTTTTCACAAAACATATAATTAAATTAAATAAACTCTTATATTGTTTAAAATTATTTTTTTAATACTTGATTAAATTTTTTAATAATATTATTTAGACACAAAAAGAGTGTGTTAAGGGGTGGCACAATGGTGATGAATTGTGTGCCACTTTGTGGGTGTGAGAGTGAAAGACATGCATGAAAGACAAAACATGACATCATTGATAGTGGCAAGATAGACAAAAAGGTTTCTAAATTAAAAAAAAAAACTAAAAAGAAATTTCAAGTAAATTAGTGAGGATAAAAGAAAAGAAGAAGAAAAAGAAAAGCTAGTAGCTTATAAGGTATAAATTAATTGAAGTAGCTTATGAAATAAAGTTAGAAGTTACTACTAGTGTATCAAACAAGCTTATTTGGCTAAAATAGACTTTTGGTCATTCTTCTTATTTTTTGATTTCAGTTTAGTTTCCTAAGATTAAAAATTTGCACTTTAGTCCTTCTGTTAGTTTTTTGTACTAATGGTGTTAGTTTTGACTAATGTGACAAATGCCTTTTGATATGGCATCTCTCAATTTGTCACATGATAGCAAATTGACCAAGTTAGTGTAATAAATTAACAGAAGGACCAACTTAATCTAATAGAGACACTTTAATGTGCCAAAGTGAAACTTTTAAATTTAGGAGACCAAACTCAAACAAAAAAAAGAAAAAATGAAGAACCAAATATGTATTTTAGTTGACTTATTTTAGTCAAATCAACTTATAAACTAGTCAAACTAGTTTATAAATTACTAGAGTGGTTTGCCAAACACACCTATTTTTAATTAATTTGTCATACTAGTTTATGTAAAACTAAACCTTGGGTAAAATTGAGTTTAGTTTGTTTTCAAAATTATGTAATTCTGATATTATATTTCTTCATATAAATGTAAAAGATTGTGATTATCGAAATTCAAAAAAAGAGAGTATTTATTGAATTAGATAAATAAACAATTCCTACGATTACATCTTACCACATAATTAAGCTTGAATTCAATTTACAAATATATAAAATGAGAATGAAAAGAAGGGGAAAAAAAAGAACTTAAGACCTCTTTAGTTTGAAAAAAGATTATTTTTTATCAACAATTACAAAAATGAAGGTCAAACTATTTTTACTTTATTTTTATTTTCTATACTGTGTTGTTTTTATCATTTTTCATGCAATTCTTTTAAAATAAACAAAAAAAATAAAAATAAGACAATTTTTTATAATTTTTTATTAAAATATAAAATAAAATAAAGTAAACATTTTGTCAAATTAAACACTTGGGATATCAAAATTAAACTCAACTCATTGTACCTAGATTTGAGAAATTCTCAAGCAAACAAACGCATTTTTTTTTAATAACCACCATAATTGGGGCCTTTGACTTTTTGGTAGGACTCTAGTTTCAGTCCTTTGGACCAGCTATGGGACTAATCCTCGGTCTAAGGCTTTATCACATCTAAAGTTTCTTGTCTCTCTCCAAAGATGTATTATGTAGAAATCAAACCTAAGTCCTTTCCCACAAACTCAATGTGTGTTGCCAACTAAGCTACACCCACTGGGTTAGCATACTAGCTCTTTACTATTTCATTCACAAATAAAAAGAAAATTCTTAATCGATAATCATTCTAATAATTATCTTAAAAAATATTAAATATTCTTTAAATTTTAGAAATATCAATATTATCCTCATCCTTTCGTTTAGGTAGATTAAACTTAATTTCATTATTTAACGATAAATGATTCACCTAATTGATTCTTTTCTCTTTACCACTCAACCAGATCAGATTCATTTTGTTCAAACTTGAAAGTACTTAACCGAGTCATTTTTTGAATGAGTACAAGAAATTCCTTTTTGGGCACATTGATGAGAATGTACTTGCTCCAAAAGTCCAAAATTTTATATGAAATGGTGCGACGTGTCCTGTCGGGACATGCTTTATCAACTGAATTAGTAAAAAAATCAAACCTCGCTTAACGGATGAATCAGGTAATATTTAATGCAAAAATAAATGAATATTGGCAAGGGGTTGAGCAAATAAATGTTAATTAATGTACGTATTCCCAGTCCTTTACATCGAGGTAACGTTTGACTTTTTTTTTTTTTTACATACTTTTTTCAAGAAAATAGTAATATAGCTGTGCATTCGCACGTTAAATTAAACACATTGTGTTCTTAAAACGTTTGGTTTGACCCTATGTTTAGTATTGGAAAGAAAATGAGGAAGGGAGAAAAAAAAATGGGAAAGAAAGAAAATTTTAAATTTTTATTTTTGAAAATTAACTTTTTTCTTTTTTTTTTCAACTAAATAAAAAAAAGAAATGCATTTTATTCTTTTTTTTTTAAAAAGTGTTTGAAATTGAGGTATATTATTTAAATTTTGATATTATAAACATTTTTTTTTCTAAAAATCCCTTCATCCAGTTTTAACTTTAAGTAACTTTGAAAAAAATAATAGATCAAATACACTCTAAAGTATTTTATATTATATTTTATTTATTTTGAGGTAGGATGTCTATCCAATTATGGATTCAAATTGAGGTTCATTGTTTCGTAAGAGATTAATTAATCTATTTCTATAACCCAACTCTCATTAATATTGTTTTTTTTTTTTTATTATTATTATAACCGGTACTTAAGTCTATGTTTTAAACATGCTAAATGTTTATTTTTATATAATTAAAATTTATAAATAAATAAATACTTTTTAATATATATAACATATTATAATTACAACAACAAAAAATGGAGGAAAAGGGAATTACGTACCGTGAAAACGAAGTTGTAGCCACGTTTGAGAACTTCCAAGAGGAAGAGAGTCCTTCTCCACATCATTTTAATGAAATCTTCAGACATGTAGATTTTCTCACCTTCAAAATCAACCCCATCTGTTTCCAATCTGAAGCAATTCAACTTCAGAAACTGACACCGATCATAGGCCGTTCGATCAACCGCTACTATTAGAAGATGATCAATGAGAGACCTTGTTCCCTCTCCAAGCCAAAAACTACCCAGAAATATATCAAGCATAGTGGTATCACTCTCTACATCTTGCTCAACATAGGCCTTATTTACTATAGCAATTATCACCGTTTTGTTTCCCATTGAGGCTTTGGCCAAAGCAGAGTCAAGGCCATCTCCATATGCTTCAATATTGGTGGTGGTCTACAATGTATGCACAAGTTAAAGGAAAATTTAAATAATGAAAAATTATAGTCAAAAATAAAAAAAGAAAACTCCATATATATACTTGATTCAAAATAAAATAAAAATAATCTATGGCAACGCAACATTACTCTTTTGATTATATATTGGATTGAAAATTTCAGCTAGATTATAAAGATTACCCATGAGTTTTTTAGATGAAAAAAAAAAAAAAATATGGGTGATTTGAACTTACAAAATTTGATTGCTTGAAGAGTGGTTCCTTTTGGGTTAGGATGAATTCGTTAGAGAAAGAGGAGGACCAGTGGTACAGCAAAATAACCCCAGCAAAGAGTAATATTATCGTTGCCAAACTCCCAAGTGTTTGTTTAAGATTATCCATGATTCTCAATCTCTATGCCTTTTTGTGAGGACACAACCAAAATTTGGTGTTCTGTATATATTGAAAGGCAACGAGCATATACCTAACTACTTCAATAACTTGAGCCCAAAAAAATATATGCCTCTGTCTCCATTTGTTTTGGCCTTTCGGGCATGTATTATTGAATTATTACATATTTGTATTACTATTAGTATTGTATTGTCATTTGACTTTTTATTTGTAAGTTGTGACTCATATATTGTTGACATTTGCGTGTAACTACAGTGGATATGACCGATGGTTTTGTAGTTTAGTTTTATCGTCGGTTTTTTAATTTAATGGTTTCTCAAATAATTATAATAGTTTAATTGTTTTCACTTAAATGTTTTTGATCCCTTTTTGTAATTTGGAACCTAAACAAAAATTTTGAACGGGCCCAAATTAGTCTGTCTTAAAAAAGATTGAAAAAAATCAAAAAATTGGTTCAACAAGCAAAAGAAAAAATAGAAAGGGATAAAAATTTTGATATAGGCTAACAAAATTGAACTAGGCCCAATAGACCCATACGAATGCCAACCCACCCACCTGCCCAACCCAAAACAGGCTCAAACCAATGGACAAGTTGGGAAGAAACGGGCCAATTTCATGCAGTAGCACTTTGTTACGACTTAAAATTTTTGGGCCCAAATATGACCGAAACTGACTGCTAATTAAGCCTATATGCTTCCGGCTTTTAACTACACTGTTTACTAATGTGTTTTCTTAATGTAGGCTAAATAAATTTTATGTTTTACCCCTGTTCCCATGAAAAGCAGTGCTGATAATGGAATCAATAATAAAGACATTGCAGCTTATAATGGTGGAAAAGTTGAGAGATCTACTTGCAATTAGTCAAAATTTTCTTTCTAACTTTTTAGATAGATGGATACAAAGAGAGACTAAATTATTCATAACTTATTTAATAAAATGATTTTTTTAAAAAAAACTGTTAACATACCATTTTTTCGATGATATATTGTAATGAACTCTTGCTTCATTTTCAATCTATAAGCAAAAATATAGGTTTGTCATAACCCTGTAAATTATACGAGCAGCCTAATTACTTGTAGGAGATGATCAATTTATGATTATGAGATTATTAGTCATTTTTTAGCCATTAATATCAGTTTGCTTTTCAAATCCTTCACTGTCTTAAACGTGATAGAGTAATTTTATTTGCATATGTATAATCCTCACAACACATCAACATAAAGATTTTTCTATTCATTTATTAATCTCTTCGTAACAATGCACAAAAGCTCAAATGTTCACTTTTCTAAATTAAAATGAATGCCTGTTTAGACTATATAAAAAATATATGGGTTGTATAACTAGATATGATGTTTAGCCTTTTGTTTTGCTAGGTCTTCCCCAAGATTGCCAACACCTATTGTGCTTAGTCCACTGGGGGTTAACTGTGGAATTAGCCTCTAACCTCCTAAATCGTTTCCAGTCACGGAGGGCTACCTTCATATCCGCAACCTTCGCAATGATGCTCCTACAACAGTTGGCATGGATGGTGGTGACTGCCCTAAAATCTTTGCTATCTTGGCAAAATCCACTGAAATAAAGGGTGTCCAAAAACCTAACCCTAAGTCCCAAGTGTTCAATTATGCCACTTCTAATGAGGTCAAGAAGCACATCTTGCTCTTTTTTTCCTGTGGAGTTATCCTTTTGGCCATACCATGTCTCAAATAAGGAGATGGTCTTGTTGTTTGACCTCACAAAGTAAAATCCAGTATTAATTAGATGATTTTTTGACCAAGGATCACCGAGGTACATGTCTGTGCTAATTTGGAGGTCTTCCGTCTCATTCTTGCTCAACCTTGTAAATGGATTTCTAAGCCACATTACATCAGTGTCCTATGAAAAAGATGATGCATATGAATTAGAAGGAATAAAAAGTTGAGAAGTGAAATTAATGTAATTTTACATTCAAGTATTCGATTTTTTGATATGAAAAGTTGAACTGAAATTCATGCATCAATACCTTTTGCGTTACTGTTGAGATGATATTAACAGATATTATGCACAATTACAATTACAAGGAAATTTAAGGATTTAACACCTTATTTGTTAAGTAATCGAATATGAATACATAAAGTAAAGATATGTTTTTTTATAAAATATAATGAGTGCTTAATAGGTCTTACAATCAATCATAATAATTCTTATTTGATAAAAAATTATGTCTTTCTCTTTCTAACATAACCATATCATATTGATCAATAATGGTAGAAAATACAAATTCACAATTTAATACTAAGCGTAGGGTGAAAACACAAATTTCATATTTGAATCTTATAAAAATTAAACTTTGGAAAGCAAGTATATATAAATGCAAAATGGTTTGTCATTTAATTGATTTTGTTATAATATTTTTGGGTTATAGTTCATACATTTTATTATTTTATTATGTTTTCATATTTTGCTGATTTTAATATGAGTGTCACCAAAGTTTAGGTCTACCACAAAATTAATGCAATATGTCATCGGGGAAAGAGCATTTGACATTCAATAGGGAACGTCTCTTTAATTATATGATGAAGTGAAGAAATTTAAAAGAAAGAATGGTCTCCTTATCATACAAGAAGAATTTCTCATAAAAGAAAGTGGAGCGCTTATATATTCATCTCCTTATTATTATAGTATCATCTAATGGAAGAAAAAGAAAAGGCGAGAACATCTTTTCCTTTGTTTGATCCTCTCTCTCTCTCTCCATGAATGATGAGACAGTATCAAAAATAAAATTTGTTAGTATTTAAATTTTTTGTTTGTATTAACATGTTTTAAATTAAATTAATAAATAGAACTGTATATAAAATATTTAAGTTGATTTTTTAGCTAGCTATAGCAGTTTTTAATAGTTCTAAATTGAAATAAAATTTATTTATTTAAATAGTTGTATGAATGAACCCATTAGGGTCGGCCTAGTAGTGGGAGATGGATAATATGCATAAGATCATAGGTTCTAATATCAATACAATCATTGTACACAAAAAAAGTTACACAAATAAAAATGAGTTTAAATAGTTTATTTTACTGAGTTATATTATATGTCATTTCAAAAAATTAAGAAAATATTAATTATTTTTCAATAATATCTTCAGCTTTGTTATAAAAACTATTTTATTATACTATTTGTGTAATTGTTAATTTTTTTAAAAGTATGCATTACTTTAAAGGACAAATAATATGAGATGGATGAAATATTAAATAATAATAATTCCAATAGTTATCTTAAAAAGAAAATGTTAAATACTATTTAAAATTTAGAAATATCAATATCCTTACCTTTTAAGTTGAGTAAGTCAACTTCATTAATTAACCACGGTTCACTTCTCCTAGTTTGTGCTTATATCTTAAAGAGTAATGTTATATTTCTTATAAATCTCTCTGCTATTTTATTAAAAAAAAGTATTAATAAAAAAGGTAAATATATTTAATATCTTAGAAAAATAAAATGCAATAAATATTTATCATTCCAAAAAAGTAAGAGAATTAATAAAAAAAGTGTCTTAGAAAGATTTAGAATTATTCTATCGTAAACTAGCCCTTTAACCCGTGCGATGAACGGTCCTTTTTATATTAAGTATATATTATAATAGTTAGTTAAATTCAAATTTATATTTAATAAACAAAAATAATATGATAAAAAAATCAAAAGGTATAAATATTTTTTGAGAAGAATGTATAGTAAACAATTGAATTGTAAAAGATGTTCAATAAGTTTTAATGAAAGATATATATACATCAAATGAAGCCTATAACATTGTACTAAAAAAATCGTGTAAACAATAATGAATTATATCAATAGTAATAAAATGAAAATACAAAATATATTGCTTTAAGTTTTTGCGAAAAAAATAGAAACAAAGATAATGAGTATAAGAGATAAGTAAAAATTGTTACTATTTATTAGACATAAAACTAAAGAACAAAACAAACGATTGATTAAACACGTCATAAAACAAAATAATCATAAATAAGTTAAGAAATATTACATTGTAACAACATATTTAAAATGCATGTGTAAATATATTTATTAGAACTATAATATTTAAAACATTACACATTTAAAATATTACATTATAATAACATATTTTACATATAAATATAAATATTTTTATTAGAGTTTAATGGTCAAGCACGGTCAATGAAAAAAGTTTTACATTGTCATCTAATCAGAATTCAACATTAATATGACTTTTAAAGTATTTATTATAAAAGTCAATAAACTTACAATAAATGCTGGTTTGTGATTAGATGATAGTGTAAAATTACTTTACACTGTTAGTGCATGACCATTAAACTCTTTTTATTATTACTAAATATTTAAAACATTACATATGTAAATATTTTAAATATTATAATAGTCAAGATTAAAGCATTTTCTATTAGGGGTGGCAAAACGGGTTCAACCCGCCGGGTCGACCCGCCTAACCCGCCATTTTTGGCAGGTCGAGTAAGCTAGTAAAACCCACTAGCCGCCTCAACCCGCCCCACCCAACCTGCAACCTGCGGGTTAGGCAGGTCAACCAGCGACCCGCCACTTTTTTTTTTTTTTTTCAATTTTCTCCTTCCTTAGTTATTGTACCAAAGACATTAATTAAAAAAAAGAAGAAGTAAAAGATGCTCTACACTACACTACTCCACATTCGCAATGTTATCCTAAAAAATATAATGATAACAATAACACATGCGTTTGGGGTTAGTTCTACTTGTAATTAAATACAATTCAATGCTATACTAAAAAATATAATCCCTCATACTTTTGAATGAGATGTGTTATTTATTTTCAAGTAAATTATTTTTCTAACTTTTGAATGAAAAAAATATAATTTCTCTTTCATATATTTAATGTATAATAAAATAATAATAAAATTATATGTCAAACAATCAAAGATTCAAAGTGATATAACGTGTATTAAAATAAAAATTATTTAATCCAATTCAATTAGATGATAACAAAAAAAATTAAATTTAATTGAGTTTTTTTATAAAAAAAAAGTGGGGTGAGTCAACCCACCAACCCGCATTTTTCAACCCGCCAACCTATTTTTAGCGGGTTGACCCGCCAACCCGTCCTTTGTACAACCCACCGACCCACTCATTATTCTTTGGCGGCCCAACCCACCAACCCGCCAACCCACTACTAGGCGGAGAGGGTTCAACTTTTCAACCCACTTCTTGTCGGCGGTCAACCCCCCGCCCCGCTTTGGCGGGTCGATGGCAGATCGGGGTGGTTGGCTCGCTTTGCCACCCCTATTTTCTATGAAAGATTAAATACAAATTTTTGAAGACTTTTCAATGATTGAAATTCATTAGCATTAAACAATTTGATGTTCAAAATGAAATGCATTAATTACAATAATGAAGACTTTTCAACTACTCATTAAACAATAAAATATAGATAATAAAAAAGCTTCTCAAGTAAAAATAACATTAAATAATTGTTGAAAATAAAATATATTAATTAAAATAATGATGACTTTTGAATGACCTATTTTAAACAATGCAATTTAGATTAGAAAAAAAGTCTTCAAATAATATTTTATTTATTTTATTTTAAGCAAAAAAAAATTATTTTATTTTTTGCAATTGCTTTTATTATTTAAAAAATAAAATTCATAAATATAATAAACGAATGTACATATTCAAACATTTTTAATTATAAAAAACATTATTTTATTTTGACTTAAATTATTTTCAAAATTAAAAATAAAAATAGTGAAAGCAAATATTTTTTTATTTTATTTTTTTGTATATGATATCTTTATTTAAAAAAATAAAATTCATAAATGTAATAAATGAATGTGTAATAACTAATAAATGAATGCACGAATTCAAATACGCAAATATTAAAATCATTAAAATTCATTATCCTTCCTCCAATGCTTAATAATGAAAAAAAAATGAAAAATAAAATATTTTGTAAAGTATGCATTAAAAACTCACTATCTATTAAATGTCTTAGTAATTAATACAATTTATTAAATAAATAGAAAATATAATAATTAAGAAGAAATGCCAGGAGTTCCCTGGTTTAGGGAGATTTTTTAATTTTACATTTAATGATAAAAATATTATTTTATTTTAACTTCAATAATTTTCAAAATAAAAAAGTTAAAACAAAATATTTGTATTTTATTTTTTGAATATGATATGTTTATTTAAAAACTAAAATTCATGTATATAATAAATGAATGCACAAATTTAAACACTTGTAATTATAAAAATATTATTTTATTTTGACTTTGATTATTTTCAAAATTAAAAATAAAGAAAGCAAGAGAAAAGTATTTTTTTTATTTCTTTTTGGAGAAATTAAAATGGATAAATATAATAAATAAATTCATAATAACCAATAAATGAATAGTGCACGAATTAAATACTCCATAATAAAATCATTAAAACCTATTATCATTTTCTCAATACCTAATAATTAAAAAAATAAAAATAAAATATTTTATAAAGTGTGCAATAAAAACTTACTATGTACTAAATGTCTTAGCAATTAATATAATTTATTAAATAAATGTGAAATAAAATAATTAAGAAGAAATTATCTAAAGTAGTTTATGCGGAAAAAATTGTTCCAAAACTTTCTTTCTTTATTATATAAAAGATATCACTCTCTTATTTTAATTATGATGCAAAGGAATTTGAAAGTTTAGCAGCTTTTAAATTAGTTATACTAACTTGTGTAAAACTAAAACCTGCCTAAAATTGAGTTTAGGTTGTTTTATAAATTAGCTGATTCTGATATTATATTTCTTCACATACATATGAAAGTTTTTTTTTCGCTGAAAACATGTGAAAGATTGTGATTATTGAAATTCGAAAAGGTTAAGTATTTATTGAATCTTAGATGAATAAACAATTCCTATGACTTATCGCTCAATTAACCTTGAATTTAGTTTACAAATATATAAAAAGAAAATGAAAAGGATGAAAAAAAAAATTGAAAACCTTTATAGTTTGGAAAATTTATTATGTTTTCAAGAATTACAAAAATGAATGAACGTCAAACTATTTTTACTTTATTTTTTATTTAATATTTTGGTTCTCATGCAATTCTTTTAAAATTAAAAAAAATAATATAAAATCTACAACTATAATAAAGAGGATACCCTCTTTAGGTCTCCACTTCTTATTGAACTACTATATTCTTAATTATTCTCTAAATTATCTACTTTTTATCTTTTAATTATTATCTAAATTACCTACTACAACCTCTTTATTTTATTTTATTTTATTTTTAAAAAAATAAAGAGACACACAGAGTATCTATCTTTTCCCTTGGTTTTATAATATTTATTAAAGTATAAAATAAAATAAGAAGCACTCTATCAAATTAAACACTTTGGATGTCTAAAACCCAACTCCACTATACCTAGTTTTTTGAAAAACTGTCAATTAGACAAGCACTTTACTAATTCATTCACAAATAAACAGAAAATTCTTAATCGATAATCATTCTAATAATTTTCTAAAAATTATCAAATATTTTGTAAATTTTAAAAATATCAATATTACGCTTACCTTTTTTTTCATTTAGGTACATTTAACTTCATTATTTAACGTATAAATCTTTCTCCTAACTTATTCTTATCTCTTTACCACTCAACCAGATCAGATATCCTAACTGCAAATCTGCAAATCTGGATAACAACCAGAGAAACTACGAACATATTGTTCAAACTTGAAAGTACGTAACCAAGTCGGTTTCCGAACATGAGTACAATAAATTCCCTTTTCAGCACATTTATGAGAATGTTACTTGCACCACAACTTTATACGAAAAGTCCAACGTGTCCTGTCGGGACGTGCTTTATCAACTACTAAATTGGTAGCAAACCAAACCTCGGCTAACCGATGAATCAGGTCATGTTTAATGCAAAAAAAAAACAAATGTTGGCATGGGTTTTAGAAAATAAACGTTAGTATTCAATTTTCAAATGATCTTTCATAATACGCCTCCCTTTATATTTATATTAAGTTAGTATTTGACTTTTTTTTTACTTTTTTTTTCATTTTAAAAGTCAAAGTTGGGCTATATATATAAACTCTTAAAACGTTTGGTTTGAATTTTGATTCTATGTTTAGTAAAGTGAAAAGAAAAGAGGAAGGAGGAAAAAATTTAAAATTTTAATTAAAGAAAAAAAGTGAAGTTTTGGATTTTTGTTTTGGTTGTTAACTCTCTTTTTTTTTTTTTTTTAATTTCTCTTCAATCAAACAAAAAATATAAATTACTATTCATTTTTTAAATAGTGTTTGAAATTGAGGTATGTTATTCAAGTTTTGATATTATATCCATTTTTTTAAAAGTTCCTTCACCCAATTTTAACTTTAAGTAACTTTTAAATAATAATAAAATTTAGATCAAATACATCCTAAGTATTTTATATTATTTTTATTTATTGAGGTAGGATTTCTATCCAAGCAAGGATTCAAATTGAGGTTCACTATTTTTTTTAAACTAGATTATTCTCTTTCTTTGACCCAACTCTCATTAATATTGTTATTTTTATCTTAAAAAGTACTTTAGTCTATAAAAATTAGAGAATAAATATTTATTTTATATAATTAAAATTTATAATAATTAAATATCTTTGAATATATATAAATTATATTTTGAATTTACAATGAATAATTTAAATTATGATACAAGATTATTTTTAACTATTTACTATTTTTTTTTAAAAAATATTAAATTCAATTTACCAATAGAAATAAAAGATGCTAGATTGAAATGAATAAAAGATCAAATGATACAGATAAAAGATGATAACTAAGATAATTGAGAGAATTTTTTTACTAGATGCAGGAGTAGTGTGAGAGAAAGAAAATATTGAGAATGTGAGCTAATTTTGGACAACTAATTCAATTCTATGCACTTAAACATGAGAAAGAGCAATCAATCAGAACAAAATAAAATAAAATAAAGGATGAAGAAATTACGTACCGTGAAAACGAAGTTGTAGCGACGTTTGAGAACTTCCAAGAGGAATCGAGTCCTTCTCCACATCATCTTGATGAAATCTTTAGACATGTAGATTTTCTCACCTTCAAAATCAACCGCATTTGTTTCCAATCTGAAGCAATTCAACTTCAGAAACTGACACCGATCATAGGCCGTTCGATCAACCGCTACTATTAGAAGATGATCAATGAGAGACCTTGTTCCCTCTCCAAGCCAAAAACTACCCAGAAATATATCAAGCATAGTGGTATCACTCTCTACATCTTGCTCAACATAGGCCTTATTTACTATAGCAATTATCACCGTTCTGTTTCCCATTGAGGCTTTGGCCAAAGCAGAGTCAAGGCCATCTCCATATGCTTCAATATTGGTGGTGGTCTACAATGTAGGCACAAATTAAAGGAAAATTAAAATGATGAAAAATTATAGCAAAAAAAAAAAAAAAGAGTCAAACTTCATATATGTACTTGATGCAAAATAAAATAAAAAACTATGCATCAAAAGCAACATTATTCTTTTAATTATATATAGAATTGAGCCAGATTATAAAAAATACCCATGATTTATTTTGATGCAAATAAAAAATAGAATAGAGAAAATAGGTTATACATCGACAACAGTTTTACACTACTATTCAATCACAAACTACTGTGTATGATAAGTATGTTGACTTTTACAATAACTATCTTAAGAGCCATACCAAAAACTGACGGTGCATAACCAAAACTCGAATAGAATATGGGTGATTTGAACTTACAAAATTTGATTGCTTGCAGAGTGGTTTTTTCTGGGTTAGGACTAATTCGTTGGAGAAATAGGAGGACCAGTGGTACAGCAAAACAACCCCAGCAAAGAGAAATGTTGCCATTGCAAAACTCCCAATTGTAAGTTTAGGATTATCCATGATTCGCTATCTCTATGCCCTTTCGTGAGGACACAAAACCAAAATTGAGAGTCCTGTATGTTGGTGCTTTCTGGAAGGGAGGTTAAAGATATGGGCATATATGGCTATGGCAGAACGTAGAATGATCATATATTAGCGAAGTGGAGAGAAGTATTATTCTTTTTCTCTTTCAACGTTGATTATTTGAGAATGCTCACAGATTCAAACGAAGGATATATCGTGTGTATTCGGGTTCGGATACACAGTTTAAAAACACGATTTCCGTGTTGATAAGGGTATTCTCTGCGGTTGATCGTAGTTGGATATAATGCTTATCTTTTGGTTTACTTTTAAAATAATTAGACATAAATATGTTTTTAGTTCCTCAAATTTAAGGTAAATTCGTTTTTAGTCTCTCAACTTTAAAAATAATCTTTTTGGTTCCTATAATTTGAAAAAAAACATGTTTTAGTCATTTTGCTTAAACACAGTTAGTGAATCTGTCACACAAAATTCATCTAATAATGTCTTTGTCAGTAAAAACATTACACCGAACTCAATTGATACTGCATAGCTGACTCAATCTGCCCTAACAATGATATTATAAGTAGTCTTGAAGGACTAAAAGTAACTTTTTTGAAAATTAGATGGACTAAAAAAAAAACCACTTTTAAATTTGGGAGACCAAAAACGGATTTATCTCAAATTTGAGAGACCAAAAACATATTTAAGTCAAATAGTTATTATCAAAGTCAAGAAACTTACCATTTATGATGATTTGTTATTATATAATAGTATAAAAAAAATTTACGCTCTTATTTCTTCACTATCAATCAATTAAAAGTCATTTTTGTATGATTTTTAAGGTAATTATCTTCAAAGTCAACCAACTTACTTACCATACATGGTGGTATGTGATTAGATAACAATGTAAAAAAAAGCTTTACACTTAGTGTATATCCTATTTTCTCTTTGATTAAAGTTTAATGAATATGCACGGTTAGTGTTTGTGATTATATGACAATGTAAAAAAAAAAAAAAAGCTTTATACTTAGTGTATATCCTATTTTCTCTTTGATTAGAGTTTAATGAATATGCACGGTCAATGTAAAACTACCTTTGTTTTATCTTTATTTGTATACCTAATTTTTTTAACTAGTCTGTCAATTTCAATTTAAAAATAACTATATATAATATATTACAATTTAATTCATTTATTATAAAGTCAAAATATAATTTATATATTTAAAAAATTATTTATTATAAATTTAATTATAATATAATTTATAAATTAAAAATATTTATTTATTATTAATTATGATTATGTATAAATAAATATTTATCTTATGCAAATATTTAATGCACAAACTAAAATAATACTATGTATATATAAATATATCTTCATTGACTAATAGTGTAGCGTAGATGACAGATAACCTTGCTCCTTAACCTTTTGCATACCTGGGTCACCCAAAACTATATTTCATTGTTTTAAGACATGCATATTTTAAGCAATCATATTAAGTTAAGTCAATATCTTTTTCCAATGACTTATTCAATTAAAGAAAAATTAAACGTTCTACATCAAACATATATATAATGCAATATTTATACATTATTATTAAAATAAATATTTTATTAATTGAATTAAATTTTGAATTTTTTTTCCAAAATTTTGATTTAGTCTGTATATTTTTTATATTTTAATTTATTCTTTTTATTATCAATAAATTATCTTTTCACCAATTAAACTAATTTTTATATTTATATACCTCACCTGTATTTACAAGTATTATGCAATGTACAATTAGTTGGTAGTTTAATGATGGAAGAAAATACTATAAAATGTAGTTTAAGTCAATAGAGAGAATTTGACTTTATTACATTATTTGTTATTTATTAATATGATTATTAAATTAAATATTAAAAATATATATTTATATTTAACTTATAAAAAATTAATAAAATTTCTAACCTGTATAATTTTATGTCAAGGTCAGGGATAAGGCCACCAGAGCCACTGTTTTAAGTCTCTTAAAAAACATTGATAACTGTTAGTATTCTCTTTTCCACAAAAAATAAAATAAATAAAGAAGTTATTAATTTTTGAAGTTAATATATAATGGGAGTAAAGATACCAACATCCAAATTAGAATTGAGCTTAGATCCCTTAAGTAAGATATTGAATTTGAGTCTTATGGATAAAATAAAATGTGGTTAAAAAGGGGGACTCTACTAAAAGTAATTAATCAAGTTTTCCGACAAAAATTAGTTATTTAAAAAGCTAGTAGATTCTTCAAACCTATAAAGTGGTAACAAAAAAAAATATCAAAAGTGAAGATTTTTTTTTAAAGGAAAAAGATTCATCATCTTACTATAACTTTTCTTTCTTAATTAACAACTACCTTATTTTATTTATTTCTATCTTATTAGTTTCAATTAAAATATATATCTTCTACTAGTATTTTAACTTGTGCATTGCACAGTATAAATATTTATTTTATATAACTTAAATTTATAATAAATAAATACTTCTGAATATATAAATTATATTATAATTAAAATTTGTAATAAATAAATATTTTTGAACATGTAGATTATATTTTAAATTTATAATAAAAAATTATTGTAATACAATGTTAATTTTTAATTATTGATAATTTTTGAAAAAATATTGAAATTCAATTTAGAGCTACAGATATTGAAAATGATAAATTAAAAGAGATAAGAGGTTAAAAAATTCTTAAAAATGTTCTCATTGAGAAATGACAGCTAAAAATGCTCTTGTTAAATAATAACAACTAAAAATACTCTCATTCAAGATAGTTGTTCTCGTTTAATATGTAGGGCGAATTACTTAATATTATGACTTTAATAGCTATACACTATCAATATAAAAAGTTTTACACTGTTAACCAATCAAAAATTACTGTTGTTATGAATTTTGAGATAATTATTATAAAAATCAACAAACTTAGCATATAGGATGGTTTGTAATTAGATGACAGTGTAAAATAGTTTTACACTATCAATATTATTTACATTGAAATAAACAGAAGTCCACAAAATATTAACTACCATAAAATGTTAATTACCTATTATACTTTTCAAATATTGTAATTATTTTTTCAATTTTCAGTATTTTTTATAATTAAAAGTTTTAAAAGAAATCTAACATAAATATTAAATTAAAAATTGATAAATAAAAGAATTGATGCGAAGTTTAGAAATTTTTTTATTCGTTTTTTTCCAAGTTATTATTTGATATTATTTTGTTTTACATAACAATAATTCATACATAACACCAACTTGTTTTGAGGAAATATTATTATTCTCAAAGTCTATATTAATAAACATAATAAAACAAAATTCGGGAAAGATAATGCATATTACCCAAAGAAACGAGGTACGTAACGTAACCAATAAAATATTAGTAATAATAGTCTTTTCTTTTTCTTTTTCTTTTTGATACATTAATAATAGTCTATTGCCGTGAACTAGTGAAATAACTTACTCAATAGAGCAATACTGGATTTAGGAAAAACATTGCATATATACTATCCAATCGTTTGACTTAGTTGAAAATATGACAAAATATTAAAATTCCTAAAAGGGCGCAGAATAAGGAAGTTCCAGTCTTCATCCTTGTTCACAGTCCGTTCTTCAATTCATGCCTTTTCTTGGTCATAGTATTTCTATCTAGTTCGAACATAATTATTTTCGTGAAGGATAACTGTGGTTTATATATAAAAAAAAAAATTAATATAATATACCATCGTGAGAAACAATTTGTAGTATACTACAAATAACTGAGTTACAACCTAACATTTTATTATCTTTATTGACTATTGTTGAACAATAAAAGAAATTTTATACTATACAATATTTAATATACTTAATATTCATAATTGGATAAAAATAATACATTGACCTAGACATATTAAATTTTTTTGAGAAAAGGACGAAACAAAAAATTAAATTTAAAATAAAAATTAAAGAAGAATTTATTATCCAATAAATACGTTTGTTAGTGTTTTTGAGTTGTTTCGGTCAATTATTGTTTTCTGCTAAAAAGAAAATGTCGGCAAAATTCACTAGAATGACAATATCAAGTGTTAAAAACTAAGGAAAATCAAATGGGAAATAGAAAAAGTAAAAGATGGACGTCTTTGACTATTAATCTTGTTCTTTGGTGTATGAGATGGAAGCGTGCAGTAAGGGAAAAAAGATACAGAAGGGAAAATCCGAATTGAAACCACATGACCATATATCTTGAATCTCTCTCTATGCGGCATTCAAATACATGTCATTTTCCTCCCTCACGTAATTTTGTTAGTTTGAGCATACATTATTTGTGCAATTGTGGTGTTGATCTTCAGCATTGTGATAAGGGGGTGAAGGGGGTTGCGAGGGTAGATTACAAGAGAGTGCGAGGTAATTTAACTTTTTTATAATTTTGCATGTGGGATAAAATTTATCCTTAATTTAGTGAGTATAAATATTTAATTTACTATTTAATAAACACTTTTATAGTGTCAACTAAAAATCATTTAGACTTGATTATTAAAGTAATTATTATAAAATCTAACAATTTGTAAATATATAACAACTAAAACTCAATATGTAAGTTTTATGATTATAAGTTTTTATCATAAAAAATGAAAAATTATTCATACTATTTAATCAATTTGTTTATAGAAAAATATTATATATATATATATATATATATATATATATATATAATTGTAAAATAATAAATCAAAAATAATTAAAATTCTAAAAGAATCTCAATTTTTGCAATTCTAGTTAATGATAACAGCAAAGTGACAAAAATTTAAATAGTGAAACAATAGTTTGTTAGTTTTATAACAGGAGAAAGGATAATATAAATCATTATCCCTAAGAAACTGGAAAAAAATTATTTCCATAAAATCAGGGATGAGAGAGACAAAATAGTTTGTTCTTTTTTTTTTTTAAGAATAGGCAGGGTAGTTAAAATGTGGTAAGAGATAAAAGAATTTAATTCTGGTAAGAAATAAAATAATTTAAATCAATATGTAAGTTAGAAGAGATAAGTGTAAAAAAATAATACACCAAGAAAAAAACGGCACACACTTTATATCAATTTAGAACACCAAATGTAATAAAATAATACACCAACAAAAATGGCACACACTTTATATGAATTTAGAACATCAATAATATTTATAAAATTTACTTACTTGTTGAAGACATAATCAAGAATGGCAAGGATTGCCTGTGTATTGTACAACCTCCCGGAACCTAAAAAACCAAGCCTTCTTTTATCTAATCACACACTCCAAATTCTAGGTTTTCAATGGGGCAAACCTAGAAAACAACTATATATCGTGGTAACGACAAAGGGGACCTAACCACGCTATTTATTAACCCTAGACACCTCCCATTATAGACCTAGTGGTTAGGCCCACATTGTTTCTCACATGGATTAGTATTAGGTGTCCAAAACCCATTAGCAATTAATCACATTATAAGTGGGCCTAGTATCATCAAAAGGCTCATAATATTAGCCTGTTTTTTGCAAAGTAAAATGTCACAATTGATTGCAGCTCACAAGAATTTATAAGAAAATCCTAACATTCTCCCACTTGGGCAAAATCAATTATGTAATTTTTAACTTAAAAAAACATTTTCGAAAACGACTCTCGGGCTAATAACATATTGTGGCCACATAATATATGATCCAAACAGTGATATCAAAACCGGCTCGGACCGGCCGGTCGGACCGGTCCGACCGGAAACCGGACGCACAACCGGTTCGAGCTAGCAGTTGGATCGGATACGCCATCAACCCGGTTTGACTCGGTGGGTCAACCGGTCGAACTGGTGACCCGGCCGGTCAAACCGGTGATCCGGCCGGTCAAACCGGTAACCCGGCTGGTCGAACCGGTTAGTTGATCTGGACCAGTTTGAAAAATTATTTTTTTTAAAGTGTTAAACGACGTAGTTTTAACTATAAATATTGAAAAAAAAATAAAAATTTTGACTTATAATATAATTTACGTATTTAAAAATATTTATTTACTAATGATAATAATCACCAAAATCATAAATGCAGGTATGCGTATAACATAAATGTCTCTTGTATTAACATGAATGTATAACCTTCATTCACTTGTTCTTATTTGTTTGTCCTTAATGCGTAACCTCTAGTCCTTTTATCCTCATCTTAAATATAATTGTTGATTGTTTATTTATTTATGGGTTACACATCACCATTAAAATTTAATTTAATAAATTTTATAGGTATGAAATTTACATGTCATGAATACTTTCAAATTTTTTAATAGAGACCGAGTCATGCGGTTCAATTAGTGACCCTTCGGTTCGACCATTGACCCAGTGACCCAGTACCCTGACCGGGTCGATGACCGGTCCGAGTTTTATAACACTGGATCCAAAGATACAACACCTAATTAGGACTCCATCCAACAAAAGCCATGTAACACCGAATCATGGCGGTAACTGCATCCCTTATTGATGCAACACCTTCCACTGTTACAAATATAACCGACTTTGTCGACTAGTCATCAATGTGAAGTGTAGCAAGAAAATAACGTGCCAGTGTGATTAGACAACCATACTGTCATTTTCTTCGTCAGTCCTCAATTTCTCTTAAATGCTTAAAAGCCAGAGAAATCAAATGGTTCATTATGAAACCATCATGCCTCAGCTCCAAAATGGTATCAACTATGAGTATAGTAATCCTAATGACACTGAGCTTCAATATTATGCCTCAGCTCTAACATGGCGTCAACCACCGACACAGTGGTCCCAATGACACCGAGCTTTAATATTATGCCTCAGCTCCAACATGGCATCAATCACCAACACAATGGTCCCAATGACACCAAGCTTCATTATTTTCACATTTGCTATAGCATAAAAATAAAATATATCATAATGAAATTCATCTCATCATTAATTCATCAAATCAAATGTGAAACATCATCAATATATTATTTCCTAAATGCAAAATAATAATCCGACAACATAAAAAGGAAATAACATAAAACTAAAGCTCCCATTAACCAAACACTTCAAAAGAACTCACAATGCCCATGTTTTCAACATGTCTTTTGAAAACAACGGCCTGACTCCCTTGGTTAAGGGATCAACTAGCATGGAATCTATGCAAGATGATCTACCACTATAGAATCATCTTTCACAAGATCTCTGACAGTCAGGTACTTTAGCTCCAAGTGCTTAGATCCACTACAAGTTTTATTGTTCTTTGAATAGAACACTGCAGCACTATTATCATAGAAAATCCTCAATGGTCTAGCAATGGAGTCCACAATGTGAAGTCCTATCACAAGATTCCTTAGCTAAACAGCATGAGTAGTAGTAGCAAAACAAGTAATGAACTCCACCTGCATAATAGAAGAGGCAACAAGAGTCTATTTCTTACTTTTCTAGGATATCAGACCTCTAGCCATTATAAAAATGCATCTAGAAGTCGATTTCCCATCATCAAGGCACCCACCAAGATCTGAGTCTGTGTACCCTATGATCTCCAAGTTATCAACTCTCCTATATACAAGCATATACTCTTTGGTCCTCTATAAGTACGTCATCATCTCCAGTGATTATTCCTAGGGTTTGACTAGTATCTACCCAAAACACCAATTGTGAAGGCAATGTCAGGCCTAGTGCATACCTGAGCATAAATGAGGCTGCCTAGAGCACTCCCAAAAGGTCTATCATTTATTTTTGCTCACTCAATCTCGTTCTTACGACATTGATCCTTGTTGAACTTGTCACCTTAGACGATTGGGACATCTCAGGTTTACAATTCTGCATATTGAATCTCTCTAAGACTCTATCAATGTAAGCCTTTTGAGATAACCCAAGAGTATAGCGTGATCTATCTTTGTGAATCTCGATCCCCAACATAAAAGAAGCCTCACCTAGATCCTTCATGTCAAAAGATCTAGTCAACATCTGTTTTGTCTCATGCAGCATGCCAAGGTCATTAAAAGCCAATAATATATCATCCACATACAACACAAGGAAGATCAATTTGCTCCCACTGACCTTGAGATATATACACTGATCAACCTTATTCTCCTTAAACCTTATGGAAGTTACCACTTCATCAACATTTAGGTACCACTGTCTAAAAGCTTGTTTCAAGCCATAAATTGACCTCTTTAGTTTACAGATCAAGTCCTTACTACCATCAATATGAAAACCCCCAGGTTGCTGCATGTATACTGTCTCACTCATATCACCATTCAGAAAAGTTGTCTTCACACCCATTTGGTGCAATTCCAAATCGAAGTGAGCTACGAGAGCCATAACGATTCTAAAGGAATGTTTTGTCTACAAGTGAAAAGGTCTCATAAGATGAAACAATAAGGTCCACTACATCAAGCTCCAAAAACTTTGCATTCATGGACTCTACAATTCTGCTTCCCTAACTAGGACAGAAGAACCTATATCCTTTAGCGCGGTCCGAATATCCAAAGAAAAAGCAACGACTCGTCTTGGGGTTCATCTTGTTCTGCAAGGGATTATAAATTTTTACCTCAACTGGGCAACCCTAAACTCAAAGATGTTTCAGTCTAGGTTATCATCCTGTCCAAAATTCAAAAGGAGTTTTTTAGGAACAAATTTACTGGGAACTCTGTTGAGAATGTAAAGGGCTGTTTTTAAGACTTTACCCCACAAATATTCTGGCAAGTTGCTTTTACTCATCATGCTTCTCATCATATCCTTAAGTGTCCTGTTATGCCTTTCGGCTACACATTTTGTTCAAGACTCCCAAGCATGGTGTATTGTGGAACTATTCCACAATCCTACAAGTATAAAGCAAATGGTCCCATATGTTGTCCTGTGACACTATATTTACCATAATACTCTCCACCATGGACAAATCTTACAATCTTGATCATTTTTCCCAACTGCTTTTCCACTTCAGTGTTAAAAAATAAAAATTTTCAAGTGCCTCAGATTTTTCTTCAATTAAATAAAGATAGCCATATCAGAAAAAATCATCCATGAATGTAATGAAAAACTTGTTAACACAAATTGTAGGAGTTAGGGGCCCACTAATATCTATATGAGTGATCTTTAAAGGATTCAAACTTCTGGTTGCACCTTTCTTTTGGTCTTAGTAAACCTTCCCTTAATACAATCCACACAAGTACCCAAAAATACTCTTCTTAAAGATAGCTGACTTAGGACCTCCTACGTTGTGGTGTTGACCCTTACCTAGTTTCCCTGAGCCTTGATATCTATGAGAAGCATTAGATGTACTCTTTGTATTTTTTTTTCAATTTCCCTTGCCAAAAGTGGGTTTGCCATGGATAGACAATAGGGCTATGTCACTCTTTTATTTGTTGAGTTTCTTTTCTTCAACAACACATTTGGTAATAAGGTCATTCACACTCCACTTCTGTCCAATGGTATTGTGGACAGTTTTAATTTGTGTGAAATCAGTGGGTAGGCAATTTAAGGCACGTTCAACAATAAATTTTTCATTAAGGTTAATTTGTTGAGATTTTAGCTTGGTTTGGATACAAACCATCTTCATAATGAATTCCCTCACACCCCCAATTGTTTCATTAGACATCCAAATTTAGCGTTGTCAAATACCTAGTACCTTTCTCCTAGAGCAGTAAATAACTCTTTAGTTGTCCCGTTCTTGGATAGACCACACAAAAGATGTTCAAAGATAGTCCTCTCGATAATAATCATACTCAACTTATCAAACCTCTCCCACTTAGCCAAAAGCTCCTGCTATTCAGGCGTGCTTTTCGCGTTGATCACAAGCTTCTCCTTGCGTAAAGCTAAATCAAGATAAGCAATTTCCAAAGAGAATTCCAGATCTTGCTTCCATTTGTCATAGTTCAATCCAGTTAGGATCTCAATGGAAGTAGAACAGTTATTCACAAAAAAATTCACAGTTAAGACAAAATAGGGATGCATTAGAGCATATTACAAGACAAGATATAGCTCAAAATGGAACAAGTATCACAGTGAGGCCAATATAATAGCACATTCCTTTTTGGGCAGAATGCACAAACCAAGGTCACAACCTAGGTCAAAACCTCTGATGGGTTAATCCATGAGCACACACTAAATCCAAAAAATTGTCTCCTTTGGGTAGACAAATTCCTTAATCCAGTGCATTCTCCAATAACTCCATCCATTCTTAACTTTTAACCCAAACATACAAAACCCCCTTTGGGCAGGCAATTGCACGTAAAGATCAAAAGCATTCCTCAAATTACAAAATTTCCATGAACCAATATAAGTGGTCCCACTTTGGCGGCAACGACTTATAGCAACTCATAAAAATTCTTGCACAGGAATTAATTTTCTCTTGTCTAAAATCATGACACAATCCACAGCAAATGCATCATTAAAAGAGTATCCTTATTGGTCATATATAAATTATCAATAGCATTCCCAATATATTTTGCACTTAAATAGTCTTAAAAGGCTAAGACAACATTCTAATTCATAGCGAAAATAAACAAAAACATACCAAAAAGGTACATATTCTAAATATTAACATATAGTTATATGGTCTCTTCCAAGTTCCTTTGAACGCAGGTTCAATTACTAGCAATGAAGAGTTTTCACTTCACTCTTATTTTTCTAATTACAACCATTGAACCCATATAGCAACTAAATTCACATAGCACACAATTCACTCATATAACAATTTAAATAACATGTATAACAGTGGGGAGCGCAAGCAATAGTAGCAGCAATCAATCATGAATTGAAATTAATAATCATAAAAATAAAATAATAGCAAGCAGCGGAATTGATTCCTATTACTTACGTGGAATTGAAGATATTTACCATTCAAATTGAAACTGAATATAGTAATTGGAATTGAAATTCTTTCCCCAGTCAACGCAACAACCATTTACTTAAAGTTAATTGAAATTGAATTAATGAACATCAATTTATATATCTAACGTAACATATAAATACCATTAAAACAATTGCAGTACAAGTAATTGAAATTCAATGGAGACATATTTAATACCAATTAGCAGGTGCGTGAATTGCAATACTTGAATTTCCCATTCAACAAATAATATGAATTAATACCCAACAATTAAAGCTCAATTGAAATAATTGAACAATCACATTCATAATTAAAAAAATAAAATAAAATAACAATATCAATCAACGACTTAAACCCAATTTGCATGTTATATCAAAATCTCTCAATTCTTGCAATAGGAATTCAATTGAAATATAGAATAGCATTCAAATCCATTTAATTGAAATTAAAAAAAAATACTAATTAAACCCATGTTATAATATCAAGTGCAATAATTGAAACAGTGCATTCGAATTTGCAGATAGTGAATTCAAATGATAGATCGAAAATGAAAATATGTATTCAACATGATAGAAACTTAAAAAAAATCTCTATAAAAGCCCTACGATCTAGAATTCTACTTTTGAAAACAATTGTTCGAAAATTACTAGGAAGGGGGAAAAATGGATCAGGGGAATTGTTAAATAAATGAGTACATCAATATCAGATCCTAAATCATATAAAAGAGGCTCTAATACCAAATGTAAGAAAATAATACACCAAGAAAAAAATGGCACACACTTTATATAAATTTAGAACACCAAATGTAATAAAATAATACACCAAGAAAAACGGCACACACTATATATGAATTTAGAACATCAATAATGTGTATAAAATTTACTTGTTGAAGACATAATCAAGAATGGCAAGGATTGCCTGTGCGTTGTCCAACCTCCCGAAACCTAAAAAGCCAAGCCTTCCTTTCCTTAATCACACGCTCCAAATTCGAGGTTTTCAATGGGGCAAACCTAAAGAGCAACTATATGTCGTGGTGATGGCAAAAGGGACCTAGCCACGCTATTTATTAACCTTAAGCACCTCCCATTATGGGCCTAGTGGTTAGGCCTACATTGTTTCCCACATGGATTAGTATTAGGTGTCCAAAGCCCATTAGCAATTAATCACATTATAAGTGGGCCTAAGTATCATCAAATGGATCATAATATTAGCCCATTTTTGGCAAAACAAAATGTCACAATTGATTGCAGCCCACAAGAATTTATAGGAAAATTCTAACAATAAGAATAATTTATTCTTAAGAAATCAAATAAAATCCTCATGAAATCAAAGACAACGAATTACAAAGATGATTTTATAGGCAATGATTTAAGGTAAGAAAATAAAGTAATAGATGAAAGAAACTAAGTTAAGAATGTGAAAAAAGATTAGAGAATATGATATGAGATTTTCTATTGTTGATTTTGATGGGGATAGTTTGAGAGAGGGAGGGAGAGCGGTTAGGAGGAAAAAGAATTGCACTATGGGAGTATGAATTACACCACTTCACTACAAAAGAGTATTCAAACAAAAATAAATATGAGGGGGGGGGGGGGCGAGTAGGGAGAATAAGCTCTTCTGGTGACAAATAAATGTTCTCATTTAATATATACGGTGAATAATAATTAGATAATAATGTAAAAATATACAGTCACTATATTTGAGTTAAATTCTTAAGAGTAAATTATACTCTCCTTCCCTAAGAGATGTAAATATTACACAGTCCTCCTTTCTTGCGTTTAAAATATACACTCCTCTTGCTTGATAAATTTGAGTATATGATACTTTACTCCATTTTTTTAATTTTTTGTTAAAGTTCTATTAACTTTTGTTAAAAAAAATATTACCAAAATATATTTTACACTACCATTCCCTAAAAAATTCAAGTATTACACTGTCTTCCCTTCTTGTTTTAAAATACACACTCTCCTCCTTAATAGATGCAAATATATTACACTTTAATATATAGATATATATATATATATATACATATATACATATATACATATATATACATACATACATACATATATATATATAATATATATATATATATATTATCAATTTATATACAATAGGCTTAATTACAAATTTGGTCCCTTAATTTATTTATTTATTCAATTAGGTCCCATAATTTTTAAAAATGCTCCAATGTTACCCCTTTTCATCCAAAATGATGTCATTTTCATTACATTTTTTACGTCATTTAGTGTAAAATTGGACAGAAAATGATATCGTTTTAGATGAAAAGGGATAACATTTGAGCATTTTTGAAAATTATGGACCTAATTGAATTTTTTTAAAAAAATAATAGGACTTGATTGGAGCAAAAAATAATAAAGGAACCTAATTGAATAAAATAAATAAATTAAGGGACCAAATTAGTAATTAAGCCTTTAAAATAAATACATTTGAATATATCAATTCATGTTAATAATCTTTTAAACATATACTATCTTTTAAAACAATAATACAAAAATTAATATTTTAAATACACACACACACACACACACACACACCACATATATATACACACACACACACACACACACACACACACACACATATATATATATACACACACACACATATATATATATATATATATACACATATATATACACATACACACACATATATATATATATACACACACACACACACATATATATATACACATACACACACACACACACACACACACACACACACACACACACACATATATATATATACAATATAAAAATGTATCTCTTAATTTATACCTTTAATTATATTTTAAATAAATTATTATGAATTATGTAAATTTAATTATATCTTTTAAAATATCTTTATTTTTAATTATTATTTTCATAAAACATATTTTAAAGTAATAAAATTAAGGTAGTATTTAACTAACATTATCAATATAGTATTTATATAAATTAATTCATATACAACTTAGAAAAGTAAAATTTGAAATTTCAAGGATACTTGAGAATGAAAAAATTAATTAGCATATCTTAATCATTCTTGAAAGAAGTCACATTGTTCCCTTATATATAAGGGAACTTATGAAGGGTTGGGACATCCATCTAACAAGCAAGTTTATCTCTCATAGTGATAGAATGAGAGAATTTTAGTTATCCACTTTAAGAGTTGTATTTTCACTATACTTGGCAAAGTTGAGAGATAATGTAAACCATCCTAATTGGGTGAAATTGAGAGAATTTCTCTTATATCAAAGAGTTATTTTTGCTAAACTAGGTCTCGTGTTTTTCCCTTTTACATTGAAAGAGTTTTCTATGTTAAAAATCCCTGTTGCCATTCTTCTACTTTTACTCTTTTTATTTCTCTTATTACTCATTTCAAATACATAGAAAGGAAAATTTGTTTTGATGTTTTCTAGTAGTAGTATTAGAACTCACCTAACTAAGGGAGTTATCATCCATGTGATTCAAGATGTGAAAGGTGTTATCACTTATGAAGATATATTTAAGTTAATTGTCAAAAACCTTTTCTATTGAAAGTCAATGATGGAAGATCGTTTGTACTGTTAGGACTTGTATGAGCCAATTACCCATGAGAACAAGCCAAAGGGGAAGACTAGTAAACATTGGAGCTCCTAAATCAAAAGGCAATAACTATGGTCCGAAAATACATTAATAAAGCTTGTTTGAGCATATATTTACCTATACTAGTGCATACAAATTGTGGAGCAAAATTGAGTCCATGATTCAAAAGTTGCCTCAAAACTAAGCTCACCTCGTGAAACGGTTGGTAAAATTGAAGTATAATGATGGTCAAAACATGATCAATCAATTAAACATTTACAAGGGGCTAATGGATCAATTAACAAAGATTCGGATGAAGATTGATGATGTATTACAAGTTCTTATACTACATAGTTCCCTATCAAAGAGTTAGGATACATTGGTAGTTACTCTTAGTAACTCATCCCCTGAAGGAAAGCTTACCGTGGATACTATTGTTGACAACTTATTGAATGAAAAAGCCAGAAGGAAGGAATGAGGCACGATTATCCAATCTAAAGCTAACATTGTAGAAAATTGTGGGAGAAGTGAGATTTGCAGAAGAAGTGCAAGTAGAGACCGTGACAAACCTCAAAAGCCATCTAAATCTCCCTCCTCCAAGATCATGTGTTACTATTGTGGTAAGGTAGGTCATAAGAAGTCTCAGTGTTAGTATCTCAAGCAAAACAAAAGGCTGACACTAGTAAGACTTATTAAATTGATTCAAAGAAGAAATAAGATAAGAACATCATGGTCATAGTAGAAAATCAAGATGATGTATTCCTCATTGGATAATACAACTACCTCAACTTTGCTTATGATAATTGTTCATGTATTGTTACCTTAGGTGTTTCCTTCCACGTTAGCCCACATGGAGGATTTTTCTTTGCCAACCAAAGTAATGACTTTGGTATGATGAAGATGGGAAGCTGTGTCACAAGCAAAATAGTTGATAATGGTGACATCACATTAATGACTAACATGGGGCATAAACTTATGTTGAAGGAGGTAAGACATATGCCTAACATGCATCTCAACTTTATCGCAGCTGAGAAGCTTCATGATGTTGGGTTGGTAAATCACTTTGGAGCTGACAAATGGAACTCGCAAGATACAGAATGATCATTGCCTGAGGAAAGGAAGAAGGCTTACTATATGTCATGCAGTGAAGAATATGCAAATAGGAAGCCAACATAGTCCATGGTGACTTGAGTGTAGAATTGTGGCACAAATGACTTGGCTATATGAGCGAGAAAGGATTACAAATCCTAGCTAAGAAATACCATCTCCTTAGCGTAAAAGGCTTGTTGCTTGAATCTTGCACAAATTATCTAGTGAGAAAACAACATAAGGTATTATTTCTGAAATTAAATAAGCCTAACAGAAGAAAGCATGTCCTTGATTTATTGCACTCATACATTTGCTTAATGTATAAAAAATCCATTGGAAGTTTGTATTATTTTGTCACATTTATTATTGATCACTCACGTACATTGCATGTATTCTTGTTGATTATAAAAGATCAAGGTCTTCAAGTATTCAAGGAGTAACAACCTTTTGCAGTTCAATTTGGGTCGATTTGGAAGTTTTTTAAAAAACATTAATTTATTTTTATGACTTTGGAAATTATTTTTAATTTGACAACTAAAAATAAATTGACACAATAACTAATTGAGTAATTATCAACCCTTAAAAATGACATTTGCACAACTATAATCACTAGAGCAATAAAAAATCAAACATAATAATAACTACATTTTAACCCTCTTACCATAGTAAAAAATACAACCCATTCATAATTAATCATGCACAAAATATCATAAATACATAATTTAACATAATTAAAAAAATGTTCAACATATGAAATCACATATTATGATCATTAAAATTGAATCGTGACTTAATTTAGGACAATATAATTGTATACGGGAGTATAAAAGAAAAATCATTATAAGTATAAAAATGCGATTCAGTTTATTTTTCACGATAAGAACAAAAAATCAAAATAAATTACAATAACAAAATGCATTTTTGTTTTTAGTTTTTCAATTTGGTATAATCAACATTTAATTTTATTTTTTTTATATCGGTTTAGCTGTTTAAAATAAGTTTGATTCCATTTTAAACACCCCTATTAATGTAGAATGAAACAAATATAGGGGGTAAAAACGCTTCCGAATTTCTATTATTTCTTTAAAGATAGGTTTGGAGGCTTATTTTTGTAAGTCCAAGTCATGACAGTATGCGCATTTGGCCCCCAAAAAAAAAAATAGACGCAGAAGAGAAATCTAATTTGATAAATGGGGCATTGTTACAGACTCTAGGCACACTTTACATCATTACAGATTAGTTATAGGTGGGCTGTGATGCACCTTGAGGCCAATAATGTAGTTAGAATGGGATCTAATGAGAATGGCCATTAAATAGGAAAGAAAAATCCATTAGTAGACAAGCACTACTTCAGCGTTACCAGGACTTCCTGAAGTCGCCAAGATAACCAGTGGCAGTAAAATAAATTTGTACTCTTACCAACAGCAACTCACGGACACTTCCTTTGGATATATGAAGCTCCATGCTCTTCATACCTATCAGAAATGCATTAAAACGATTAGTGTTAAATTATCCTTAATGAAAGCCCGCTTTGGCAGTTTTGCTTTTCTTATGATAAAAGGGGGAAAACAAGATAGGCAGTGTGAAATATATTTTTAACATTAATGCACTAGTATAACCGCAAGTTTGGTGAACAGTTGATAATTACTCGGATTTGGAGAACCACATTTGCTGGAAGGAGCCGAGAGATGCCAATATACTACCCCCTATCCAAACACTGCATATAAAGTCATTCATTTTGAGTTAGAAGACACAGTATGTATAATGCATCAACAATTACTCACACATAAAATGTTAATCTGAGTCTCCCCCTTATTTTTGAGAGAAATGGAAGCATAATCAGAGGATGGAAAAGGAAGGGGTTTAGAGGGTTTTCCCAACCTAGCATTAAAAGAAAACAAAATCTACATGAAGGCAGAAACAAAGACCACACTGATCAAACAATTTAAGATGGTTTATACTTTATACTTTGTCCAGTGCCAGTAGCCAAATTGTAATCATTCACACACGAGTTCAGGCAATAAGAAACTCCCATCCCCCCAAACAGGCTGGCATGGCCGCATTGCACATATTTTCTCTAACAGGATCTCTATGCATTTTATCAGTGTTATCAATTGCAGGTCGCAAAAAATGGCGGAAAGCCAATAATCCGCTATATTATATAACGGATAGCGTTGCGGGCAAATAGTGAAAGCCACATAGCAGTTGAAATGTATGATATATATCAATTATATATGTATAAAAAATTAAGTTTTATGCAAATAACAAATAAAATGCATGAAAATTAACATAATATTAATTCAAAGTTCAATTGGATGGAGACTGATTGGAGATGACAACAGGATGCAGGATGCATTCTGCAACCACGACACCCATAGTGGCTGCAATAGCGGACGGAATCACAATTGCGGAGCCAAGAAATTCTGCAACGCAATAGCGCTATAGCACCGCTATAGGGGCTATTTAACAACACTGCATTTTATATTTATGATGCATTCTCTCCTGCTTTGGCACAAATGGTTTCAGAATGAAAAAGTTCTAAAGTTGTAGCTTACAGAAATTCCAAGATCAATAAAGCATACCAAAGACACCAGAAAACAGACATAAGCAGTCAAATCAGAGTTAAGAATTATCAATTGAGACAACAGAGAGAAACTAAAACAATTACACAAGCTTCTTGAGTTCTCATTTTTCTTTAAAAGGCCAAAATCATACAACCAACCTTATTAAACTAGACATAAATAGAATTGTGACCCATTTTTAAAATTCTAAAAGTAAATTTGCATATAAAAATAGAATTACAGACAAATAACTGTTCATATGAATTGTTTTCACAAATATATATCCAAATTGGTTGGGAAATCATTGAAATAGTTTATATTCAGTGTTAAAGAATAAAAATTTATAAAATAGGCTGCTTATGTAAAATATTGAACTCCACCACCAGAGTATAGAAAATAAGCCTAAAGAAAAGCTGCTAATAAATGAAATAATGCAAACACTGCTTCCCAGATGAATAAAACCCTAGCCACTTTATATGCTGATATGTGCATTTGAAGGCCTAGAATTAACCATATTAAAAGAAAAAAAATGTTGAACTTATAATAAATCATATTTATCAATTGCAGGAAATAACCAGGAAAGAAAAGTAAAACGGCAAATGTTAATGGCATCATCAAACACCAAAACCATAATAAATGCATTGACACAAGATAGATAACGCACCTAAACCTTCTTTCAGTAGCATTCCCACTGGCCAATACTTTTACTCTCGCAGCTTGAGGGGACTCCTGCATCAGAAATGAAAATTATAGTCAATTTTTACAGCAATTAACCTTTTCAGCTTCTTGAAGAACAAGGACAATCGCATGCCACCTGATGATTTAATTATCTTCTCCTGAGAAATTTTGTTGATTTTTATATTATCACTCTCAAATCTGATTCCCGAGAGAAATTTTGATTTGATAAATGTTTTCAACTAATTATCTTCTCTTATTAAAAGTGCCAGAGTGCAGACTGCAGAAGCTTTGGCCGAAGGCTTATAATCCAGTTTGAGCACAATCTTGCAGACCATTGTCCTTTACAATTATATAACTTTTTATTGTTAAGGTAATTCACTAGAAAATTAACATAAAAGATCATGCACTATTTCATCCCAAAAGCAAGCAAAGAAAAAAATATATATTAGCACAAAAGATGTCCCCAATGCCTTGCAAATGCAAGTTCCATCAAAGAAACACCCCAAAGGAAAGAAACCATGAGCGTAGATTGTTCTTCAAAATTACATTTGGAAGTAACAACTAACATGAAGCTGAAAAAAATTATAAAGCAGCAAAAACTCCACAAGCTTTCTAGAGAAGCCAAATATATTTAGTTCTAATCTACAAAAAATGCCAAGACAAAAACCTTTGGTTATAAATTCTAGAATTTATATAGACAGATGCACCAAGTCCCTGCTGTAAAGCCTTACACTCCTTAGTCCTGTCTCCCCCTCCCTCCAAAATTATATAGTCAGTAAAAACTCAAAGTCACGGGATTTGGAAAAACCTCTGTAGCACTGCTGCACATAAGATAAGAAACAAGTCCCTCACAAGGCTGCATTAATGGCAGTCAACACAGCCAGAATGGACCGAGCAACTCTGATATTTGGGATGAGACACCAACTAAACTCACTTGAAAGAAAAATGCATGTTACCCTTTGAAATCACAACAGGTTAAAACAACATAGGCTTCAAACGTATTTAAACTCAGCACCACCAACCAAATTGCCATTCAGTGGATAAAATAGAAAAGGGCTCATTTGTTAAACTATACCTCTAGCAAGTCTTTCTCAAGGCGTTCCTTTAGTTGTTGCATTGAAGCTGTACCACCAGCAAGCTGCATGTGATAAATGACATCAATTTTAATTTCCCAGGTAAAGATATATTGGTATGAAATGATTCAAAACCTATCAAGTGAGCATAAAGTATATGTGATAAATATGTACACCATATGGTTTCTTTTCCGCAAATATTTGTTGGTTAAAGTTCTGGGTAAAAGGTCATTTGACTAAATACAACTCAAATAGAATTCCAATCAAGATGAAAATGTTAAGTAACAATGTATGTAATATCGTGAAACAACAATTTTGGCAACAATTCCACCCACCCCCAACCTAATCTCAATAACTCCAAAATTCTCCATAAAAAAGGATGCCCCCTGTATTTGTTTTTTTTTTGACACCAAAAATGTCCATGGTAAGCTCTACATAAGAACTGCCTGAGTATTTATAATATATACACAGTAAAAGAGAAAGAAGGCAAAAATAAACCAACTTTACCAGTATACTACTAAACAATTCTCTTCGAATGTCTACGTCACACTTATTAATGCTTTCAATGACCTGCAAAATGGTAAAACAACCAGCAAAGAGTCAAAGCCTGATGAGACAGTTAAAACAATTCACATTAAATTAGATTACCATTTGGGGCAGGCCACGAACTGAAGGAGCAATTTCTGCAAAGCTCTCCATGCCAGGAATTGACTGTAATTATCATTGACACAAATAAGAAAATCAGTAAACAGAACAAAAAGACAGGAGTATTGATTTTAAAGTAATTTAAAGAACCGCAGAACAAAAATAGAAGCACAACAAAAAAATGGACAAGCAAGATTGTGCACAATAACAAACACCCAGCCAGAAAATCTTACTGGGGCAGAAGGGGAAGAGAGAGAGAAAGATGCTTCGAGGAAGTTAAACTGTTTATTACAATACATCCAAAATGAAAAGAATCTCACATATAGGGCATTGCTAGGTTGAACCCATGCAGTCCCTATGATCTCCTTGAATTCTTCCTTTTTTTAAATTATTATGACTTGAGCATGATTTATTTAATGTGTATATTGCAGATTGTTAGATATATACAGACTTGTTTGATTTTTTATTATGCGAAAAAAAAAAATTGTGCTATTTCAAGTTATTGATCAAGAATCTTAAAATTCACCATACATTTAGATTAACAATTTGAAAAATGGGCCTTTCAAATGATTCAGATCCCAATTTGACAACCAAGATCCTTTTTCTAAACCAAATTCAACCTAATAACAGTCCACGTCAGCTAAATAATCCCTATAATCTTGGATTGCGCAGTGTAGTTAAAGCCTTAAAACACACCATGGGCAAGGCAGGGTAAGAGTCCAGTGCTTTTTGCTCTTTGTGGTGCACACTTTCCACTTAATGAAGAAGTGTTCAATACAAGCACCTGACTAGTACTGGGCAGTGGACTTGACAAACCCCAGTCCATAAAAATTGTCAGCTTTCATAAAAATACAATGGAAAAGGCTCCTATAAAGTGAGAAAGAGTGTATCTACCCTTAATTTTAGATTACATCATTACCTTACCCACTACAATCCAAAGGTGAAAGCATCCTTGTGCATTTTAACAACAAATTCGCTTTAGAGGAGCTTTTCCAAATACAACAATTGAAGTTATGTAACATACTAACATGGTGGTGAAAAATATCAGCCCATCAAATCAAACAGCTACCTACATTTTTCATTTGTTCTTCTACTCTTTTAGAAGATTTGGCACTTTTTTCTGTGACAATTTCAAACTATTGAATTTATTATGTTGGCACCACTGACAAACATGCTGTTTTAATCATTCCTATTGTATACAACATCCAAACACCACCATTCCATCCGTCCGGTTTATTTGTTTTGCTCCTGTATTTGTTTCCAATTTTTGATTCCATGCAACAATTTGCAGTTATATTTGTCTGCTTTATTTTTATTTTCTAACTGGTGTTGTTTTCTGTTTACTTGCTGCATGGTCTGTTTTGTGTCAGGAGTCAGGACATTCATTTGCTTACAAATGTTGTGTCACTGAAAACACTTCAATAGCTTTATTTATATTTTATTCTATCTATTTATATCCTATATGCTTTTTTTTCAAGTCACAACCTGCATTTTTTTTAACTTTAAACAGATTTTTTATTTATAATTAATATACCTAAAATTTATAATTTTTTAACCAAAAACATCTTGAATGATAAAACTTGTGTTTTTCTTTTTTAGTTCTTACTTTCACAGTATGAAAGGGTGGAACATAGAGATGTGGTAGAGCAAGAATTTCGTTTTACACTTTTACTGCTTTTTATTATTAATACCAATCTTCAGTGAGGCACGTCTTTTGGCACCTCACCCCAAGGAAATACAAGTCCTTAGTACGTTAAGGGCACCTTTTTCCTTTTACTACCTTGCAAGAAGTCTTGGCATATTTCTAAGAACATGCAATATCATAAATCTTCTATATTAAATGAACAAGATAAACTAATCACATCTTTGAATGCAAGACACACACCTGAACCAGGGACGGATTGAAAAGAACATCTGGAATCTTAAATCTGTCAGCTCCAATTTCAATTGTCCTGTGTCATAAAAACAAACATGTCACGGAACAACAGACGATAAATTACAGATAAACCAGAAGCAACAATTAAGCTATGAAGTACATATGGTAGCAGATGAAAGAAGGTATTTTGAAGATGAAACATCATTCATTCTATCCTCCTCCCTGTTTTATACAAGAATAACTGCAACTTACTGGCCATCAGGAAGCTCATATGAGGTCATTGGGATGTTTGAATATGCACTCTCTGTCAAATAAAGGGAAAAAATGGATGTGATGTACAGAACTGCAATTCTATTTGAACCAATAAGGTAAAAGCATCTTCTAGAGCTATAAAGAACTAACTGAAGACTCGTACAAGTTTATCACTAAACAAGATCATTGCAAAAATATCAAGTGAAAGCAAAGAGACCAAGTAAAGCAAATCACAGCAAAATAGGCGTGACATATCAAGTTATCGAAGAGGTATACAGAGAGAAAGGAGGACAGAAGAAACAAAAGAGTGCCACCATAAAATCTAGGAACATTTTCCATATATGCCTTCAAAAGAACAAAATAAAACACAGGACCAATAAGATTTGAACACAAATACAGGACCAGTAAGTTTCAAAACATTATACAAGATGACAACAGGAGGTAGACAAACCATCATACGGAGTATCTGGAGCACGGCACACACAGTCCTTGATATCACTAGCAATCACCCTCTGTCATGAGGTCATAAGAGAACAGTCATCAGATAAATGAAAAGCAACATGTAATGAGACATTACATGGTCATTCACAGACCTGGGAGTAGAGTTTGTAGCTTTCAGTTGTATTTGGAAAATCAAGATCTACAGTCTGTAGGATTCAGAAAAAATAAAATGATAATGAGAATTGAGAAATAACAATCATTTATCCACAGAATTGCAGTTACAACCAAAATCATATTGAAAGTTACATGCAAGAAACTAAATTTCGGTGCTACTAATAAAGAGAAACACTAGGCAATTTTGCTGATTTGCTCACTATCATTTGCCCCCAAAATTCTAAAAGTTCTTTTAATTGTTAAATGAAGTAACAACAGATGCAAGGTTACATAGGTAATTGAAATAAACAAAGATAACTACACCACACTCTATCTTTGTTGTTCTGATCCTTATTATAAACCTAACAGGCTAACATTATTCTCTCTTTGATACCTAAAGTTTAAAATTACTTTGCTAACTTGCACGAACATTTAGTACATATCCTACTTCTAGTAGATCAAACAAGAGGTAAATTATTCAGCTCATGCCACTAGCAGCAGTGTACTGGCACATGCAATGTTATCAAATTTGATCCATAACTGAACAAGATTCAAGAACACTCAATTAAAAGAGATGAGAAAAATAGAGTATTGAAACCATCCAAAAGTCCTGGAGGTGCAAACAGTATGTATAACACACAAGGGATGGAACCCTATACTGCCCAAGTTCAAATTTTTCAGAAAACAACCAAAAAAAAAAAAAATCTTCATGCCTCACACTTTAATGATTGCAAGAAAATGGAATAAAGAAGCCATATGACTCACAGGTCATTGAAATGAAAACACATTATACCTGAAACTCTCCTGGGCGTATTTCCTTTCTCCTAAAGGAATACCGCGGTTTTATCTGTCACAAACAAAAAAGAGGGAAATCTCAGGCAGATAAAATCTCAGCACATTTATTTCAGAATTCAGATTATCACTGACAAATATAATAACTAATGTTTGTCACCCACCGTAATACCCTTGCTTTCCAAGCTTTTCATCAAGCAATCTGTAAGAAATTCTCCTCCAATTGGAGAGGTTGCCACAGCCTTATGTTGTAAACATAGTAGAAGATATGAGCAGACAGAAAGACTCATAGTATTAGCCAAATCTCAAATATAAATGCTGAGCACAATGAGATCTTAAATTATTAATTTGACATGTGTGCACACCCATGCGCATAAATAGAAAACAGAATGGCAGACATTTTGAATATGCAGAGCATACATGAAGAAACATTAGTTGGTAAATACTTAGGCAAGCATTAGTGCCTCACATATGCATAGCCACTCCTTTTACAATTTTTAATTATTAGTTGTATTTTTGTTAACCTAATGACTAATTATTGAGTAATAATATAGAGATGATGGCCTATAAATAATTGCTCTTTGCATTAGGCTACATAACCGAAAATCTATTTATTACTAAAAGACAAAAATAGCAATTACAAATCAGAAGACTTTACCACCAGGTTATTTTTCCAGATTTTCTTTCATCCATTTAATGTATATATTCCCCATTGTTAAGCAAATAATCACATCATTTCAATTTTATCTATAGCCAGCTTCAACCTTCAAGCCTTGAAACCTTTCTACAATCATAGAGTGGTGCTGGTGCATATGAGAAATTGGATCAATGCAGGTTGCCATAACAACATTAAAGTCACATAAGAAATTGGATAACAAACTAAATATTGAAATATGGATCAATTCAGTTACATGACAACAAGTGAATTCTATTTGATTCATTAATAAGGAATACCTTTTGAAGAACATAACCGTCATGTACTGGTGCAACTGTAGTTGATCCTCCACCACTGAGAACAATGGAATAATGAAGAAAACATCTCATAAGCAATGCTTCTGGCATGTTATTGTGACATTAAAAATAATTAATATAGAACAAATATCAAACTTTAAAAGTTGTACTATTTATGTCTCCCCTTTTCGATCTTCTCAATTGTATTTTAGTATGCTTAAAGTTGTTTTAATTTGGTCCACACAATCCACTGTGTTGGACACTTGGACTTAAACAGTAGGAATTCAACTTTCATCATTATCAGCCTCCTCCGATGTCTTCAATATGTTGCTTAACGCATTCCACATTTTGAATGGAACACTGGCAATGTCTCATTGCTTATTACCAAACCCAAATGATGACTTTAAAATGGTCAAGCAGGAAAACGAAAATCTTTAGACATGTTAACATATACATAATAAAGAAACTTTAGGATTGTTATTCTGCAAATAAAGGTACACATTTTACTCATTTATTTAACAATATTTCAGAATGAGTAAAAGCCTCTTTGATATTTTATTTCTCACTGTTAAATGTTACAATTGTAAAACTTTCTATTCCAGAACTGAAATAAAAAATATAATTTTATTATGTCATTCTCGACTCTTTTGATCGCGGTTACATAAATAAAACTTCCTTTATCCTGCTACTAAAGTAAAGTCTAATGCTCTCTATGAGGCCTCATACAAGTATATGACTACTACTTTGAGGACAGCATAAAGGGGACAGGGGCTGAAGAGCAATTTGGACTGTAAATGGTTGTAACAACCCAGACTCAGACTGATTTCATGGCAATGAGTGTGGAAAAAGCAGAGTTGGTTGGGAGTAAGGATAAAAAAGGAGGGAAGAATCTGGGAGTAGGAGGCAAGAATTGAGAAAGGTGGAGAGGTTTTGGGATGGGAGGGATATTCTGTGTCTCTGCAGAATTTCCCTTGTTATTTTCTTTCTGTGATTTCAGTCTCAACAGAGAGATACCTCTGCTTGTAAGGAGCTTGATCTCCATAATTTTTCTCTAATTCCAAATTCCTATCATTCTCCTACTATACTTGTAAAAGTTAAGACATGTAAGGTATAATTAAACAAGACAACTATAACTTAGGTCTTCCATATATAATATCTTAAAAGGTAAGCAATTGATATACGGAAATGAAGAAAAAGATCATTGATCATATTAATACTACCACAGAATAAGAACAAGACTACCATTCAGTAACCTCATGATCTCTTACCCATCAACAACTAATGACGTAGCACGCCCAGATGCAAAAGAAGTCAGAACCTGTATGTTAAACACAAGGAGTAAATTTTCAGTAATTTTTCATTCTCACTCTATAATAAATCTTTTTTTTAGAGATATAGATCACTGAAAGACTAACAGCATTTTTTGCCAAAAATAATGCAGGTGCTTTGTACTTCTCAAACATAAGCTCTGCTGTCCTGCAATAAAAAAAAACTGAATCATACATACTGATGCTCTAAACTAAGCTCTATTAATTCTAGACAATAAATTATAACCACAATACCTTTCTCTCTGTTGTTGAGAGTTAGAAGAAGGCTCTGCAAGGAGCATAGGATGCTCTTTAGGATCAATCAGTAGACACTCCCTACCAAAAAAAGAAAGCATGCCCAATCAATAGGCACTCCCTACCAAAAAATAAAGCATATCCAGTGACAAATAAAACAATTCCTAAGGTATATAAGATAAAAATACACACACACACACACACACACACACACATATATAAATACAATGGAAAAATTATCAAAACCAGAATAGGGAAAGAACCACCACCAACAGCTTTTTTCCTATCAATCAGATTATGATCTTAAAAAATAATCCCAGCCAGACATGCAGTTATTCCACTAGGTAGGGTTAGTTACATAGATCAAACAATATATTGAGCTATATCAAAAATCAAGTTTTCAACAAATCCATTTAGTGTAAGGTCTTTTAAATGGTTTCTCTACCCTTTTCATTGCACTATCTTCAAATTGATCCAGTTTTCTTGCAGAGCCTTTGTTGACCTTCTCACATGACCAAACAACTTTAAGTGAGTTTTGGCTATCTTCTCCTCAGCGCTGCTACTCCAACTCTTTCCCGTATATCTTTGTTCTTGATCTTATCTTTCCTGTCCTTGCATACCCACTCATCCACCTCAACATTATCATCTCTGCCATACTTATCATTTCTCTTTCGCACTTTATTGTCCAGCGTTCACTATCTTACAAAGGATCACTGGTCTTATAGCTATCTAGTAGAATTATACCTTAAATTATCTATATGTTTAGTTCACTCAGTTTGATTCATATGCATTCATCCCCCTCAATCTCCCCCATTATTTTGTAAGACAGATCCAAAATACCTACAATGTGCAACTTGTGGTATGATGGTGTCCCCAATTTTCACCTCCAAAATATTGCCACTCGACACTTGCTAACTATCCCTGTGTTCATGCAATGTTGCTAATCTTTACTTGAAAGAGCAGGGTTGAGTCAGGCCTTGAACAGCCAATGTAAAAGTAAAACTTCAATAAATATTTATGGTATGGACCATCGGTGTTTGGACAAGAATCTTCATTATCAAACATTAATTAGTCCCCTGTTACTACCTGGATTTCTCATGTATTTTTGTGCTTTAGATACAGATAACAGGTCAACTATTATTTGGACCATTGCTTTTGAGAAGCTTAGAAGAATCATCAAGAGGTTTTAATCAAAAAAAGGAATCATGGGAGCTGCCAAAAAACCTTATCAAATGCCAACCATATATGTCATAAAATAAACAAACGTAAAAAGGAAAACAATAATCCTACAATACATATCACAGACAGATTAGAAAATCAGTACTGACCTGAAGGCATGATCCCATATGCTGTCAACAATATCCCAGTCAGCAACAATTCCATCTTTAAACGGAGACAGCACCTGACAGCACAGAAGAAGAAAATAACTACACCCATTCATTATTTAAAAGAAAAAAAAAAGGACTGTAAATTACTAATCCAAGTCCAATCAAGAAAAACCATTACAAAAGGGTTACCTCCATATGGTCTCTACGGTACCCCAAGGACTGGGATCCTACAAACAATTTCCTCTTTCCCTTGACCTTGTCAGAATCAGCATTTCTAACATTATTCTTTGATTCCGCAGCAGAGGCAGAGTTCTTTTCACCATTATCTGCTTCATCAACATCCATTTGATCAATTGCTCCAACAACCTAAGTTCACACACACCAAGACAGCCACCAATCCATTATCAATGATTAAACTACCCAAAGATTTCCCAGAAGTTATTCTAATCAACGATAAATTATACATGCACCCAATTACACTATCAAGCAGATTTTCCAGAAGCTATTCTAATCAACTATTAATTATACATGCACCCAATTACACTATCAAGCAGTACTAGCCTATCAACACAGAACAATGCCAGTGTCCTCTCCATTATTAACAGAGAGCATAACAACACTTCTCATTCTATCAACAAATGCAAAATCTGGAAGCTACCTATAGGCCAATAAACGGTAAATCAATATAAGCAAAACATGAAACGCAACAACGAATCCAAAATTTCAGAAAAACAAAAAGAGTAGCGAAAATACATACAGAAGGAAACACGGCCTTGGGAGCATCTTCACCGGCATAACCAGCTTTAGACGTGTGTGAACCCAAGTCAATTACTATAGCTGATACTTCATCTGTGGATTCAACCAAAGGGAGAAAATTGAGTTCACAACTGAGAAGAAGAAGAAGAAGAAGAAGAAGAAGAAGGAGAATTGGTTTTGATACTCACCACCGCCATACATGGCTGTGACTATGCTACGAGCTTGACAGGGGAATTAGGGTTTTCGAATTTCAAGGTTTTTGAATTTTCACTCTCTAGGGTTTCAGGAGAGAGAGAAGCTCCGGCGACAAGGAGCGCCGCCGCGGGAATTTCCGGTGACGGAGTCTGAGGAGGGAAATCGAAGTGAGGAGCGCGCGCGATTTGAAGAAAGAAAATTAGGGTATGGTAAGGGCTACGATACTTGGATAAACCCACGGAAGGACAAAAAGAAATCACAAAGGTCCCACCGTTACGCCCACGTTAGAAGTCTAACGACTCTAACACCCTTTTTTTTTTTTTAATTTCTTTATTTCTTTATTATTAGTTGAATTTTATTGACAATCAATAAATAATTAGTATTTTAGCTCACCCATTACACGGATCAAATTCAATATATAAATTTAATGATTATAAGTTTTCATCATAAAAAATAAAAAATTACTCATATCATTTAATGAATTTGTTTACAGAAAAATATTAAATATATATAAATACAATAATTGTCAACATAATAAATTAAAATAATTAAAATTCAATAATAATTTTAGTTTTTGCAATTCTATTTAATGATAACAATAAAGTGAGAGAAATTTAAATAGAGAAACAATAGTTTGTTATTTTTATAATAGAAAAGAGAATAATGATAAATCATTATCCCTAATAAATCAAAAAAAAAAAATCTTCACAAAACTGAAAATGAGGGAGGCAAATAGTTTTTTTTTTTTTTTAAGAATAGGCAAGATAGTTAAAATGAGGTAAGAGATAAAACAATTTAATTCAGATAAGAGATAAAAGAATTTAAATTAATATACAAGTTTGAAGAGATAAAGATAATTTATTCCTATGAAATCAAATAGAATCCTCATAAAATCAAAGATAAGATAGACAAATTAGTTTAAATTAGAAAAGAGATGAATGAATGAGGAAAGAAGAGATGAAAGAATAAGATAAGAGATAAAGAAATTTAAATCAGGATACAAGAAGAAGAAAAATCTTAGAAGAGGAATTTTTGAAAATGAATAATATTTATATAGGGAGGGAATATAAAAAGTTGGAAAATAAAACTCTAACAAGCTAGATAACTATAACTATATATATATATATATAAAGAGGAAACAGTAATATTACAATAATTTATTTATTTATTGGTATTAAACCAAGCAAAAAGTCCAAAGAAAGATATTACAATAATTTTTACTTTAAAAAGGAATACCACTTAAGCATTCAAATTGTAATCTCATTATTTAAAAAACAAACAGAATTATTAAAAAAAATAATCCATACCAAAGTGACAATGAACGCAAGAACAATTTTAAGAAATGAGAATACTTCCATGAAGTAAAATAAAGTGACAATGAATCCATGAGTCATGACAATATTTTTTTTCAAAAGGCAAATATTAACATTTTATTTTTTGGGGTCCGGAAACAGATGAATTGTTTACTTTACAAGCTAAAATGGGCTTCAATGTGGGTCGGATTCACATAGGCCCATTACTGCTACCTTCAAAAGTGTTGCTATTCTCAAAAACCCTCGTTCTTCCGCCGCGCCTCTAACTAGAAGCGATCCTACTTTTCTTCTCATAGCCATAGCCACTCAAAAATGGTATTCTCTTTCTCTCTCTATTTGTTATTGATTTCTGGAATTTTAAGGATTGTAGTAATTCGAGTTTCTAACATGATTTATGTTTTTGTGCACGTGACCAGACCAAGAGAACCAAGAAGGCCGGTATTGTTGGAAAATACGGTACGTGGTTGGTCACATTGTTTATTTGAATATTTTGGGTATTAAATTTTGTTTGGGTGTTTCACTTGGGTATTTATTCTAAAGTGAATTTTGAATGTTAGTGGTTTAAGAATATGGTGTGTGTCAAATTAAATTAAGGGTTGTTGATGCCACTTTACTTGTTAGAGACAAATTTACTTTAGAGGTAGGTTTTTTACGTTTATCTGTGTCCAGAGTGAGGTGGTAACTTATGATTATGCTATGGAATTTCAGGCACCCGATATGGGGCTAGTCTAAGGAAGCAAATTAAAAAGATGGAAGTTAGTCAGCACAGTAAATTCTTCTGTGAGTTCTGTGGAAAGGTATATTCTTTTATCTTTCTAATGTCTTTGTGCTCGCTATGGATTAGGAGTGTTTGTGGGACAAGTTAATTTTTGTTCTTATTGATCCAAAATTTTGATAAAGTCATTCCTTTGAATCCGATCTCAACTTGATTAAGACCCAACAAATATATATATGGAATGAGATCAGGTTAAACCGATTTGTTGACATAATATCTCAATTTTAATATTATGTATAGTTAAATTGTAGGATTAAAGAAGTATAGAATTAAAATTAAGGTATATTTTACAATATATTTCAAGATAAATAATATAAATATAAATATAATATCATGTTATTCAAAATATTTAACCTTTAAGTTAAGAAATTTTATTATTAATACATAATTGTTTATAAAAATTATATTTTTTAAAAGAATATAAGACACTTGATTAGGTTAAGACGATTTGAAGTATAATCCGAACCTATCCTCAAAGTACATTGGGTCTAATTTCGAAAATTCAAATCTGTCAAAATTAACTTTGGTCCGGCCAGTTAGTGGATCATTATAGGTCATATGAACATCTCTATTATTGACTATGGCCTAAGATCACTATTAATGACATGTTTGTTCATTCAGTATGCTGTTAAGAGGAAGGCCGTGGGTATTTGGGGCTGCAAAGATTGTGGAAAAGTGAAAGCTGGAGGTGCTTACACATTGAAGTAAGAACCTTCCTCAAGTCAGTGTTTTACATTTAATTATTTTCTGTTGTATGGTAGTTGAAGATATGATTTGTTTGTGCATTTTCTTCTTGACAGTACTGCCAGTGCTGTGACTGTCCGAAGCACCATTCGGAGGCTGAGAGAGCAGACCGAGGGTTGAAAGCAGTTTACACTTTTCATTTGTTTTCAAAGCATAAATTTTACTGCTTATTTTGAAATTATCATACTTGGATTGGATAGTTGATGGAGAGCACAAGTTTGGCAGAGGTCTTTGTTAAGAATATCAGTAATGTGCTACTTAGCAGTCTTGAATGCTATTTAGTTTTGTAGTCCAGTCATTTGATGGTGAATGAGTTGATAGTTTTTTCTGCTTCTTGTTTTACTATCATTTTAAAGTACTTATTAGGCATCCAGCTGCTCTTTGTTTTTGCTAACCTGCATTTTGTCTGCATCTATGCGTAATTTTGTGTCTGATCTTTTCTTTGCAATCATTGTGATATAGATGAGTGTTAACATACACTCCGTAACACACTCTTTTCATACACACTTATTGGTTGAAATTTGTGGGGTTTCACCAGTTTGGGAATGAAACTCATAGACTCACCTGAATTTCACTTGATAGAAGAAAGTGTTATAAAGATTGTTAAGGAGTGTTCACTAGCATTTATAATTTACGTATACTTGTTTACTTTAGGATAATATGTCTCCGAAGTATAACATTTTCTCAACTTACTCTCTAGTACTTTTTATCATGTTATTGATTTATTTTTTTTGGTAGTTATATAATTGATGATTTTAAGTTAAAAGAAGTTATTTTTGTGGTTAAATATTTGTTAATGTCTAGAAACATAAAATTAAATTGAAGTTTAATTTAATAGAAATGGCAAGAAGATTTCGAGTCTACATTTACATTCGCAGCTTGAAGTGGTATCTGACCTTTTTATATGTAACTAGCATGGTGACCCGAGCACTGGCATGGGTCACGTTTTTTATATGTTGAGAGATTAGAAAATTTTTTAAAACAATAATAGAATTGGAACATATAATTTTATTGTTTCTTGTATAAAGTTTATATGTTAAGAGATTGTAAATAATTTTATAAAAATGATATTTAATAGTAGAAGAATAAAATAGTTAAAAAGATGTGATTGAAAAGCATATATAATGATCATAATAGGAACATTGTTTTCTTATGTGATGATTGAAATTTATATATTATTTCAGAAGTTTTGGTATAAAAACGAAAAAATATATATCAAAAAAATATAATACAAGAAATGATATTATAATAAAAAATGTAAAGAAGTTATTGAATCAGTAAAAATATATTTAATAAATCATTCAGTCGTATAATTTAAAAAATAAAATAAATTATTGTAAATATTACAAAGAGAGAAATATGTCTTGTCATAAATAAAATCTAAATGTTTAAAAATAAATTATTTATATATTCAAAAAGTCTTATATATCGACAGAGAAATAAATAAAAATTTAGTTTTATTTAACTATAAAAATCTTAAATAAAATTGAAAAATGATATATTTTTAATAAAATATTTTATCTTCATTATCGTTACTCTGAAAATATTTTAAGAGTAAAATTTTTCATTAAAAGTAGATAAAACTTATTTTTAATATCAAGAAATCAACAATTATTACTCTAGAAATGACTTTACCTAATTATAACCAATAATTCAAGAACATGATTTTGTCTATTGAGATATCTTATCAAATAGCGAGAAATGTTATCTTGAAAATTTTCTTCCTCGACATATGTAAAAATAATTATATTTTCATCTAAAAATTAAATTTCCAATAATATAAAAGATAATAAATATTTTTAAGTAGTATTTGTGCAATGTACAGATCAATTAAAAAATACTTTATTAATGATGTTAGTGAAGAAACAATTTAAAATTATTTTTTAATAAAAATATATTTAATAAATCAATATGTAATTTAAAAAATAAAAAATCATATTAAAAATATTACTAAATACTAAAGAGGATATGCCAATAATTAAAAATTCGGATATAGTTTCAAAAAATATATGCAAACGTAAAAGTAAATAATAATTTAAAATATTATTAAATCAATTAGTCAAATGATATTATTAAATCAATTACTCAAATAAAATATTTATCAAAAATGCCGATACTAAAATTTTTAAATGATATAAAATACGTGGTTGAATTTAAAAAAAAATTCAAAATAAGAATTTTTTTAATAAAATACAAAACCCTAATTATTGTTATCATATTATCTTTCTATAAGATTAATTTACCAATATCATTTATCTTTGATTGGAAACTTTTTTGGATCACTATGATATTGGTATAAAGTATTTACTCGACATTATTGATAACTAGTTTTTGCGAGGGAACACAACTGAACCTTTAGTATCTTTAAATTTTTCACTTTGTTTATTATAAAAAAAATTAATTATTGTTTGGACTTTGGATTGACATTTACCAATAAATTACTTTCAGTAGCAAACACTTAAACAACGGAGACTTCCCAACCTATATATCATTAATCATTAATATAAAAATACTAAAATAATTATATTTTTTATATTTTAGATTTTATTAATATATTAATATATTAGTGTTTATTGTATAAATACATTTTTTGATTCATCTGATAGCTTTTTCTTTTCTTTTCTTTTAATGTTGTTGGAGTAATATATATATATATATGAGTGGGGATCAAGTTACTCTAAGAGTACTCTGAAGAGTTACTCCACTCAATAACTCTTGATATGTATTAAATTTCAACGATCCAACTGTTAATTAAAAGATTATATGCCAATGATCATGCCAATAAATCTTGATGCAAGTTTAGCATTTTTCTATGACAGGAGAAATTAGCCAAAACTTTCTCTCAATACAACAATATCTTGAAAGCTATGTGCTTTTATTGTCATTACAAAACCCAAGTGTGTGTTTTATTGATGTTTGATGTGTGCCCAATTAAAATTCTTTTTTTTTAACATAAAATGCATAAGTAAGGTTTAGAGGTTGCTGTGTTAAATTTTTTCAGAGTTGTCTTTTTTAGATTTCGTGCCTCAATGCTTAGTTGTGTATTGTTGTAATTTCTTTTTTGTATTTTTTTTTAGCTTTTGTAGTTGAGAGATGTATGTTGCTTATGAGGTTAGAGATCTGCATATGATTTTTTCCATGAAACTTACATCTTTGACACTTAAGGTTGGTGCTAGTGAGGTTGTTTTATTGTAGAAATTACATAGAGTAAATTGTAGTTGTTAACTATTGAATTGGGTAAACCTGTTCAGCCGGCTTAACAATTTAAACAATTATGGCACACGACAACTGATCAAATGTTAGACTGATTTTGGCACCTCATCTTCTCCTTCTAACAAATTTTCCTTTAACCCTTATCTCTGTCCGTTGTCTCTAATTGTTTTTAACCTTGAAATTGTTGATAAGGATTAAGACTTTTCTGTTTGCAATTTATCTGATTGATTTTTTTAGGTACTTATCACCAATTGGTATCATAGTTATTATGGGTATTAGCCTCTCATCTCAGGCAAGCCAATCTCATGCTGACTAAAACGAAGCCAACTCAGTGATACTTGGTAATTTAGTAGATTTTAATATCAAACTTGTATTTGAAATGGGAGATATTTGCCTTTAGTATGTTAGTACTATAGCAATTATTTTCGTACATAATCCGTCTATCCTAACTCTATTAGTTTTATGAGGTATTTCCTATAGTTATTTATTTGGATGGCTACATAATGATATGATACTTTGTTGTGCAGAAACACTGGAAATTACTGACACAACTAATAGAAGTTAAAACCATTGGTAACTCGCTTATATTTATTGGATGTGAACTTTTAACTTATTGGTACAAACACATATATTCATGAAATTAGGATTATTGTCACGTTTTTAATTGTTGCATGTGAGAAGGCATCTATTAGAACAAAAAAAAAATTGGAATGTTCTTTTAAACTTTTATGTTAAAAAATACTTGATTAAGGTTGCTTTGCTTTAAAACTCAGCAAGGGCCAAAGTTTTATAGTGCCTTGACTTTTATTTTAGATTCTCTAAATATTGGTAGTAGGAAAGCACTATTTGACAGTTTAGACTCAGGGAAGCCACATGTTCTTGAGGATAAAAAATAAACACACCCTGAAACCAAGATGGTTGACAGAGGAGTCTCTTCATCGCAATGCAATTGTTGAAGAAAAAATCTTGCACCATCCTCAATAATGTGTCAAATCATAGTTTTAAACTGCTAATGTGCATCAATTTTTGAAAATTGTTGAACTTGAGGATGGTATTGTTGTTACATTCATATTTTAGAGGTTGTTAACTTGGGCTACTTTATACTTTGATTATAGTTTTTGCTGACTTGGATTTTTAGAATGGTAATGCTGCTCATTTCATTTTTGATTGTGCATTTTAGCTGGTACTTGGTTTACTTAATCTTTGATCTATAATTAGATCAAATTCTGATGATCACATGACAAATTCCTCTGAGTTGCTTACAATAAGTGAAGGTTTATTTGTAATTCCTGATATGTTTCTCCTGGTTTATCTCTCTCCATATTGTTTTTCTAACTTTTTGCCCACCCTTTTCAGTCTGAGAGTGCATACTTGGAATTGGAGGAGGTACCTAAGTTGTTGGCTGAACAGCTGTTTATATTTGCTCTGCATGGTTCCCTAGCAGCACACCACACAAGCGATTTTCTATTGGAAAATTATGCTCAATTAGTAATATTTAATTACGCTGATGATTTGTCCATTGTAGTAAAGTTGAAGTATCAATGTCGATAATGAGGATACAACCACAAGATGACTCATAACAGTGCATAATAGGATAGATGACGAGATTTAAGTCACTTTTTTTCAACCCAAGCCTATAGAAAGTCATTGTACCAAGCTAGCTCAAGAATTGTGTATATACCTCAAAGCTTAGCTATTAAATCGGAGTAACATTGTATTTTATTCTTAAAGATACCATTGAATTCTCTAATTATATAAATTATAGAAATATGATATTCATATGTTTCATATATACGTAATATTCTCTAGAATGTATGAAAAGCATCAACAACATATCCCTTCGTATGGGGATATTGCATTTCGTTATTATCCTCTTGCATTTTGCACGCATGATATATTGTACAATATTGTTAATTTTTAACTAATTTGTTGAAGTTGTTACAGATATTATAATGTTCATATATTTAATTTATGCAGAATGTTATGCATAATTTAAATTTAATTAATTATCAATATATACCTATATCATATATAGGAAACTATTATATATATTATTAATAAGAATTTACTTATAATATTTTTTTGCGACTTATTAATTGTTTTATGTAAAAATATTATTTTAAAATACATATAGTCAATTTTTTTAAAATTAAGCACGATAATGTTGTGGACGAAGGAGAGTTGTTAAACAAAATTAATTTAGTATGTGTTTGTATCAGATTATTTTATATTAAAAATTACAGTAAAATGTTAAAAAAAATTAATAAAAATATTTTTTGTGTAAAAGCTATATAAAATCAAACATGTGTAGACTTTTATTTAATCAATAATAAACATTCTAACTTTTAAATCTCTGTAATGTTAGAAAATTAATTTTGTTTTTATTTGTTGCTTTTAAAAAAAATCAAAAAAAATGTTATTTTCTACTTCTATATTATAAATTAGAATATATAATTTGAAGATTGATCTATTCACTGTCAATAAGAATTACTTGTTCTTTTCCATATTGTTGAGATCTATTGTTCCTTTGATCTATTTTTTTGCTTTAAAAAATTCCTGCATACGATATAAATAGTAAGCCCTTATACCTTAATCTTTAATTATATCAATAGTGTGAAAAATTATTTATTATGAATTTTAATTTTAATTATATAAAATAAATATTTATATCCTGTACAATCTACAAGTTAAAATACTTAGTAATGTATAAATTAAGAAATGTAATCAACATTATTTTAACAAAAATATTTATATAGTACATTGATTATAAATAGAGATAACATTAAAAGCATAAATATAGATAATTGTTATTAAAAAATTTTGTTTATCTTGGGTAGTGATTGCTCAAACTTAATGGGAAGGCAAATTCTATGACTTTTATGTATTTATAAAGTTTAGATATTTTTTTTTATTAACGTCTGTCGTGCTCAATTTTGTTAACAATAATTTGTTTGTTTTTTATAAATTATAATTACAATTATAATCAATAACAATTTATAAAAGTCATTCTATATACGTTTTCTAATAATATTGAAAATATCCATAAACTTAAGTCACTTTATAATTAAACATATGTCCCCGTGCATGGCACGGCTCAAACGCTAGTTTTGAAAACAAATGTGCTGCTGGTAGACTCTTTAAGTAATTTGTTGTACGTTACTTTTATCTTTTATGGTTAAATATATTTTGTCTTTCAAAAATATTACAGAATTAGTTTTAGTTTCTAAAAAAAAAAATCTTGAATAAAGTCTCTCAAATATTAAAAATACTTAATTAGATCGTTGTATTAAATTTGTTTAATTTTTCTGTTAGATAATGACCACATCAGCATCACCATCACCATTAATTAACTAATGAGGTCACCCATATCAACTGTCATGTCCAGGTTAAATTAATAACATACTTTTTAAATAAAATTATTACATGTTTAATCCTAAATCATAGTTTTTTTTAACCCTAAAACAAAAGCAATTACACAATTTTTTATTAAAAATTATCACTAAACACTTCAAGTAATAAAATATTTTACTTCGAAGCTAATGTGGTTATTATTTAACAGAAAAGTTAAACAGAATTTAACACATGAATTTAATTAAAGTATTTTTAATATTTAAGAAACTTTATTTAAGAAAAAAAAATTCTGAGGACTGAAAAAAAAATTTAGAGACTAAAACCAATTCTGTCATATTTTTAGAAAGTTAAAAAACATATTTAACCATTTCAAATAGTGTCAAATGTATCGTCTTTTTTTTTTTAATTTAGTTACTTTCTATGGTACCCAAAAAATACGTGCTGCCTGAGAATGAGCCAAGCTTTGGGCGGAAAAACAAATTCTTTCAAGACTGACACGTAGAGGCAACAGGTTTTTCGTTTCTTATAGCATATTGATGACGTCGAGCGGAAAGTGATGAAAATGGCCATTGAGTTGAAAGGACATAAATTAAGGTAGTTTTTTATTATTATTATTGGTATTGCATATTTTATATTTGTGTGAAAATTCACAAAAATACGTGAAGTATGTTCTCAGGGTCAGTGATGTGAGTGTTTGATTTTCCATTAGCATGAATTTCTAAGCATGCAAACAGAAAAAATAACTAGTTATGTTATGTGCTCGTAAACGTTAAGCTCTATTTTAATTGAAAATTAAGTACACACGAAATGTACTCTAAGGTAGGCAAATTCGTAAATATATACGTAACATCATTATCATATACAACTGGATCTTGAAACTAGGGATTATCCGGCCACAATTTCAAACATAAAATTTGTCTTCTCCAAACCATTCATTTTCGCAAACAATAATTGAAATACGCTATTCCAAATCCACCACTGTTGACACAAAATCCAGCCAAGCATTGACGCTCTGATTAATAATTGCATATAAAATAAGCAGAATTTGAATATATATATATATATATATATATATATATATATGTTAGGATCCGTTGATACCAAGTGTTAAAATTAGTAAAATTACCCATTCAATAATTTTTTATAGAATGTAAATTTAACCAATTCAACCATTGTTTGTGTGATATTAACTTCATGATCATATATATCAAATTTTACATCATTTGAACCTTTTTAGATATGTTATCTAACATTGAATATTTACATATATTTTAATATCCTATTATACGTTAAAATAAAGTGATGTGATGAACTATTAAATAATTTTAGAGTTGTATGAAATTTTATACACTTAATTTAATTAATAAGAACATCAAATTTAACGGTTAAATTGGTTAAATTTGTATTCTACAAAAAGTTATTAAAGATGTAATTTGATTAACTTTGACAATTAGTGTCAACGAATCCTGAGCCTGTGTGTGTGTGTGTGGACCGGGGGGGGATCAAGTTACACTAAGAATAACTCTTAGTAGAGTTACTCTAGTTAATAATTCTTGATATATGTTAAATTTCAACAATTTAACCATTGAATATTTTGATATTAAATCAACAATCATGCACACCAAATTTTAGATAAATCGGACATTGTAGTTAGTTAATCTTATCGTCGACATTTATTTATAATTTAGAAAAGTATTTTATATGTTAATTTGAATTTATTTAATGAATTATCAAATAGTTTTCAAACTTTATAAAAATTATATACTTGATCTACTTAATAATATCTTTTTATTCAACGGTTGAATTGTTAAAATTTAACATATATCAAGAGTTATTGAGTGGAGTAATTCTACCCCATATATATATATATATATATATATATATATATATATATAGACAGCACTAGAAATAAAGGTAATTGAGGCGTCACTTGTACAAAGTTAAATCATGATATAGTTGAAAAGAATAAATGAACCACTTTTAAAATGAGTAAAATATCATATACTCTAGAGAAGGTGTTAGAAAACATGGTTTGGAGAATAGAATCGAGATAAAAGTAAAATTGTATTAAATAAAATGGATAAAAGGTGATTTACAATAAATATACTTTTCTAGAAAGGAGACCGAAGAAAACTCACCATCCAAACAAGATGGCATAGGTTTGAAGAAATAAACCTACCAATGCAAATCATACTGTACATTTCTGCAAAACTTATGCATGAGACTTGAAGTATCTTAGGTAACTTTTGCAACCGTATGCATGAGACTTAAAGTACCTTAGGTAACTTTGCAACCACAGCAATATTCTATCATTGATTTTTTCTCCAACAATCCCATGCAAAGAATGACAAGATTATTCACTCACAGATGTCTAATCTTGTAAATTTCATGCTCAAGATGTTCAACTCTCGGCACAAGGGGGTGTTGGATCCTTCTTTTATATGATTTCATATGAACCAAGAATTCTCAGTTAGGTCTAAACCCAAACTTTAAGAATTTTTGTTTCATATGAAATTATACATAAGAAGATTTAGCTGCAGTTGAGAGAATAAAACAAAAGGAAGTGCATGAAGAGCAAAAAGAATTAATTTTAGTCAGTGAGATGGTTGTTCTTACAACTCTTAATTTTGATCTGAATATGCGTTATCCTTATAAACCTCTTGTTGATGTCATTCCACGCCAATTGGAGGAAGTGGGTAATCAAATGTTAGAGCTGAATGAACCAAATCGAATGCCACCTTCCAATGATGTCGTAGGTGACGTAACTAATCTGTAACTAATTTTTTTTTTTATATCTATAATAGAAGAGTATAAGCTCTTTTCTTCACTAAAAAGATCTTTTATTTTAAAAAAATTAAAATTGTATTTGGCCTTACTCCTTTTAATAAGATAAGATGCTCAATTTTTTGTAATTGTGCATAAAATATGAATTATATAAATTAGAAACTTTCAAATAATTAGATGTGCTATTTGTTTCTAATTAAGAATAACAAAACTTAGGTAGAGTATTATATCTACTGTTGTAGTTGTTTTTCTATTAATATTTGGTGTTTTACGTGTGTCACTTTTTATTGTTCAAGTTGTTGAGATAAAATTTCTATTTTATTTGGAGAACAAACCAAAAAAACACCTATATAATATTGTGCTTAAGTTATCCTTAATAAAAAAAAATAGTTGCTTCTAGAAAATATTGGTAAAGTATTCATTTTTTTAATTTTTTTCAGTATTTTCCATAAGAGACAATTCTACTTAAGGTATGGTTAGACATTCTAAATACTTGACAAACAACTAATATAATCAATCAATATAAGGCAAAGCAATATTGTTTAGTTGAGTGTCAATGAATTTGATTTTCTACAAATAAAGTCTCAAGTTTGATCTTTGAGTCTCAGAAAAGTTTTATCCTCTTCAGTGCCGAAACTATCAAGGAAAAAAAAATCATATACGACATTAGGTATATTTTATTAAGTGCACAAACTGAATGCTTGTTTCATTGTTAATAAAAGCTCAGGTAATGAACAAAGACAGCCCTAGCATGGCAAACCTTTGATAGATCACGACACTTCAAGAACTCACAGTTAGTACCTACTAGTCAAGCTCAGCATTCGAACCAACTCAGCATAATAAACTACACTTACTAGTCAACACGGATAATGATGGCTCAAACAAAATGGAAAAGGTTCTTGTAATTGCATAAGGGAAGGTTCCATTTGCCAAATAGAGGTTTGCAATTATGCAACAGCTGTAGAATACTTTCAAATGGGGATTACTCCATTTTCCCGAACAATGTGTAAGTTATCAAACATTTGGTAGACATTTCGAACATGAAATACTTTTAAATACATATCACTTGATGTATTTAAAAATGAGTTTAATGGTCATGCACTGACAGTGTAAAGTAGTTTTACACCTTCATCCAATCATAAGCCACCATTTATTGTAAGTTTGCTAACTTTTATAATAAATATTTTAAAAGTCATATTAATGGTGATTTCTAATTAGATAATAGTGTAAAATTTTTTACATTGACAGTGCATGACCATTAAACTCTTTAAAAATATCTACTCAGCATTAATTGCATGTATGAAGAGTAGCGCTACCAAATTTAAAAAAATGAAACTTAGCTAATACCCAAATCTAAAAATGATTTCAATAACCACCTCAAAAAAAAAGAGAGGCTAAATCGCATTTTTGGTTCTCCTATTTTTTTCAATCTGTAATTTTGGTTCCCTTATTTTTTTAGAATACATTTAGTCCCTTTATTTTTAAAAATCAGCAATTTTGGTCCTTCCGTCAAATCTCTTGTATTGACCATTAATAATTTGATGTTGATTCTAACGTATTAATACTTAAATGACATGTTAAAGTCAGAACAAACATTAACACGTCAGAGTCAATGTTAAACCACTAACAATCAATGAAAGAAATTTGATGGAGGGACCAAAATTGTGAATTTTTAAAAATAAGGGGACTAAATGTCTCTAAAAAAAAAAAATGACCAAAATTGTGAATTTTTAAAAATATGAGGACTAAATATTTCTAAAAAAAAGTAGAGAGACTAAAATTGGGGATTGAGAAAAATAGGGGGGACCAAAAATATAATTTAACGAAAAAAAAATTATTTCAATAAGATAAAACTAGATGCAGTAAAATAACTAAAATTATTTATGCTTTATTTGATTAGAGAGTGTGCTTGACCATCTGTGATCTGTGTTTAGTTTCATGAAGTTGATGTGTTCTCAACTTTTGGAAATTAAGGTTTTTAACAGATACAAGGGTTCGTATAATAGTAAATATAAAGTATGTGAAAGCTAACAATAACTGTTACCTTGTCCCCTGACAATGGTTTAAAATCAAATTCAATGAGAATTTACTTTTTACATTTTCATTAAAAACATATAATTATACTTACTTAAAAAAAAATTCTTAAAATAAGGATCATATCAGTATTCACGTCCTGATTTTTGTTATACATGATAAACAATAGATTGGCAACGGTGGCATTATCAATGCAATTTGGGTTTATATGTAGTTTAACCAAAAGAACAGGACAACAATGCCTGAGGTACACCTATATCCCAATATTTGTTTGTTGTTGTTGGCTTTTGAAGCCTCGTGTTTCTTTATTTCTCGTTTGTTTGTTTTCATCATTCTTTATTTAAATATTTAAAAATAGAAAATAAAAATAATATAATGTTTTTATTATAAAAACTAAAAAAAAAAGTTTTTTAAATTGATCATAGCCTAAATTTGTTGGTCTTGCTCCCTTTTATTGATAATTCTCGATACTTCGATTCCTTCATTGCCATAGTATGTGTCATCTATATAATTGAATTTATACGCATAATATCCTATAAAATATAAAATAACATTAAACAAAAAAGTTAATCTGGAAATTAAAATACGATCAAAACACAAGAAACAGAAAAAGTGACGCCAAATTTCCACCAAACCAAATCAAATCCAAGATAATTGGTTAGGTGGTTTTTGGCTTTTTGCCGAAGGCATGCAATCATTGTTTCAGTTCTTGTTAAATCTTCAAATTAGCATATATACTTATCGGACCTAGCCACGATTGATTACTATGTAGTTTGATTGATCCCTGACCATACATAAGCTTTGTGGGGCCAACACAAATAATTTCATGCGATTAGATGTGCTCCTAGCTTGCCAAGCCAACACAATTCAAGTGATGTGCTCCATGGAAGCTCAACACCCTCATCAACTAATGCCATGACCATAATATTTATGCGCAATGCAAAGTACTAAAATGCAAAAGTAGGAAAACGTGGGCGTATGCTGATGGCATAAAGTATCGGGTTAATAGATCATTAGTCAAATTAATGAATCACTTATTGGACCGTATGAACTAATATATATCAATTTTTTAAATTTTATATTAAAGATAGTACGTATGTGTGCATGTCTGTGTATGAGATAACTAACATTGGTTTAGTGGCACTAACTATTGATATATCTTATGTCAACATGAATTCAGGGTTGACCCAAGGATAAAGCTATTAAAGCTCAAGTTTTAAACCTACCAACAAAAAATTATTTGCTATTAGTTTTTATAAAGTAAAAAAGTCATATGTTGGCAAAAGGGCCCAACATACAACTCTTTTATTTAAAGTAAAAAAATATCTTTTAAAGTTTACTTTAGGTCTCACTCAACGTTGGGTCAACTCTGAATGAATTTAGGAATTTTGAATTGCAAATTACATGAATTCGCCTGTGTGTGAGTGAGTTGGATAGTGACCTAAATGATTTGTTTGGACAGTGTGCAGAAGCAAGCTACGCTTTCAAATTGAGTAGCTGAATCTATCGATTTTAACTGATTCAAAGTTGTGTTGTTTATGTCAGTATCGGTTTAAATACAATTTCTAATATGATAAATTGACCAAACCGGATATAAGTTTGGCTTATGATTAAGTACATGTTTGAATTTTAGTTAGAAGAGTTCAAAAATATTTTTATTCTCAAAATAATAATTTCTTTCTTGTTTATTCTGTGTATTGAAATTTGAAATTATACAATGAAATTCACAAAAATACTTTTTCAATTGTTATTCAAACATAGCCTAAATTAGTTGAACCAATTAGTACGATCTAAATTTAATAACACTCCTCTTTTGCTGTTTAGGTTATGGTCTTCTATGCAGGGCAGGTGAGTGGCTGTAAGGTTATTTAAACAGATGTGTAAGTTAATTAGATATTGAAATGTAACGAATCCTTCTCATAAAAAAGAGAGAGAGGGAGAGAGAAAAATGTAATGAATACCAAACAATTAGGTCATCTAAGTTCACTACTAATTGCTCATACAACATTTAAATTAACAAAAAGAGATATGATGAGATGAAATAAAATGATATTAGAGATTATTGATTGAGTTATTTAAAATAAAATGAAATAAAACAAAATTCATTTAATATCACTACTTTTTGTCTCCAAATTTAGAAGTATGAAATGAAATTAATCTTGTTTATTTTTATACCGTAAAATATGTAAAGAATAAAATAATCATTTTATTTTAATTTATTATACTTTATTCTAATTAATTTCGCTCAACCTTAAATATCAGAACGTGTACCTCTATTTCTTTTTATCAGTCGTTCAAGGTTTTTATATACAAATCAAGAAATGTAATAAATTTTCTTGTTTTCCATAAAATAGTTTTGAAGTTTTCTACTATACTCTTTCTTATTTCTACTCCACAATAAATGCATATTAATTGTAAATGTATAAATTAATTAAAAATTAGGTAAGAAATAAGGGTATAATTGACAAAGAAGTAATTAATGTTATGTTGAACTTTAAAAATGACAGATAAATAAAAACAAGTTTTTAAAAAAAAAACCCGACAAATAAAAGAAACGGAGGGAGTAGTTCTCAATCAGTTCATATACTCAAAAGTCCTTAATGCATGAGGACGAGCAAGTGAAGGAAGAATGTGAAAGATAAAGGGCATTATTGATTCAGGATCAAAGGTAATTTTTTTACAAATAATATTACTTCAAACACACATCTTAATAACGTTCAATAATTTAAACTCAAATTTATCAAAATTAATTTTTTTCAACATTCAAAACTGTAGTAATTGTAAGATTAAGGTGAAGCTAACATTTAAAATATGGAAACGTGACTGATGAGGTGGCTTGAGGTGACAAGAGAGGAAGAGCTGATTAGGATGTCTCAGACAGAAACTGCAGCCACAGCTTGCGGGCCTCCGAAGTGGTAAAAAAAAAAATGTAAAATAAATTATTCAATTATCCACAATAAAGATTGATATATACCTCTACTTTAATTTAGTCGAAACATAAAGTAATGAAGGGAGAGAAGAGAGAACAATATAAAATAAACTATTAGTTTAATTCCTAAAGTATTACCATCTCTCTTAAATAGTTTTTGAACTAATTAAACTACATAAGTAATCCTTAAAATATCAAATATTAGGGATTAATTTGAAAAAAAAATCAATACTTGAGAAACTATGTAATATGATTTATAATGTTTTAGAAACTACTTATATAATTTCATTAATTTAAAGACTATTTAGAAGAAAGGATAATACTTCAAGAACCAAATTAATAGTTTATTCGAAAAGTATATAATAAGTTATATAACGCAATAGATACAGAGAAATGATAAATATTAACCAAATATTTTTAAACAAATTTATTAAAATTATAAATGAAATTTAGTAAACAAAAACTAAAACCATATCATTTCTTAACCCTAACATATTTTAATTAACAATAAAAAAATGTTTAAAAGAGCGTTCAAAATTGTATTGTTAATTTTTCCCTTAACAACTTGTATTAATAAGAGTAAAATCCAATTTCTAAAAGATATAGAAATTTTACTTACAAGCCGTATAGAACTGCAAAGGTAGAACTACACTTAACTCAGTTCTTGGAGTGGCATTCGTTTTAGCCAAACTACCTACCCAAAACGTTTAATTTTCTCTATTTTATATGTAACCTAGCTTCGCCCCTAAGATGTTTCAATTGATGATTCTAGCATCCAAAATGAAGTTTGGCAAGAAGCAACTCATAATTGCTTACCTGATATCCAAGATCTCATTAAGGCCCCTTTCTTCTACTAATAGAAAATCAATTCTAACACTTTCCAATAAAAAACACTTGTTTTAATATAATTTCTCAACATTCTCAAAACCAATTCTATCTAACCCTGCTCTAACTCGCTAAACCAAATGGGCATTAAGCATATGAAAGCACACAACCAATTTCACACCTCTAATCCACACACAGTACCTACTAGTCGGCTTTTCTCACATGCTGTCCCAGTCCCACTGACTAAAGATGCAACCCAATCAATAAAGCGCATTGTTTTCAGTTACATTAAAGTTGCAGACATTTGGGTAGAAAAGGCAAAAAACATCACACCCAAAATCTTTAAGCCAATCATGCTTTCAACCTTTACACCAAACAAAATTTTTGATATAAAATATAGTTATAAACAGTCATCTCTACCATTTAATTTTACAAAACACAATGACATATCTAACCAATGGAAAACTCTAGTTAACAGGTAACAAAACATATCTCATTCCAAAGTCAGATAAAGCAAAAATATTAAGTTGGAAAAATAGAACATTTTATGCTAGATGTTTCTCTCCTTATTTTACCAAGCGATCTTACAACAGTAGCTGGGTTGAGGTTTCACCCCGCCCACCAGCATTTACATCTATATAACTTTACAAAATGTAGGCAAAGGGAAAAAATATATATGTATATGTAGTTTTTTACCATGTGGAAGCCATCACCCTTCTCCTCCCTCTATACAAGACTTATGGCAGATGGATAGTAAATCTGCTTGCTTTCAGCCTGTGGTGATGATGGCTGTGTAAATGAAGCGGTTTAAACTATCGACCTGTGCCGACAATCTCGTGCATCTCTACCGTAACAAAAGTTGCAGTTGCATAACAAAAGTTGCAGTTGATAGCCTCACACAACGGGAATTGGGATGCTGTTGCTGTTAACATTATGATGCATTTGGTTTTGCACAGCCTTGACAGCTGCTACTCTAGCTGCATTGGCTGCTCTGTTTGCGGCTGCTACTGCTCTATTCACCCTTTCATCTACCTTGGCCACATCATAGGCCTTCTCAGCTGCTCTTCTCGCTTCCTGTTTGTTAACAAAGAAACACATCATTAATAGTGAAAGCTCCTAATTATGCAAACTAACTGTTTGCAGTTAGTTTTCTCTTCTTTTCTTCTACACAAAAGAGCTAATTTGATGCATACAAAAGAAAAATGTTCAACTATCTGACCATTCCCTCAGCTTTGACAATATGGAAAATTGTAGACAGCCAGAGCTTTTGACAGAATGAGTTGCACACGTATTGACTATTGGATAAATGGGGGACTTTTTGATAGAAACTGGATCAGAAGTGGAAGACCTACACTACACTTCTACCATTTTATCTTATCCAACTATCCTTGAATCTAGCTGAAATCTGTGAAAATTTAGGCTAATTTTTCCTGGATGTGTAGCACTACTTTTTTTTTCTCTAGGAATTTCAGTTAAACAATCCTTCACATGCAGTGATAAGAAACCAACCTTGGAGACAGAAACATATAAGAACAGAAACCAATATAACAATTTTGTAGATTCAGTAATAAAAAACTACAAGAAAGCATATGTGATACAGGATACCGTCATACCAATCAGAATTTCCAATAACTCAAATCGTCAAAAATTCAAAAGCACATAACTAAAGCATACCACATTTCACATCAAAAGAGAAAGAGAGTAAATTTCTCTCCCTTGCTACTTCAAAGATGAATATAAGTTACATTTGAGTCTATTTTAATGTGAATGAACTTTTTAGAGATTTTTGCTCTCACTGCGATTCTCCACATGATTGACAGCTAGTTTTGAACATCTACTATCAATTCCGTGACCTTAGAAGATGAAATCGAAATTTTAGATGAAATTTCAAAGCCAATAATAGAGGTATATAAAATTTCATTCTACCTTCTAAAATATTAAAAACGATAATAGATGTTCAAAGCCAGTTGCTAGTGATATTAAAAGTTATAGAAAAAGATAAAATATTATTGGGAGGTACATTCATAATTGTTCACAATTGTTTAAGAGGTTTGTTTATATTGAAAATGATTAAGGTGTAACTTGTATTCACCGCTCAAGGAAGGGGAGTAATTGATACATCATCATGCCATTGTCATAAAATATCAAAGCAACTGGCAATGACAAAACAGAATCATTCAGACTGATTATTCTAGACCAACGTCTTTTTTCTTTAATGATAAATCGGGATTAAACAATAAATTAAGGTAAACTAAATCATAACTGTAGAGTGTACCTGCACCACATTAAGTACTCTGGAATGATTGACACCAACAGGAGAAACAGGATACGTGGCACTCTGTGTGCTTGGAATGTCAAGGACTCCATTTTGCCAGTGACCAGACTGGGTTTCTCCAGTTCTAAATGTATACATTCCAAGACCTTGCCTTTTGCCTTCATGCCAAGATCCTTCATAACAATGGCCATTTGCAAAGCTATATACCCCAAACCCATGCATCTTATCCGCAAAGTATTCACCAGCATATGTATCCCCATTTCTGATAAAAACAAATAATTAGTTCCAACAAAAATAAAACACTATTACTGGTGAGCAAAGAAAAAGGACCCAGACAAAGCCCTCTGTAATTCAATACAACAATAATGCACTAATGATACTTAGAAGAGAGGAACCCACATTAAAGAAAAAATCAGAAGAACACATTCAAGCATCATAGGATGAAGCACTGATTTTCACTAAATGCATACCCAAGATGTTACTCACTGATACTTGACAGCACAGTCCATTTTGAAATGAAAAAAACAAAAGGTATCAGTGTAGACTGTAGATGCTCAAGAAAGTATCTGCCAAAGTGGAATAAATGGAGAGAGAACAAATAGTTATTTTGTTTTTAATGACTGGTTTCATTAAGTGAATAAATGGAGAGAGAGAAGAAAAAACCCCACACTTGTAGCAGCATGTAAAATTAAATTACATGACATCACAATTGTTGGAATTATTGTTTTGTGACTGAAGATCACAAGGCCAAGTTGTGGAATTAGCTTCTTGCAAGGAACTAGAGATTGTTTGTCCCTTCAGAATATGTGAAGTGTTATTATAATGGAATACCCTATTGTTTTCAAGCTTTGAGAGGTATAAAGCACCTTTGAAACTGAGTCTATCCTTGCAGATACCTCTTTCTCTTGTAAACTGAAAGTAACAATAATGAAGATAAGTCCTAAGAACATGAATACATACAAATAGCGGTCATACACAAGTTTACACTTTAAATATTTCAGTTTTTCTGCATTCTATTACTTATATTTGTCTACTGTATTCTTAACAAACAAGATCCACAACCCCTTAAATTTTGTGTCAAAATCCACCAGCCTGAAATTGGCGACACATAATGTATTAGGGGTCATAGACAGTTATTTGATCTTTCATTGAAATGAAACACAAAAATGAATATAGAATAACAAGAAAATAATGTTTTCCCTCAAAATGGTTGTCTACTCTCCTCTTGTATTGGTCTTTCTTATAGAAGTACTTAAAAGATTGTTCATTAAGATAATGAAAATGAACTTATTCTCATCAACCAATCGTATAAGGAGACCACCTCAAAAGCAAATACAACAATATCATAAAATCTTTCCATCACCTCTTTTTCCTTTACCTTAGAAATACAGAATTTACTGATCCAAACAAGTTTGAAATGATTGCTTCAACGGAAGAAGCATGCTTGTTTATCCTACTTCAAGGTTCCTCTCCTGCACAAACTTCTACTTAATACTTACTCAGTTACTAGACATATACTGGTTTAAAACTTAAAATGTAGCAGGATACGAGGGAAGGATTTTCAAACTGATGTTTTGCATCAGATTAGTAGTCACACACCATGTAATGAATGTGGCTTTCCATATAATAATAATAATAATAATAGCAGTATAGTTCCACAAAGAATGAGCATTTCATTTTTTTTGCTGCCTCTTCATTCCCCATGTGTGAGCCTCACCAGGGGGTGCAGGTGGGACTGGAGTGGATGCAAGTGTTTTTGAACTAAAAGTATCAGTCTCAGGCCATCTATTCAAACAAATTAGACCAACTTCATGCTTTATGAGATTTTATGCTTACCACACCTTTTCTTTGATTTCAATATTAAATTAAATTAAATTCGCATTTAACTTACTTCCACACAGCTTGTCAGTTAGCAGCCAAATGCCAATGCAGGTGAAAGAAACTATCATCAGCTTAGTATCTGATGGGTATTAAGTCTTTTTCTTACATCTTATTTTCTTCCAGGAAAAAGTGGCTAAAGATACATTAAAAATGAGCATCCTCAAAAGTCTCAAAACAATGGCTTTGCAATAAGTACAAGGCATATTACAATGCTCAACAATTGTCACCAATATGTACACAAAAGACCCAAGCCTTGTAATTTCAAAACACTACAAGGTAATTTTGACAAAACAGAACCCACAAACCGAAGCAAATCAAAGACAAGTTATACATCTTTATCCCGTATGCACGTACTTGAAACTGTAAGAAATGAATGGAATTCCAACTATCAAAATCATAAACCCTAACACAACCCACATGGTCAGAAAGAGCAGCAAAAGGTTACAGTTGGAAGATATTGTAGGCAAACCTACGAAACTGATGAAAAAGTACATAACCAAATCACGCCCCAACATCCTGCCAAAGCAACTCAAAAGCTTCACACATACACACAAAAAATAAAATCAAAACAAAACAGACATGTGATCAGTTTACCTCCAACAAAAGCAGCCACAACATAACACCATACTCAAATGTCAAATGCCAAACACCAACAGCTAAACAACAAAGCAAAACCCACACACACACAAGCAGCAAAACGTTATTCATTCCAGAAGCAAGAAATGTCATAATTCACAAACCTAAGAAACCAGAGACAAAGCACAAAACCAAACCAAGCAGTCAAGCACCAGCATCCTTCCAAAAGCATCTCACAAAACTTTCACGCACGCACAACAAACCAAATCAAAAACACACAACTTCCAACAATTCACATCCAAATGCCAAACCAACCCCAACCAACAACACCACAACCAACTTCCAACAATCCAAATCAACACACAGCCGTCCACTACTACGAATCAATCAATTTTGCACATGTTTGAATTCACACTGGATGACCCAGAATCAAGTCAAAACACCAACTAACGCAATTTTAAGTAAATGTCCACATATTTAATGCATGTTTGGGCCTACGTCAGATTACTTTCAAAATCACATCTTTTTTCATTTTAACGCAGAAACTCCCTTTATTTGCTTCAAATTTGCACGTCAAATACGTGAATTCTTGCCACAGGAAGCAAAACCAAACATACCATTAGTTTCACATCTGACAAATTGATTCTAGGTCCAAAATTGATTATGGGTTAAAACAATTTATCTCCACATTGGATCAAAAATTTTACACTAAACTCTACCACTAACTTACTCTTAAAATCAAAACATCCATCAATTTCACAAACGCGCACCCAAACACACACACACTTCCCCCATCCATACCTAAAATGGTAGTGTCCAAGGCCATGCTTAACGCCCCACTTGAACTCCCCCACGTACCTGCTCCCATCCTCGCACGTGTGCACGCCACACCCATGACTCTGCCCACTGGCCCACTCCCCGGCGTAAACGTCCCCAGTGTAGAAGCGGTACACCCCGAACCCGTGCCGGAGCCCCTGCCGGTACTGCCCGCGGTACCGGCTCCCCCGGGCCCACGTCTCCACGCCGAACCCGTCGTACTTCCCGTCCACCCAGTCCCCCTCGTACCTCCCACTCATGCTGTAGCAGTACACCCCACTCCCGCAACACTTCGCTCCCTTGAACTCCCCCTCGTACACGTCCCCGTTCGCGTACGCCGCCACGGAGAAATACGCGCCCGCGGGCCGGGGGGGGCTCCCGTTGGACCGGGCCCCCACGGTCCAGAACACGGGAAGCCTGAGCGCGGGCCGGGCCGCGGGCTTCAGGCTGAGCAAGAGGCGGAGGGAGGGGATGCGCGGGAGGGCGAGGTTGAGCGAGAAGAGGAGCGCGGCGGAGAAGAGGAACGCGGAGAGGAAGTCGAGGAGGAAGGAATTCGTCGGGCGGGAGACGAGGAAGTAGAAGAATGGTAAGGAGAGGAAGGGGACGAGGCGGAGGCGGCGGAGCGAGACCGCGGAGAGCCACGTCAGCGCGCTGACGTGGCGTCTTTTAGGGGGCGGGGGCGGTGGTGGTGGTAATTTGTAGAGGGTTGGGGATTTGGAGAGGGATTGGGTGAGTAAGGGTCTTTTGTAAGGTGCGGAGGTTAGTGATTGGTGAGAGACGTTTTGGTTTGGGTTTGGGGTTAGGTTCGGGTTTGGATGGTGGTGGAGGGGGTTGAAATCGGAAGAGACGCCGGTGCTTTCTTTTCCGATCTGGACTTCGGATTTCTTTTGATGCATTACATAAGGGAAACTGCTTGCTCCTCCACTATCCCGATGTTTCTGTCTGTTTCGCTCTTTGTTTTGTGTTGAGGTTGTTTGCGGTTATTTTTTTTTTTCGGTTTAATATGTGTCTGTGAGTGTTGTTTTGGTTGTGTGTTGATAATCCGGGGGTGTTTGTGTTTCTCTCTCTACTTATTCGGTTGGGTCTGGGGGGTGGCGAACGAGGAGTTTAAGGTAATGCAATGAATGCTGAGGTGAATGGGGAGAATTGGAAGAACTGCTGCAACTGGGTGGGGTGAGGGAGTGGAAGGAAAATTAATTGAAATTTGAGGGGGGGTTTTTTAGCGTGTGTTAAATTTAATGAATGAGAGCATGTTAAGAAAATTTTAAAAAAAAATAAAATTATGTATTATTTGTGTAAAACAGTTTTATATTATCAATCAATCAGAAATTATTATTAATATGATTTTTAAGGTGATTATTATAAAAATAAATTACACCAATATTTATTGAAATTTTTTGAGATTACATGTAATCTCTTATTTTTTTATCGTTTATAACAACTTCTCTTATACGGATACATGATGTAATATTTTTCAAACAATTAAGAAATGTCAATATAATATTTTTTGAACAATTAAGGAAAGCTAATATAGGGGTAGAAAAAAGAAGAGTATCAAAAGAAATTTAATGAAACTTTAAAGAGTATCAATATAATTTACTCTTGTTATAAAAGTCAACAAACTTATTTTTTGGTATATAATAACAGCAACATGGTTTGAACCTAGGACCTTGTGCAAACTACCCCACTCCCCCACCACTAGGAAAAGTCAACAAACTTATCATATATAATAGTGTGTGAGTAAATGACAGTGCAGACACTATTTATTCTAAAAATATTAAACAAATATATTTCTAGAGAAATGTTAGCAACACATTCTCTCAAAAACACACTTTCTTCTATTGGTTGAAATTTATTAAAAATCACAAAATTTTATGGGTCGCACATTTTATTTAGAGAAAATAGGTTATGCACTTATAATATAAAATAGTTTTACACCATCATCTAATCACAAGTCACCATGTATGATAACTTGATAAGTTTGTTGACTTTTACAATATTTACTTTAAAAGTCATACCAACGGTGATTTTTGATTAGTTGACAGTGTAATTACACTAACAGTGCATAGCCATTAAACTCTTTTATTTAATGATTCTCTCTCTTAATTTTGTGTTTTTCAATAAATTTTAACCAATAGGAGAGAGTGTGTTGCTAACACTTTTAGAATAAACAATATATTATACATCAACAATGTAAATATATATATATATTATCAATCAATTAGAAATTATCTAAATAAGTTTGTTGACCTTTATAATAATTACTTTAAAACTCATATCTAACATGATATCTAATTGATTGATAAATTTTTACACCAACAATACATAGAAATTCAACTCATCTATTCATTTGATTAAAAATATAAAAGTTAAAGTTTAATAGCTATGTACTGTCAGTTGTCAATTAATCAAAAACCACCGTTAGTATGACTTTTAAGACAATTATTATAAAAATCAACACACTTAACATACATAGTAATTTGTGATTAAATGACAGTGTAAACAGTATATAGCCCATTTTCTCTAAAAGTTATTGGTTAAAATAGAATTTTGGTCTTTTATCTACATTTTAAGTTTCAAATTAGTTCCTTATGTTTAAAAAGTTTCACTTTCGTCTTTTAAAGTTTCTCCGTTACACAAAATTGGTCTTTCTGTTAATTTATTATACTAATTTAGTCAACTTAGTGGTACGTGACAAACTGTGAGAGGTGTCACATCAGTCAAAATTGACACCGTTAGTACCAAAAACTAACAAAAAGACCAATTTAGTCTAACAAATAAACTTTAAGGGACCAAAGTGAAACTTTTAAAATTTAATAGACCAAACTAAAACCTAAAATATAAATAAGGGATCAAAATTCTATTTTAGCCAAAGTTATTTGATAAGATAAATTCAACGTCTTCAGACTATATATTCAATTCAAGGGTACACGTAAAAAAAAGTGTATTTATATATCTTTTTATGATATTTTTTTAAATTATCCTAATATTTTATAAAATTATTAAATGAAAAATAATATATTTAATATTATTTTATTTAATAAGTAGAAAGATTAATAAAAATAAAATAGTTGAAGGATTTAAAATTATTCTTAAAAAAAACAGAAAATCGAATTGGGGATAACATTATTAAAAAGAAAAGAAAGCAATGACTTTGTCCCTTGGAAGTGTCGTTGGTTTAATTTCAACCTTTCTAATTTGTCTGCATTTGAATTGACGAATTCATCCATTGCGGGAATGAAATAAAAATATATAAAAAAACTCACTCAAACATAGTTTACTTGTGATTGGTAGTTTGGTCAACAATAGTTTGTAGAATAAAGTTTTAAGAAAGTTTTTTGGATTGCTACAGCATATGTTATATTATGTTGAACTAAGATCAGGTATAGAAAAATCGATACTTGGCCTGCAAGTTTATTATACAGTATAAAAAATTATTTTATCACTAATAAAATAGATGGTGGGATTCTTTTAGCATATAGATTAGGATTTAATTTCTATCTATGCGTATAAAAAAAATATTAGGAAAAAATTTTACTTTAATAATTTCTATATTTTGAAAGAAATTAATTTTTAAAATTTAATTAAAATGTATTGATAGTTTAAAAGTTTTTTATATTATTATCTAATAATACATGATTATGTAAGGTAATATTGTTATTTTTTATAATAATTATTTTAAAAATTATGTTTATGGTGATTTTTAATTACTTGACAATATAAAATTTTGTACACTAACAATGTATGAAAATTAAACTCTACTATATATAAAAAATAAATAAACTTTAATATTTAATTGTCATATGAAAAATATCCTTAGTACATATCAAAAAAATAATTGTTTCAAACAGGACCCACACATGATCATATTAGCCTGAGTTAAGCCAAAGCTCAATCTCCAACCTGATCATCTATCACTTCGGTACTAACCTTCTAGTTTGGACTCTGGATCACAAATGTAACTAGCTTCCATTCACACACTCAAATGCTTTCCTTAACACAAGCATGAGTCTTGCATTGTAAGGACAAAATATAACACCCCTACCTTAATTTTCAACTTTTTTTTAATAATTAATGATTTAATTGTGAAAAATTGAGAAGAAATTTTAAAATTATGCTTACCACCATTATACTCAGAATTTAAAGAGCTATCTAATTATGATTTTTAATAATTTTTCCAAGGCAGAGCCCAAAAAAATTAAAAAATAATAATTTTGTCCTTATTTCTCAATATTAAGTGTTGACATGAGAAAAAGTTTTAATTGACCTTAAAATGTTAATTTAAGCTTAGAATCATGTTATATGTATTAAAATATAATTTTAGAAATTTTTTAAAAATTTTCTAGAATTTCGATACAAAATGCCCCTAGTGTTTGTCAAGCTTAGCCAATATTAGTTTGACATCCAAAATAATAAAAATGAAAATCCCAATTCTTTTATAATTTTAGAATTTTCATAAATAATTTGATATTTATTGAATTAAAATATATATTTTTAATGAATTTTCTAGCTTAAAAATACAAAATATATATGCATAATTCGAAATAAATTAATAAAAAATTAAAATTAATTATTAGAAACTTATTTTTGATGAAAAATAATGTATTTGTCTAGTTTCACATTGAATTGCATTACTTTGATATTAAAAGCTAAATTTTCAAGTTTAGGCAATTTTATCGGTACCGATTAATTTACCTACAGATAAAAATTACAAAAGAGGAGCCTTGGGATAGCACATACCACATGTCCCCAACCTAGTGCTAATTCACCTCCCTAGGTTTGAATATGTGTCCCTAAAATGAATTAAAAAGAAAAATAAAATTAGAATTTTTACATAATACATGAGATAAGCATTTGGACACCTAAGCTTGTTTCTCTTCTATAAATGCCCATGGAGTTGAATCAAAATATCATCATCCTCACTCTCTAAAGCTAGTCGAAATCTCCATTAGAATTTTTCTCTCTAGAATTTTTTTCATTTGTTTTTATGTTAAAATTTTGCTAGTTTTCAATAGGTAATATTTCTCCTCCTAGAAGCTTTGCACCAACAATTCTATCCCCTTCATCAACCACCTTTGAGGTAATGACGGAGTGTAGTTGGTTTTAAATTATTGTCACTTTGCATGTTGGTAAGAAAGGTTTTCCCTTAAACCTTTCAATGCATAAGTTTAGTATGTTCTATTATATTGTTATAATGTTTAATGCTAAACTTTAATTTTTATTAAGTTGTTATTCTACTCAAATTTAGATAACTAGTATTTTAACATGTGCATTGAACAGAATAAATATATATTTTATATAACTTAAATTTATAATAAATAAATATTTTAGAATATATAAATTATATTATAATTAAAACTCATAATAAATAAATATTTTTGAACATATAGATTATATTTTAAATTTATAATTAACAATTATTATAATAAATGTTAATTTTTAATTATTGATAGTTTCTTTTACAAAAATATTGAAATTCAATTTTAAAAATAAAGATATTGAAAATGATAGATTGAAAGAGATAAAAGGCTAAGAAAAATTCCTAAAAACATTCTCATTAAAGAATGACAGCTAAAAACGCTCTCGTTAAAGAATAACAGCTAAAAACACTCCCATTCAAGATAGCTATTCTAATTTATATAGATATATAGAGAGAGGATTAAATTATACTTACTAAGTTGTTACTTTGTTCAAATTTAAATAATTAAATTATAATTATTAAGTTGTTATTCTACTCAAATTTAGATAATTAAATCATACTAATTAAGTTTTTATTTTTTTAAAATTTTAATAATTGCTAAGTTATCATTCTGCTAAAATTTTAAATTATGATTACTAAGTTTTTATTTTGCTAAAATTTTATGTAATTACTAAATTATTATTCTGTTAAAATTTTGATATTGTGCAATTTCTACAATAAAAGGCAGAAAGGTTGATTATATTGGTAGTTAAATTTAATGAGACTAGGGAAACCTTTGTTTGAGAAGTTAGAAATTGATAAATTAGTGAATAATGTAAAGTAAGTGACATGTAGTGGTATGACACCTTGCTAGGAAAGCTACGGTTTGGTACACTGAAGAATGAAAGGTAGAGACTCACTTGCAAAGGTCTTGGGGTAGACATTGAGTGGTGAAGATCCCAATGACTAAGGTAGAGCCCGTGAGCCGGAATATTCACCTAACCAAGCTCGATAACCCTGACAACTGCTTAGCTTTCTAGAATTAGTGTAAGAGTATACCTCTATAAATGGAGTTCCTAACTATTATTTTGTTCCTCAATGATGATAAGGACTATACCATGTAATAATATTCAGAGAGGTATATGCACTCTCAGTCACTTCTTTGGTTCTGTTGAGAACAATTACTCACTAATGAGGAATATGAATTCATACCTAGTTAAGAGTAGTCTAATACAAATTAGAATAACCTTAGGTTTCCTTCTATTATTAGTTGTGTTTTATCTTTATTTTATGATAGAATTCTTACCGTACATGTGAAAGTGGTTTTAGAACAAATCATCTCACTCTATTGTTTTTCTTCCATGTATGTTTGATCACGATTATTAAAGATGATGGTAACGCCCAGGGATGCTGAAGATGAGTCAAAGGACACCCTACGAACGAAGATAGGAGGACTTAATTTATAGTATTTTTTAATAATGGATAAGGTAGATGAACACTGCTGTGTATAGGATCTTTTTTATGTATATATTGGGTTAGGTAGTGCCTATCTTTTGATGTATTTTTAATCTTTCTGTATTTTATGATTATCATGTATTATCAAATCATGATGTACAATTTTATAACATATATGTATATACAACCTTCCTCTTTCATCTTTTACTATCATTTTTAAATTTTGTTAAGATTAAAATTTTTCTATTAAAAGAGTCAATAAATATTTTACTTGCAATGATTTAAATAATTAAATTAATACAGACTATAATTAAATGAATGGGTGTTATACAAAGAATGATTAATGGCCCCAAATTATGTTTTGATTAAATAAACAAAATATTGAGTTTTTGATTAAGACTGAACGCATTTTTGATTATGAAAGATGAAGTAACATTGTCTTATTTAGATGATATCTTCAACATAATATTTCATTAAAATACTCGCGCATATGCATATTTGTCTAAGTTACCTTTTAGGGACTCAAAAGCTCTATCACAACATCTTATAAGCTCTAAAGCGTACAAGAAAGCTTGAGGAAAAGTCAACCGAAAAAGCTCATCTACTTTGTGAAAGATGTGCCTAGCTGCCACCAACAAAGTACAACAATGTACTTTTCTAATCAAAAGTAAACATGCTTCATGTAGCACGACAGTTGATACAAGAAAAGTAAGATGAGTAAGATGCACTATCTTATCAAAGGGACAAATTGGGTAAAGAAATTTAATGTAATAATAAATGCTCCAATGTTCACTTTCTCTTTTTGCAGAAGAAGAAAGATGATGCGAGGCAAAGCACTCATAACAGCTATTTTCTTAGAGGCCTATAAATACTAGAATGATTAAGATTTGAGAAAAACTTTGGCAAAAATCTTATATCTAGCCTCAGCTTTTAAATACTCTTTTCTCTTTCTTGTAATACTCTATAAAACTAAGACTTATGCATAAGCCTTGCATATTTGTCTAATAAGATGAAGTAGTATGTGAGCACTACCTTTACCTTATTCTTAGTGAAAAGGTAGAAGCCCGAAGAGGCTTTGTAACAAAGAATACTTGTTGTATTGCGTAGAGAAGCAAACCAAAGAATACTTAGTGTAAGAGCCTGAAGAGGCTTGGTGTAAAGAATACTTGTTACCTATTGAGTTAGTGAAAACTTTGTGCCATTACTAAGAACTAGACGTCGTCTCAGGTTGGAGATGAGCCAGTATATAACTTTTGTATTGATCTTTCTCTTATATGTTTTAAATTGTGTTTTAAGTCTGTCTTTCATCAAACGTTAACTTATTTTTTAAAACTTCTTAACATAGTCTTTTAAAAGAATCAAACAATATCTCATTTCATCTTTTTGACATATCGTTTGTTTGATAAAACAATAAGTTGTTTTTCAAAAAGATTTGCTAAAATTTCTTAAAGCACAATTCAACCCCCCTTCTTGTGTTTTCTTGTGTTCTGCATGCATACAACTAATGCTTAATGATAAATTTATAGCTTATGTAGATTTATAGAATTAATTCACATGATTTTTGGCTCTAGTTTAAAGAAAATATACGAGAAAATAACCCAATGATATGAAATGCCATGTAATTTGTGTTCTTGAGATTTTTTATTAAAAACTACATGATTTACTTAGTTATTTGGGTTTATTAATGTAGGAAACTTGAGCAAAGAAAATGGATAATGTTAGGATATACAAGAAGCTAATTTCAACTATAAAAGCGCAAGAAGAAGCAAGTCAACTTTGGATCCCAACCCCAAGACGATGGCAGGAATCCGAAGAGTGGGCGCCTAGCATTGGTGCCCAGTGGATAGGGGGCCCAGCACCAGTATGCTGATGAACATCCAAAGAAAGGAGTGTCCAGTGCCGACACCCAGCGTAGGAGGTGCCCAACGCCATCACATTTTCAACTTTTGTGAACTTTCTTTTTTATTGGGCCTGACACATTTTTATGGTCCAAAAAGCCCAAATGCATTATAAAAAGGCTAAAAGTGCACATTTGGGAGCATTCTTTGACTCATCTAAGGACCGAAAGTGAGGAAGAGCTTGAAGATTCATCTTCGGCTTTGGATCTTGAAGAATTGAGGTTTGATACTCAAGATTCATGACTTTCTTTTTATCTTCTTTTATCCTTTTGTTTTGTGTTTAGTTACTCTATGAGTTTCTAAACCCCTTTTGGGGTTAGGTTAGGATGAATCTTGATTTGAAATTAATGTAATCTATATCTTTTCTAAATCCTTCTCGTGTTTTTGTTAATTTAGTTGTTGAATTTGTGCTTAATGCTGTTCCATGATTAACACTTATTAAGAAATTGATTAGTAATCTAAATCTTGCAATTGGAAAATTGGAGTTTAGACCGTTTCAATTCAATAACCATACAACTCTTGAGCCTAGGGATAGGGATAGATTGTATGTCTTCGTCTAAATTTCCTTTTCTTAATGCTTATGACTAATTTTGCTTGCTTAAGGGATTAGGGTTTATCATTGGGATTAAGGGTTTATCACCTAAGGAATTAGGGTTAAATTAAGTTAGAGAAATTAAAGGTAAATTCTTTAACAAGAAGGGGTTTGGGAAAGAAAGAGGTTATTTTAAGGAAGAATCAAGGAGATTCCGATACCTAACTGTAACACTCCTTTAATTTTAAATATAATTCATATTAATTTAGTTATTAAGTTTAAGTAAATGAAAATACGTGTAAAATTTGTTCGCTTTTATAATAGAAAAATTCCAAACTTATTAGAATTTGAAAATGATAGTAAAAGATAAAAGATAAGACTGTATACACACACACACACACACACACACACACACACACACACACATATACCGTAAAACTATACATCATGGTTTGATAATAAATGATAGTCACAAAATACGGAAAACTAAAAATATATCAAAAGATAGACACTATATAACCCAATTTGTACATCAAAAAGGTCTTATACAGAGCAGTGTCAATTTACCCTATTCCTTCATACAAAAAGAAAAATATTATAGGTTGTTAGATCCTCACCCGTTGAAATGCCCTTTGACTCGTACTCAGCATTATGGGGCGTTAATGTTGTCTTTAATAATCACGATCAATCATACATAGAAGAAAAAAATGGAGTGAAGTATTTTGTTCTATAATCACTTTTACATGTATGGTAGGAAATCTACCGTAAAAGAAAGATAAAACATAGCTAACAATAAAAGAGAACCTAGGGTTCATTCTAAGTTGTATCAGACTACCCTTGACTAAGTATGGATTTATACTTTTCATTAGTGGGTAATAGTTCTTAACAAAACTGAGAAGTAACTGGGAGTACATATACCTCATCAATATCATCACATGGTACAATTCTCATCATCATTGAGAAAAATAACAGGCAGGATATCCATTTATAAAGGTATACTCTCAAACCAATCTTGAAATGTTGAGCAGTTGTTGGGGTTATCGAGCTTGGTCAGGTGAATATCCTAGCTTAAGGGCGCTACCTTGACCATTAAAACTTTAACCACTTGATGCCTACCCTTAAGACCTCCACAAATGGATCCCTACCTTTCATTCCTCAGTGTACCAAACTGTAACTTCCCTAGCAAGGTGTCATGCCACAGCATTTCACTTATTTTACATTACTAACTAATTTATCACTTCCTAAATTCTCAAACAGAGGTTTCCCTAGTCTCATTTAATTTGAGCACTAATACAATCAACATTTCTTTCTTATATTGCAGAAATTGCACAATACCAAAATTTTAACAGAATAACCATTTATTAATCACATAAAGTTTTAGCAGAATAATAGCTTAGTAATTATTAAAATTTTAGCAAAAATAATGACGTAGTAATTATACTTTCATTATTAAAATTTTGGCAAAATAACAACTTAGCAAAAGTTAAAGTTTAACATCAAACAGTATAATAATGATAATAATAATAAAACTTAAACCTAAAAGGGTTTAGGGGAAAACCCTCCCTACCAACAAGCAAAATGACAATAATTTAGAAGCAACCACATTCCCTCAATTACCTCTAGGGTAGTTGTTGAAGAAGAGAGAATTGTTGGTGCACAATTCCTAGAATGAAAGCTTGATGGAAAGTAATAGAACTTTGATGTAAGAAAAAAATTTATGGAGAGTGGTGGCTATGGAGAGATTCGTCTAGCTTGGGAGAGGAGGGGGGGTGCTAAAAATTTCAAGCAAGGAGGGGCTATTTATAGAAGAGGAAGGGGTCTTAAGCGTCCACCAAATGACTTAAGCAATGATGGAAAAAATCAAGTTTTAAATTTACTTTTAATTTAAAATTAGGGACAAAAATGCAAACTTAGGGACACATACACCATTTAGGGTGATGAATCACCCCTCCTAGGCTTGGGGACATGCTATATGAGTTGTCCTCAAGCTCCTTAGTGTAAATTTTATTTGTAGCTAAATTAACCGGTACTGATAAAATTGCCTAAATTTGAAAAATTAGCTTTTAATATCAAAATAATTCATTTTAATGCAAAACTAGACAAATACATTATATTTCATCAAAAATAAATTTCTAATCATAAATTTTAATTTTTATTAATTTATTTCAAATTATATATATTTATTTTCATTTTTAAGCTAGAAAATTCATAAAAAATACATTTTAATTTAAAAAATATCAAAATTTTTATGAAAATTATAAAATTAAATATTATCATTTTCACCTTTTTTGGATGTCAAACTAATACTGGCTAGGCTTAACAAACATTTAAGGACATTTTGGTCATTTAACACAGGAATTCCAGAAAATTTCCAGAAAATTCTCAAAAATTTTATTTTAATATATATGATATGATTCTAAGCTCAACATAAAATTTTAATGTCAATTGAATCTTTTTTTCATGTTAGCCCTTAATGTTGAAAAATAGGGACAAAATCATCATTTTTTAATTTCTCCAGACTATGACTCGAAAAAATTATTAAAAATCAAATTAAATAGCTCTTGAAATTCTGAGCATAATAGTGGCGATCAAAATTTGAAATTCCTTCCCGATTTTTCAAAATTACATTGTCAAATATTAGAAAAACGGTAGAAAAATTAAAATAGGTTTGTCATATTTTTCACTATTTTTTTTTCAAAATAAAATTCTTATAATGAAATATACTTAATATAAATTTTTTAAAATATTTTGAGGTCAAAAAGTCTCTAGTTGGTTCCCGCAGTCAGCTAGGTGTATTTTTGTCATTTTACAAAAATTATCTCAATAATTCTTCAAAATTTTCTAAAATTATTATTAATTATTCTAATTACATTGATGACTTAAAAAAAATTTAAACACTTCTAACTATTTTTATTTATTTATTATGTTATCTAGCTTTTTAAGGACAAAACTGTCATTTTATAATTTTTTGAACTCTGTTCCACCAAAATTATTAAAAATATCTAAACACAATACTATTTTTTAATATGAATGTAACTATAGGGATCAAATTTTTGAGATTCCTAACTGGTTTTTCAAAAATAAATATAGAATAATTTAATATACAAAAGTAAGGGTGTTTACCTTAACCGTTTTTCCTCATTAATTTTCTAAACAAGTTTAAATTACGTTTTTTTGTCATTTAGTTTTATTAAAAAAAATTACAAAATCCTCTAATTCATCTTTTAATTCTTAAAGTCATGAGTAATTATTTGGTTGCATTATTATTCAACCATAATTCCTATGGAGACAATAACTCTTACTTTTTCCTTTATTACTTGTACGACTAGTACACTTGTCGTGATCTTAACACTTAACATAATGTGAACCACTCACCAACCTCTAACCTACAACATAATCCCTCTAGCGATAAATGCGTTACTGTTAATGTATATAACCACCTAATACTCCACCTCCCAGACTCCTATATATACACTAGCACCAATATTAGCACTGTTATTTTGTTGGTTCCCAACTTGGACATTGGAATTTTTGCAGGTAGCCACTACTTCTACGAGTGTCCCCAATATGAAAATGACAAACACTTTCATCAGTGCCATTCAACCTTGCTTAGGACTACATTAGCACAAAAGTAAAACAATAATCAATCATTTTATCCATATATGTTATTTTAATTTTTATATATCACTTTATGTTATTAATTTAATAAATAAATATTTAAGTATATGCAAATTTATATTAACTTATTTCACATCAAAAAAATTATAGTTATTTTTAAAAGGTTACTTAAATAAAAAGATTTTTAAAACTATAGATTAAGTTAATATAAATATACTTAATATACCAATATTACATTGGTTCGAGTGAATTTGGGTTGAATCTCTTAAGAAACATATCGGTTTTGAACCTTGTAGATGAAAAAAAAGTGGTTGAAAGGGGAGATCCCACTAAAGATGGTTAATTAGGTTCTTTATCGGGAAATAGTCATCGACCAAGCCAACAAATAATTAGCATGTATAACATAGCAACAAAAAAAAAATACTTAATATAATAAAATATAATAAAGAGGCTCACTTATAATTAAATAAACATGTAAGGTGACTGTGTGTTTGGTTCTTTGTTGTTATACTTTGTGTAAGCTTTTGACTTGAGTAAATATGTAGATTTACATTTACAGATAAGTTATGTAAACATTGTAAACAAATTCCATAAGGTAATTTTAATTTATTTTTAATATAAAGAATTTTTTTATATGATATGAAAAAACTTTGCAATTTTGATTATTTGCTTCGCTTTATAGCTTTATTAACAACTAAATAAGACATTTTAATACGAGTATTTTTTAAATTTAAAAACAAAAAAATAATAAATAAAATTTTATTATTGTTTAATAATGGTAAAACTAGTGTAATAACTCATACCTTGCACAAGTGTTAAGATTATAATTTATGAACTTTTTATACTATTATACCTTGACTCGGTGGGTTTTGCGGTTGAATCGATGGGTTGACCAGGACCGCTTCAAAGAAATTTGTTTTTTTTTTAAGTGTCAATTGACGTTGTTTTAACTATAACTATTAAAAAAATAGAAAACCCCAACTTGTAATATAATTTACATATTAAAAAATATTTATTTACTAATAAATTTAATTATAAAAAAATAAATATTCATGTGTGAAATGATAATAATCACCAAAATCATCAATTCGAATGCACATAGACATGTGACATAAATGTCTCTTGTGTTGACCTGAATGTGGAACCTTCATTCACTTGTTCTTGTTTGTGTGACCTAAATGCGTAACCTTCAATCCTTCCTTCCTTCCCTTTATCTCAAATACCACTGTTGATTTTTTATTTATTTATAGGCTACACATGACCATTGAAATTTAATTTAATAAATTGACTTAATTGCACTTTGTGCCATCCAAGTTTTATCATTTTATGAATTTTGCCACCACTTTTTTTCCGCATTTTGTTACCCTATTTTTGAAATCTTGTGAATTTTGTCTAATAATCAACTATTCGTTAAATGACAAACAAAGTGATAACATGTTAGTGATGAATTGATATTAAACATTAACACCAACTTGGTTTTTTTTATAAAAAATGTTTTTTTAAAAAAATAAAAATTGTTTAAAAAAATAAATTTCCCTAAAAGTTACGTGAAGCATAAACTCAATTTTTTTTCAAACAATTTTTATTTTTTTATAAAACTTAAAAAAAAGTTAGTGTAAATGTTTAATACCAACTCATCACTGACACGTCATCACTCTATTTGTCATTTAACGGGTAGTTGACGATTGGATAAAATTCGCAAAATTTCAAAAATACAAGAAAAAAAACGTGGTGACAAAATCTATAAAATGATAAAACTTAAGAGGCATAAAGTGCAATCAAACCTAATAAATTTTATGGATATGAAATTTATATGTCATGAATATTTTTAATTTTTTAATAGAGACTAAATTATACAGTTCAATTAGTGATCTTCCGATTCGATCATTGACTCAGTGACGTATATTCTTGCCGAGTCAATGACGTGTCCAAACTTTAAGACATTTGGTGGAATCCTTTATTAATCCCCAGTCCTTGGTGGGTTTTTTTACCAAAATAATACAAAAGAAAAAAACATTATTTCCCAAACCACACTAACCCAAACATTATTTCCCAATATACACCAATTTACTGTTCACATTGAACATTCCCCCCTGGACCCAACTTCTTTCTATCCTTTTTTTTTGGGTACCCAATGGGAATTTGGGTCCTAGGACCCGACTTCTCAACGGGTTTTTTTTTGTACTATTTTTGCTAAATATAAATTTAGTTTAATTATTATTATAATTATAGGTTAAATAATGTGGTTGAATAATACTTTTTGCGGTTAATTAAAATAATTATACCTGGCCAAAAATATTAAATATTAGATAATCGTATTAAACTAGTTGTTATTTTTGGCAAATTAAAATAATTAATATGTTTAGTTTTACTAATGTGGCAATTTTATGGAAAAATGAAACTGTGGTTAAATAAGCAAATGATTTAAAAGAAAACACAGGGAAGGATTAAATTAATAAAAGTTACATAGGATTAAAAATCATTGGGGCTGCCTTGACGTTTCAGCACGATTAGGACATTTATTTTTGGTATGTCCTGGTGTGCGACATGCCAAACATCTTTTTGGTTGACCCCTTTCTCTGAGGTCTATCTTAGTACGTATTCGAGTCGATTTCGGGTGTCCACTGATATTCCTGCGCATAGTGGGATTGTGGGACAATTTTGGTTTGTCATATGTTGGCCATGACCCTTTATTGGGCAACATATGGAACCTTTTGCTATAGACATTGGATACATATTCCAACGTGTACACCAAACTCATATATTGCATGTAGTCATGGTGAATTTGGTTACAAGCAGCAACGACATGTGCACATGGGATGTGCAATTTCTAGAACTTTCCACATTCACATTGTTGCTGTTCTAATCTAACACTGAAATGCCTTACAGGTCGCCTTTCTAATAGGTTAATCAACTCGTCCACCCAGAATGTTGAACCGTCTTGATCGAAGTCCTTCACGTAATGCGTGTTCACCTTTGTTATTGCATCTTGTACGGCCTTGTTAAGAATCTCTGTAAATTTTTGGCCAGAGTTTATCATCGTCGTCGCTTCCCTGCCTCTTCTGATGAACAATTCATTACACCTAAAGTATGTTGCTTCGACCAATGCTGAAATGGGCAGGTTTCTTGTTTTTTTAAGTACTGAGTTGATTGCCTCCACAAGATTGGTGGTCATATGTCCCCAACGTTGCCCTCCATCCCATGCGAGAGTCCATTTTGGCCTTGGAATTTCATCGAGCCATTGCGTGGCTTTTGGATGCATGTGATGAAGATTGTTGTAGTAGTAGAAAAAGTTTCTTTTTGTCATGGCATATGCTGAGGAGTTGGAATGAAGGATTGTCAGTAATGTAATGATCAGAATATTAAAAAAAATAAAAATTAACATGTATGCAATATGTACCTATATTACAACTTGTTTCTTTTGATCAACATTCTTGAAGTGCCTCATGAAATTTTGTGTGATGTGTCAAATGTAAAACACATGCACTAAATCTTGCTCTATCCAACCACTCCCCCATCATGCATAAGCACTCTTTATCACTTCATGCCTGTCTGATATTAGGCATAGACCATGTTGGGGTGTAATGTACTTTCTTAAGTACCTGAGGAAGAAGAACCAAGCATCTGTTGTCTTCCCCTCAACTATGGCAAAGGCTATTGGAAGAATATGGTTGTTCCCATCTTGTGCAACTGCCACCAAAAGAGTACCTTTGTACTTTCCATACAACCAAGTGCCATCAACCTAAACTATGGGCTTACAGTAGGAAAACCCATCGATGCATGGTTTAAAACTCCAAAAAAGACGATGGAAAACGTTAATGTCACCATCTTGGTTGTTACATGGCAGCGTCTGCATCCTAGCAATTATCCTAGGATTAGTCATTTGGATTATCTCGACTAGTTGTGGTAAATCCTTGTATGACTGCTTCCAATTGCCGTAGATTGTTTCTATAGCCTTTTGCTTTCCCAGCCACGCTTTTTTGTAGGAGGTGGTCAACTGCTTAGTTATTTTTATGTGCTCAATCAGCAATGGCACCGAGATCGTGGGATTATTTCTAACCAGTGCCTTGATCTTTTTACTAATCATCGTTGACGTAAGTTGACGATGATCTTGAGACAACATTGGTGACGCACATGTATGGGGTCCTTGCAGTTTTCTGATCTCTTATTGTCTACAAACCTTGTCGTATGCTATTCTACACCTCCATGCGCAACCTTCAACATGACATTTTGCAAAAAATAATTGTTGGTCAAAACTTACAACTTTGAAGTCCACATGGTTCCTGATGTGGTGTTCCCTAATTGCAGACAGGCATGATTCTTTGTCATGGAACCACATCCCAACATAAAAGGATCCAGGTGCTGCACATGAAATGCCTTCACGATCCAAGACATGCATAAACTCTGCATCATCTTCTGTTGCGTCTAATTTGACAGCATGCATGTGTGGGGGCGGATTGTAAGCATTGTTGGTTGTTGAGGGCCTACGTCTTGCTGGTGGTTGTCATTTTCATCATCGTTGTCGTTCACATGGTGTTCTAGAATGTCTTCTTCATTATCACTAAAAGGGCCAACATATTCGTCATGTGGACCAGCCTTAACATCATCAACTTGTTGTGGCTTGTTGGGTTGGGATGGTGGTTGTTTGATGTATGGAAGTGTTGATAGTAGTTGGGTGAAAGAGGAGGTGGCTAGCGCAAATTCAGAAAAATTAAACTGCGTGCTGTTTAAATCAAATGAATAGGCATATGGTGGGAGTAGGGTAGAAGAAGAGGCTGTCTCCCATTCATTTTGGTAGGTATATTGTTGGTTAAGATCAAATGTTGTTGCATGCGACGATATGGGAAATACATGTGATGATGTGGGGCAGAAAGCATTGTCAAGTTCAGGATATGTTGTAGAGGGTGTGTCCTCCAATGTGACATAGAGCTCTATGCATCCAAGTGTCTTGTATTGGCCAGAAATTGTGAACATACTTTGGACGTCCTCATCCTCGAAAAGTTGCACCACCTCATAACATAGAACTCCTTTGCCAACACATAAAGGGCATCGATGAAAGATACTATCAACCGTTGTTGTTGGTTGAAGTTTGAGCTTCTGTTGGATTCTTCGCTTTAAGGTCTCAAGTGAAAGGCCTCTCTTGGTGGTGAGGATGATTAGGTTTGGGCATTCGAACTTTGCCCCCTCCTCGGATCGAGTCATCTGACCATTGTAGTAGATAATAAGATTGAAGTTGCATGAAGTCATGGCGAAGGTGGAGAGTTTAAGCTTTTTGGCTGAGAATGGATGTTGAGTGAGGATATGTTTTTGGTTTGCAAACTGAAGTTGAGTCGTGGTCTATATATAGACATGGAGAAGGATTGAATCTAGACCATTGGATTCGTGAATACAATCTGGGCCGTTCGTTTTTTTAGACTGACGCAAAGTAAGGAATCTCTAACGCACTAACGTAAAGCAAGGCTTCCCTGACGCACAGTAATGATTCCTTGACGCAAAGTATGGATTCCTTGATGCACTGACGCAAAGTAAGGATTCCCAGACGCACTGACGCAAAGTAAGGATTCCCTGACGCACTGACGCAAGTAAGGATTCCCTGACGCACTGACGCAAAGTATGGATTCCCTGACACAAAGTAAGGATTCCCTGACGCAACGAAATCAACGGCTAATATTGCAAGTGCATTTTTATAAATACATTACATGACTATCTCCCACATACACATACCTTCACTTTATCACGTTCAAAGTAACTTCTTCTAAAAACCTTTCTTCCTTCACTTATTTTACTATTTTTTCCTCAGAAAAACATAGATTTAGAACTTGCGTTTGTGCACTTCAACGGTCATATGACAACAACTTTTGATGGCGTCTACTTTCAGTGTCCTGATCCTAAGTCATTTAGGATACCTCATGGCATCACATTTGTTGGCCTCCAACAAAAAAATAATAGAAATAATCGTGCTTCCTGGACATAAAAGGGTCGTTGAAATTTATTATCGATGCCATACAAGTATAGGGGATTGTTGTGTTATATACAACGCTATGAAAGTTCGAAACGACGCCGATTTAGTTGACATGTTATCGATTTTCTTCCAACATAGACATGTTGGGCCTATCGAGTTTTATGTTACGCTAGCGAGATCTATTAACGAGATAATGGCGCACCTGAGGAAACCTAGATCGGTGGACCAGATCATGGTGTGCCTAATGCAACCACGGATATCAACCAACCATGACGAGGAGACCACTGCCAACTTGTCTGAACCATGATTAATGTTATTGTTGCCCTTTATCAACTGCTTTCAATAAACTGCATCGAAGTAGAACATGTCCTATTCAGTTCATCAATGTTGTTGTTGTCTTATGTCTACTATTTTCAATTCTATGCATCCATGTACAAGTTGCTCTATTCAATTCATCAATGTTATTATTTTCTTGTTGTTTCTGTTTATGGCTTAAATTGTGTTAAAAAATTTAGAAAAACAATACTAATAACAATATTAATGTATAATACAACTAAACAAAACATTTCATTAATTTATAACACTTCGATACATGTGATTCATGTTTACAAAATGGTCTTGTCAAATCTTCTCATCTTCCGCATAATGTGATCCAAGATTCATGGTTTCATCAAGATATTCTGACAAGCCATCCCACAACCATGAGCTTGACAGGTGGGACTGGGGTTGGTTAGATGCCTGCATTTGTTGATCCTTGATAGTCGCGTATAACTCAACAGACGTGAGGTTAGGCACTTCAGCGAATATAGCAAACATTGTGTGTTCATCCTCATCTTCTTCAAGTTTGCACGCCCTATATTGAAAACAACCGCCCATAAAGGAAATTGGATATCGGAAATGGAGGTGCGCCACCAATTTTCCATCCCCTGCTCTAATCTTATTTTGAATGGCTTGCTTCAACACATCAAGTGTCGTACTTGTGTTGACTGGGAGTATCTTCGGGTCATTACTAACAAAGGTTGACCCATGCTTAGTTTCTCTCATCTCCCCATTGTAATATACAAAAGAAAATACAGGTCTGGATGCCATGGCTAAGGTATGGCTTAAGGTTTAGACCTAGGGTGATAGTTGAGATGATGCATGTGTTGTCGAATTTAACATCCACACATGTTACATTTATACACTGTTTACCCAATCCAAACATTTATGATTGTGTTGGTAGAAAAAGCAACAGTCGTGATCGCACTGACAAAACCAACGATCCAGATCGCCCCGATCCAAGTTCGTTCACTGTTCATCCGTCAGGGAATCCTGAAGGGTCTTGTCCCCTTCGACAGAAAAAGCAACTGTCGTGATCACACCGACAAAACTAACGATCCAGATCGTCTCGATCCAAGTGCGTTAACTGTTCATCTGTTAGGGAATCCTAGAGGGTCTTGTCCCTTTCGATACAAAAAGCAATGGTCGTGATTGTACCGACAAAACCAACGATCTAGATCGCCTCAATCCAAGTGCGTTCACTGTTCATCTGTTAGGGAATCCTGCAAGGTCTTGTCCCCTTCGGTAGAAAAAGCAACGGTCGTGATCATATCGACAAAACCAACAATCCAGATTGCCTCGATCCAAGTGCGTTTAGTATTCATCCACCAGGGAATCCTGTAAGGTCTTGTCTTTTGCATCAGTAAATATTCAACGATTAAGATCGCATCGACAGAATCAACGATCCAGATCGCCTAAACACTTTTATAAAAGAAAACCTCTTATCGTCCCTGATAAACACACTCAACTTAAGTGGTTCACAGTCATCCTTCCATTTCGTAACATACAAATAACTTCGACCATGGAACCTGCACCCTTTCTTTGGAAATAACACATACACAGATCTGCACACATACCTAATCCGGTAAGTTCAAATCAAATGTTAATTACATTAATCTTCTCTAAACTTTGTTAATCGTGTTGTAGTAATAAATACAGTTTTTCCATATGCAGGGCATAAAACAAGATTTAATTGAATCATATTGTCATTCAACACCCCCTCCACATCTGTTAATAGAATCGTTGTTGGAGCGAGCTGGGTTTTCCCAGATCGCAAAGATGAGACATTTCAAGGTTGATCATTCTTTGATAACTTGCTCTAGTAGAGCGATGGAGACCTAAATCACACACGTTCCATCTTCCAATTGGTGAGTGCATAATAACTTTGGAAGATGTGGCGCTCCAACTAGGGCTAAGGGTTGATGGAAAACCGGTTATTGGCCCAACATATTTCAATTGGGAAGAAATGTGTGTGACATATTTGGGTGTTGTTCCTCCAAAAGGGACAACACTAAAAGGATTAGCAATCAAACTTAAATGGTTGTGAGATAATATGATGCCTCTACCTGCAGAACCAACACATACAAGCCCATTGTAGAGCCTACATTTTAGGCTTGATTGGGGGGTATTAATGCCTGACAAATCTTGTAACAGAGTTCATCTAATGTATCTACCATTATTGGCAGATCTTGACCGTGTTGCACATTACAGTTAGGGTTCAGCTTGTTTAGCAACTTTGTATAGAGAAATGTGTAGGGTTGTTTATCCGAATTCTAAAACTATGGGTGGGTGTGCATCATTGTTGCAATCTTGGGCATGGTATCGCATACCATTCATTGCACCCCAAGTTAATTGTTAGCCAAAATATCCACTTGTTCTCAGGTAAATAAAAAATTCAAACTAAAGTGTACCTACCTATCCACTAATTCTACAACATTAAATGTCTTTTACTAGATGGAGTGGCAAAGGATTACAATTTACAGGAACCCCTCATGGCGATATTATAAGACACAGATTAAGAATCGATCACATGCAATTTGAACAGGTTATTATATATACTAAATTATCCTTTGTCATACATGTATTATCAATTTACTAATCATGCTTATGTTTGCAGTTCCTATGGATACCATACAGAGGATGTGAGACATTTATGCCACCACATGCATTCCAAGATTCCAAAATGTGGAGTGCCTGTACTGTTTTAATTTGTTTTTCTATTATAGAATGGCAACAAACGGACAGGGTAAAGCTCTAATTTGGACTATGGCAAGAAGTGCCACAACCACCTAATAATTTAGATCACCTTCACCAATTAGACATGCGAGGAAATAATTACACGAACTGGGCAAAAGAGCATGTCCACTGGCTTGGAATTTGGAAGGAACGACGCAACAACGTCTTAGTGGGGCAATATGTTCAAGGACCTCTGCTACACACGTGTGACTATATGCAATGGTATTGTGCAAATTCAATACCTTTTCTATCTGTGCCACAACAATTGCAAGACCCACGAGTTGCACGTAACATGGATGTTGGCGACACAACACATGCAACACAACAACGCGTATAGCGGCAGAGTACACTTCCCCATCCTAGCCCTCCAGTTGTTCAAACAATGCAGGAGGAAGACTTTGAACCACCTCATCATTCACTTGCATTCACTCCATCAGAACAACAAGCTGATGAAAATGTTGAGTTTCGTCGACACTCATTTGCATCTAGTTCAGCGGACTTCATGAGCAACTTGTTTGGTGTAGACATTTGAACCTCGAAATCGACTCACACTTATATGCAAAGTATAGCCGTTCCATTGTTTCACCATCAGCTCATTGGAAGTTCGTCAACACCACACGTCGACCATCATGCAACTTATCAGCCAACTGTTGATGACGAGGAGAATGTAATACGACAACAAAGACAAATCCGTTGAAATCCTCCGCATAGAAGGCGACCTCCATTGTGTGGAACTGGACACCATTATGGAGATTAAGTCTCCTGCCTCTTATGTAATATTTATTCATTTTATTTCCAACTAATTATTTTAATGACGAATGACAATTTTAATTTGGTGTCTTAATTTGCCAAATATAACAACTAGTTTAATACGATTATCTAATATTCAATATTTTTGGTCAAGTATAATTATTTTAATTAATCGCTACATATATTATTTAACCTATAATTATAATAATACTTAAATTAAATTTATATTTAACAAAAATAATAAAATTAACAAAAGTAAAAAAGAAAAAACCCTGTTGGGAAGTCAGGTCTTGGGGACCCGAATTCCCAACGGGTCCAAAAAAAAGAAAAGAAAAATAGGGGTGAGAAGTCGGGTCCCGGGGGGGTGTTTTTAGAATGAACAGTAATTTGGTGTATATTGAGAAATAATGTTAGGGGATAGTGTAGTTTAGAAAATATATATTTTTTGAATTATTTTGGTAAAAAAAACCTCCTCGGTGTCCAACACTCCACTAGCAGGCTAGAAGCAAATATACAGAGGAGTTAGTGCGAAGCCACTGTCTAGTTTCTCATTTTTGTATGTTCTGTTCAACCGAGAAAACTCCATCTTCCCATTCTAAGAAAAATTTCCTTTTCTTCCAAACTTCAAACCCTAAAAGCCATTCCTTTGTCGCACCAAGGCCGTTGCTAGGAAGAATTATAATTTCGAAAAATTTAAGGTGGGGAGGAAGTTCTAGGCCTCAATGTGGTATCGTAACTTTTAATCGATTAAGATGCTTGATTTTGTGTGTTATGAAGCTTTTCGGATGAATATGAAATGGATGTGAAATTTTTTGAGTGAGTTTGGTTTCAAAATACTTTATACAGATGAAGTATTGTGCATAAGAAAAGTTTTGGGGACCAAAATAACAGTAGTGTAGGTTGTGGTGCTTTCTGGCCAAAATTGTCACGCATTTGAATTTCATTCTAATCTTGATTTGATTTTAGGTTTAATTACCTTTTTAGTTTTTATAGTTGTGCGAACTTTATCTTTTGGTCTTTATAGTTGAAAATAATCCCTTTTAGTTCTTATACATGTACTTTTGATACCGATTTGGTTCTTACCAACAAATGTCTTAATTCCGTGAAAGAAAACTGTCACAAAATAAAAATTAGCGATGAAAAACCGCCACAAATTGACATTTTTTGGTATTTTTTATTCAACATTCAATTTGTGATGGTTTAAGACAGTAGAGACAAAATTGGTATCGAAAATGCATAAGAACTAAAAAGGATTATTTTCAACTATAGAGACTAAAAAGTAAAGTTTGTGCAACTATAAGGATCAAAAAAGTAATAAAACCTTGATTTTATGTTCTTTTGCTATTTCTTTTTCTGCAAGTTACCCTCTTTGGCCTTTTCAGTTACCAACGTATCAGTTTTGTTTTGAATAAATAGAGGTCACTTGAAAATTCTTGCTTCAAATGAAGTGTCTGAAGTCTGAACTATATGGCAAGCTAATTTTTTTTATTTTTTATTTTTTGGTTTCAGCAAAAGGAAGAAGTGAGAGAATCTAGCCCTTAATTGAACACAAGGAGCGCAGTTTACATTTGTCTGAACCTTTCAGGTTTTCAATCATGTTACAAACCTAGGCACTTTTGTGGGAAGAAGACCTGTTATTCAGATTAAATGCTAGAGGGTTGTGAGTGCGTGTCTTGGTGAGGATGTTGATGCACCTAATACCGAGAAGACGAGATCAGAGAAAACTAGGGATGTGATCGAGAGGGAAGGGAAGTTTTTGGTGGGGACATATGCAAGAACACCAGTGGTGCTTGAGAGGGGGGAAGGTTGTAAGTTGTATGATATTGAAGGGAGAGAATATTTAGATTTGACTGTTGGGAATGGTGTCAATGCACCAGGGTATAGGGATGCAGACTGGTTGAAAGTTGTTGTTGAGCAAGCTGCTACCCTTGCTCATACCAATAATGTATTCTACACAAAACGTCAGGTTTGGGCATGTTATTGTTTGTTTGTTTGTGACTTATAAGTTATATCAATGTCTTCATTTGCATAAAAGTCATGGAAAACTTTATGCTTTACCAATCAATACCTTTGGTGTGGGCATACATTGAGCTGTCTATTTGTATCTCAGTTATTTCTATATCATCTTCAGTTTGCTTAGATATCATAGAACATGGAAAAAAATTGGAATAAACTTCTACTATTATTTTGGTTTGTTTGAATTAAGACACTAGTTTTCTTGGAAACAATTAAGCAGGGCAACAAATTTTCTATTTGTTTCATTAGTTGTTTATTATAAATAATTCAAGCTTACATAATTTAGCCTTGCTTTGCAGTTTTTTGATTTGTGAAGGTATGCTTAATTTTGTAAATGCTTTTAAGAGAATTTGTTTTTCAACGTCAGGGTTGGAGCATTGGAGGTGGGAATGGTGATTTAATTATTTATGATTGTTGATGTAACACCCCAATGTTTTCCTTTAATTATTATTATTATTATTATTATTAGTTTGCCTTGTTTTTAATAAAATGATATTTTGAGAAAAAGAAATATTGGGCTTTTAAACTGAGGTTTTATAATTAGAATGTTTTTAAAAGTTTTAAAACCCTTTTATTGGGCTTAGTTTTATGAGTCTAAAGTTAGCTTTAAGTTTTCCTTAGGTTTCTTGAAAACTTAATCCTTTTTCCTTATTCTTTTGCTTGTGCCTCCTTGGAGATACCATGCCATCAGAGCCTTTGCAGTCAGGAAGTGAGGAACCTTAGAAAGACACTGCTGCATCGTTCGCATCCTCTTGCTGGAGATCGCCTCTTTCAAGGTAAGGGGGGAGTAAGTTATCTCGCTCATGGGTATGACTTTGGTCGTGGGTAGAGGGGTTGGTCCTAGACCCCAATTGTTTGTGAATTATATGGTTGTGTATGTGCAAAGGAGAATGGGATTTTCCCCAAATTATTAATATGCTTTATGAAAATTTTATGTTTAATTTATATGGATTATCGTGGATTGTCTTTTTAAAATCTGTATCTTGGATTCACCCGGCGAGGTTAGATAGTCGCAAGGCGACCTTTCGTTGAAAACTACACTCCGCGTTGGCGCCGGGCGGGATGAACAATCCGCCGGGCGGGTTGGGTCCTCACGTGGACCCGCTGGGCGGGGTTCACAACCTGCTGGGTGGGTTGGTTGTGGTGCAGACCCGCCAGGCGGGATATATAGCCCGCTAGGCGGATTTGTTGCTAGCACAACGAGCGGATACAATTTCAGCTATTTCGTTCTTTGTGCCTATGAATTCCTTTTTTTGCAGTTTTAAACTCATTGTTGTTTCTTTTTATGCCTTGTTAAGTTTATATTGTGCGACTGTTGTTTACTTTGAGAAAATTGAGTATGATATATGAAATTGTGTTAATGTTTCATGATGAAAGCTTGTGAAAAGTTGTAAGTATTGTATGTGACCATGCATCATAACATTTGAGTTATGTGATGAGGAAAGTATGTAGGAATCTAGCTGGTGGAGGCCGTGATGGGTTGTCTAACTCTAACCTTGGAGGTTATCCGGTTGGGAAAACTCCAATGGTCCATGCTGATCCCATGGAGCCGGGGCGTACTGGCAAAATTGGGTAACCCTGACTAGTCGCTGGGGGATATCATACTAGTTGAGGGTGTGAGAGCCGAAGGCATCGGTACCGATGACGCTTCTTATGGCTGTGCATTTACTCTTAGTCTACTTTCCGACAAGTTTAAGTTGGTACCACATATGCATAAGAAGTAGAAGATAGGCATTGCATTACATATGTTTGTGTGCGTTCTGGTTTTTGCAAATTACTGTTAATTGATTATGTATGTGATGTGTATTCTACCTGTCTCCACTGTCATACTTTGAGCATGATGTGAGATGTATCTCACCCCTTTGTTTTCTGGTGTTTTCTGTATGTGTCTGTGATATACAGGTGATGTCCAACAGGACCTTCAGGAGGAGTCTTAGAGTAGGGGCATTGGCCTCATTACAGTTTATTTTACAGTTTCTTTACGGTTTGTTCAACTCTGATAATAATGTGACATCAAGGCCTTAGTTATTTATTATTTTAGCTTTTAAACTTTAGACTAATAGTTTTACTTTTAAATTGGTTTATTTTATTTTATTTGGACTTGTATGGTCAACTATGGGCCACCATCATTTGGTTAATCAGTAAAGCATCTTATGGAGTTTTAGTAAATGTGAGTTATGCATGCGATGTCCTTTATCGTGTGAAGAAAAAGATTATAACCTATCATTTTATTTCACAAATGAAAAGCATGTTATATTTTCGTAATATTTATTTAATAATTAGCTTTGGGGTAAAGGGTGTCACATTTAGTGGTATCAGAGCAGGTCGATCTTTCTAACCTATGTGTTATGTGTCTTCTATGTTTCCTTTGTGTACTCTGAGGAGTTGTTTGATGTTGTTTGAGTTACACTAACTGTTTTTGGTTGTTTCTTATGTCATAAATCCTAACTGCCTTGTCATGGAATATTGAGACTGGCCACCTCAATACTTCGTGCAATGTAGGTGGGAAATACGGCGAGTAAAATTTAAGTTTAAGAGCAAGTCGATTCGTTCAACTTTGTGTGTTATGTATCCATTGTGTTTCCATGTGTACTCTATGGTTTATTTGTTGAATTTGTGTGTTGTGGTTGATTACTTCTGGCTTGTGCAGGAAGTAATGGCTGCTGGTAGGAACGACCGTGCTATTACTGATGCTCTTCATGCCTTAGCTCATGCTGTGGGGAGGAATCAGATAGAGAGGATGGAGCTACTGAGTTTCATGGGCTGGATAGGGTCCAAAGGAATAATCCACCGACATTCAAGGGGGGATACAACCCTGATGATGCACAAAATTGGTTGCGAGAAATCGAAAAGATATTCCGGGCCATGGTGTGCACAAATGCTCAGAAGGTGACTTTTGGCACCTTCATGCTAGTTGAGGAGGCCGAGTATTGGTGGGAGAATACCTGTCAACGCTTGGAAGCTGGAGATAGAGTCATCACTTGGGAAGTCTTCAAAGAGGTGTTCTTGGAGAAGTACTTTCCCGAGGATGTCTGTAATCGCAAGGAGATGGAGTTCTTAAAGCTCAAGCAGGGCAACATGACCATGGCTGAGTACGCAGCCAAATTCGAGGAGCTATCGAGGTACTTTCCTCATTACCATAACGAAGCCGGGGAGCATTCTAAGTGTGTAAAGTTCGTGAATGGCCTACGACCTGAGATTAAGCAAGCTATCAACTACCAAGAGATTCGCCAATTTCCTATATTGGTGAATAGATGCAGAATCTACGATGACGACAACAGGGCAAGAGCGGCACATTACAAAAGTGTGGGTCCCCTTCGTGAGAAGAAATTCGGTAACCAGAATCATGGGAAGCCATACTCGATTCCATCTGGTAACCGTTTCAGTAATCAGAAGCTTATAGCGAATCAGCCTGCTAGTGGTGCTAGTGGGGGAATCAGCCTTTTTTACCCCACAAAGATGCAAGAAGTGTGGAGGACCTGATCATTCGACATTCGAGTGCAAGGACAAGGAGGTGACATGTTTCAATTGTGGACAGAAAGGGCACATTGGAAGGGATTGTCCTAATCCTAAGAAGGAGCTGCGCAGTGGAAGTCAGACTTCGCAAGCCAGTCAACCGAAGGCCATGGGAAGAGTCTTTGCTCTTAGTAGTGTTGAAGCCTCGGAGTCTGATGACTTAATTCAAGGTACATGCCTTATAAGCGAAACTCCTTTAGTTGTACTCTTTGATTCTGGTGCAACTCATTCTTTTATATCCTATACTTGTGCTGAAAAATTGAAATTACTTGTGTCTGTTTTGAAATTTGACTTAACTGTTGATACCCCTACTAGTGGTTCCATCATTACCTCTAATGTTTGTTTAAATTGTCCTATGTTGATTTCTGATAAAGAGTTTATGGTTGACTTGATTTGTTTGCCTCTTAATCAACTAGATGTTATTCTTGGTATGGACTGGTTATCTTCCAATCATGTCCTCTTAAACTGCTTTGACAAATCTATTGTGTTCGGTAAGCCAGTTAGAAGTGAGGATGCGGGATTCCTTATGTAACACCCTAAGGGGCATTACCGTAACTAGGTCTATCTTTCTAAGAATAAAAAGAAAAACAAACTTGAAAGGTAGACACAACATGCAAATACTACTCATAAATGTAATTAGATATTATATACAAACCATACAGTAATTAAAATACATGCCTAAAACAATTCATATATCACCCAAAGGTGTCATATAAAATATAAAGAATACAAAAAAATAAATAACGTAAACTAGGCTACGACTTCATGCACGTGAGTCCAAGCTTCATCTGCACATGTCTTCACCTGTATCCTGAAAAAGGGAAAACTTAAAGGAGTGAGACATAATGTCTCAGTAAGTGTTCTAAAGGTTCTACGACTAGGTCAAACTCTTCTACTCGAACAACCTTCATTACTTATCTCTCATGGCTTTAGCCTCATTGGGTCTCTCATAATTATCCATATCTATGGTCGAGTCTACACCTTTCAACAGTCAATACTCTCTATTAATTGCTTTCTCATTCTCACAACTGCTATATTAGTTTACTATCTCATTCTTAACCTAAGAACTCATCCTCATTATTTATACTTTCTTATCCAACATGCTCTCTAGTATTTAAACCCTTTATGTTTAGATTTTACTTTTCTTTCTTTTAATATTTAAGGTTGTTCTCTATGGGTCAAGTCTAAGGTCACAGACATTCTAAAATACTTTTGACCCTCCCTTAACACTCACCTTAATACCGTCATTTTGTTCTCTCTTATTTGTCTTATACCTTTCTATTACGCTGTGTAGGGATTCACTCTTTCTCTACCTTATTCACAACTATTATTATTATCCAACTAGGACCCTCACAACACTATCCTAGGGCCTAGCTTCTTACTTATCCTTGAGGTAGCAAACACAATTAATTACAAGCATACATTTATTTCACATCTTTTGTCTAGTAACTAGACATACACATCGTTTTGTTTCATCAAGCAAGCATGACATACATGCATAACATGAGCACATATACATAATCTTGACAACTTATCACAATACACAATCACATTTCACACGTGTACACATTACATCATTCGCTTATAAACAAGGTCACATAGAATTCACATAATTACAACGTAGCATACTTCAACATATCACACTACAACAAGATACACATGCGTGTTATGTTCCTAAACTACTACTCATGCACATGTGGTACCAACCTAAACTTTTCAGAAAGTAGACTAGGAGTAAATGCAGGCCATAAGAAGCGTCATCGGTACCGATGCCTTCGGCTTTCGCACCCTCAACTAGCATGATATCCCCCGGTGACTAGTCAGGGTTACCCAGTTTTGCCAGTACGCCCCGGCTCCATGGGATCAGCATGGACCATTGGAGTTTTTCCAACCGGATAACTCCCAAGGCTAAGGTTAAACAACCTATCACGGCCTCCACCAGCCAGATTCCTACATACTTTCCTCATCACATAACTCAAATGTTATGATGCATGGTCACATATAATGCTTACAACTTTCATAGACTTTTATCATGAATCACAAGCACAATTTCATATCACACTCATATTTTTAAGGTAAATAACAACCATACAATATAAGCTCAACAAGACATAAAAAAACAAATAACAATGAGTTAAACACTGCCAAAAGGAGTTCACAAACACAAGGAACGTAATAGCAAAAGTAGTATCCGCCCAACGATCCAGTGAACCCGCCCACCGGTCCAACGAACCCGCCCAGCGAGTTCGCGCCGAAACGCACCTCGCCCAGCAGTCTGCATCAAGACCCAACTCGCCCAGCGAGTCTGTGCGCCCAGCGCCAAGGCAAAATCCAGTTTTTGAAGAAAAGTCGCCAAAAGACTATCTAATCTATGAATTTCTTACTTCCTCACAATTCCTTCAAAACCCATCAAATCCCTAATCTTACACATAAAGAGGGGGAAAAGGTAAATAGATGAAAAATAACAACATAAAAGACAACGAAGAATATGGGGGAGAGCACTCACCTTTGTGGATGTGCAAAGTTGAGTTTTAGGGTTTGGATTCTCCGGTTTCTATTCTTCCTCCTTCTCTTCCTCTTTTTCTTCCCTTCTTTTCCTCATTCTCTCTAACTTTTTTCTTCTTCTATTTTGTGACGACTAAACCTAACCCTCCTTCTCTATTCCCTTCTTATAACATGTAGGTGAGTATGTAGCTTAGTGGGCTTTAATCCTTTGTTGGGCCCTAGATGCTCTTTTGGGTTGTATAATAATATTTCTACTAATTTATAATACTAAGGTATTAATAAGAATAATAAGAATAAGAATAATAATAACAACAACAATAACAATAATAACAATAAATATAATAACAACAACACAACATAACACAATAATAATAATAATAATAATAATAATAGGAAATATAATAACAATAATTCTTAAGACATCTTTTGTCTAATAACATATGAGAAGGGTTCTACTAAGAGCTACCTCGTAGTTTATTTCTAGTACTTGAAATTTAGGGTGTTACACCTTACCGCCAACCAGGTAAAGGCGTCTTTGAAGGAGAACACCCAAGTGTACGTGATGTTAGCCACCCTGAAACTCGAGAGCAAGGTTGTGATTAGAGATGTGCCTGTAGTGAGAGATTTCCTTGAGGTATTCCCAGAAGATGTTACTAGTCTACCCCCTGAGCGTAAGGTTGAGTTTTCCATAGATTTAGTGCCTGGAACTGGGCCTATATTTATAACACCTTATAGGATGTCTCCTTTAGAGTTAGCTGAGCTTAAGAAATAGTTAGAAGACTTGTTAGAGAAACAGTTTGTAAGACCTAGTGTGTCACCCTGGGGAGCGCCAGTTTTGTTAGTGAAGAAGAAGGATGGGGGTATGAGGTTGTGTGTAGACTATCATCAGCTGAATAAGGTGACGATTAAGAATAGGTATCCTCTTCCTAGGATAGATGACCTTATGGACCAGTTGGTAAGAGCCTGCGTGTTTAGTAAGATAGACTTAAGATCAGGTTACCATCAAATCCGTGTGAAGTTTGAGGACATTCCGAAAACTGCCTTTAGGACACGATATGGTCACTATGAGTACTTAGTTATGCCCTTTGGCGTGACCAATGCACCTGGTGTGTTCATGGACTACATGAACAGGATTTTCCACCCCTATCTAGATAGATTTGTAGTGGTCTTCATAGATGATATCCTAGTGTATTCTAAATCTAGAAAGGAACATGCTGAGCATTTGACAGTTGTGCTACAAACCCTTAAGGACAAGCAATTGTATGCTAAGTTGTCCAAGTGTGAGTTCTAGTTAGATGAGGTTAGCTTCTTAGGACATGTCATATTTAGAGGAGGGATAGTTGTAGACCCATCTAAGATAGAAGCTGTGTTAAGGTGGGAAGCCCCTAAGTCAGTTTCTGAGATTAGGAGTTTCTTGGGTTTAGCAGGATACTATAGGAGGTTTATAGAGGGATTTTCTAAGATAGCCATGCCTTTGACTCAGTTGACACGTAAGGGTCAAGCCTTTGTGTGGGATACCCAGTGTGAGAATAGTTTCCAAGAGCTTAAGAGGAAGTTGACATCCACACCTGTTTTAGTTTTGCCCAACCCAAGCGAGCCTTTTGTAGTGTATTGTGATGCATCTAAGATGGGCTTAGGTGGTGTGCTTATGCAAAGGGGGCAGGTGGTAGCTTATGCATCCAGGTAGCTTAAGACCCATGAGAGAAATTACCCTACCCATGATTTAGAGTTGGCAGCGGTAGTATTTGTGCTTAAGTTGTGGAGGCATTACCTGTATGGTTCTAGGTTTGAAGTCTTTAGTGATCATAAGAGCCTTAAGTACCTGTTTGATCAAAAAGAATTGAACATGAGACAAAGGAGGTGGTTAGAGTTTCTTAAGGACTATGATTTTGAGCTTAATTACCACCCAAGTAAAGCCAATGTAGTGGCTGATGCCTAGAGTAGAAAGTCCTTACACATGTCTGCGTTGATGGTAAGAGAGTTGGACCTCATAGAGCAATTTAGAGACATGAGCCTAGTATGTGAGGTTACCCTTATGAGTGTAAGGCTAGGTATGCTGAGAGTGGCTAGTGGATTGATAGATGAGATTAAAGAAGGTTAGAAATTCGATCCATTTTTGCTAGCCTAGTTAGAGTCCATAGCCCAAGGTAAGGAGAGTAACTTTAAAGTAGGAACGGATGGAGTCATTAGATTTCAGGATAGGATCTGTGTACCTAGAGTGTTAGAGCTTAAAAAGATGATCTTAGAGGAAGGTCATAGGAGTGGTCTGAGCATCCACCCAGGAGCCACAAAGATGTATCAGGACCTAAAAAAAATGTTTTGGTGGCCGGGTATAAAGAGAGAGGTATATGAGTTTGTGTATGCTTGTCTAGTGTGTCAGAAAGCTAAGGTTGAGCACCAAAAGCCATCAGGTATGTTGCAACCCTTGGACATTCCTGAATGGAAGTAGGATAGTATATCCATGGACTTTGTGGTGGGTTTGCCTAGAATCCCCAAAGGGTTGGATGCGATTTGGGTAATAGTGGACAGGTTAACCAAATCTACTCACTTTATTCCAATTAACATTAGATACCATTTAGAGAAGTTAACTACCTTATACATTAGTGAGATTGTGAGGTTGCATGGTGTGCCCTCAAGCATAGTTTCTGATAAAGACCCTAGGTTCACTTCTAGATTTTGGGAGAGTTTGCATAGGGCCCTAGGGACTAAGCTTAGATTGAGTTTAACTTACCATCCATAGACGGACGGTCAGACTGAGCGAACCATCCAATCCCTAAAAGACCTTTTGAGGGCCTGTGTGTTAGATCAAAGTGGTAGTTGGGATAGTTTCTTACCTCTTATAGTGTTCACTTATAACAACAGTTACCATTCTAGTATTGGGATGGCACCTTATGAAGCCTTGTATGGGAGGAGATGTAGAACACCTTTATGTTGGTTAGAACCAGGTGAGAACCTCATTTTAGGACCTGAGGTAGTGCAACAGACTACTGAAAAGGTTAGGATGATCCAAGATAAGATGAGGATAGCTTAGAGTAGGCAGAAGAGTTACCATGATAAGAGAAGGAAAGCTCTTGAATTTCAGGAGGGTGATCATGTGTTCTTGAAAGTCACTCCGTGGACTAGGGTTGGTCGGGCATTGAAGTCTCGTAAACTTACTTTGCGTTTCATTGGTCCCTTCTAGATCCTAAAGAGAGTCGGTGAAGTCGCCTATCAAATTGCTTTACCTCCGTCTCTTTCAAACCTTCATAGTGTCTTTCATGTTTCCCAACTCAGAAAATATGTTCATGATCCGTCACATATAATTGGGTTGGATAATATCCAAGTGAAGGAGAACCTGACTTTTGAGGCATTGCCATTGCGAATTGAGGATCGAAGGGTGAAACAGCTAAGAGGAAAGGAAATTCCCTTGGTCAAGGTTGTTTGGGCAGGAGCCACAAAAGATAGTGCAACTTGGGAGTTAGAGAGCCAGATGAAGAAGTCTTATCTAGTGTTGTTTGCTTCAGGTAAATTTCGAGGACGAAATTTCTTTTAAGGAGGGGAGAATTGTAACACCCTAATATTTTCCTTTAATTATTATATTATTATTATTATTATTATTATTATTATTATTATTATTCGTTTGCCTTGTTTTTAATAAAATGATATTTTGAGAAAAAGAAATATTGGGCTTTTAAACTGAGGTTTTATAATTAGAATGTTTTTAAAAGTTTTAAAACCCTTTTATTGGGCTTAGTTTTATGAGTCCAAAGTTAGCTTTAAGTATTCCTTAGGTTTCTTGAAAACCTAATCCTTTTTCCTTATTCTTTCGCTTGTGCCTCCTTGGAGATACCATGTCATCAGAGCCTTTGCAGTCAAGAAGTGAGAAACCTTAGAAAGATGCTGCTGCACTGTTCGCATCCTCTTGCTGGAGATCGCCTCTTTCAAGGTAAGGGGGGAGTGAGTTATCTCGCTCATGGGTATGACTTTGGTCGTGGGTAGAGGGATTGGTCCTAGACTCCAATTGTTTGTGAATTAATGGTTGTGTACGTGCAAAGGGGAATGCGATTTTCCCCAAATTATTAATATGCTTTATGAAAATTTTATGTTTAATTTATATGGATTATCATGGATTGTCTTTTTAAAATCTGTATCTTGGATTCACCTGGTGGGGTTAGATAGCCGCTGGGCGACCTTTCGTTGAAAACTACACTCTGTGTTGGCGCTGGGCGGGGTTCACAACCCGCTGGGCGGGTTGGTTGCGGCGCAGACCCGCTAGGGGGGATATATAGCCCGCCAGGCGGATTCGTTGCTAGCACAATGAGCAGATACAATTTCGGCTATTTCATTTTTTGTGCCTATGAACTCCTTTTTTTACAGTTTTAAACTCATTGTTGTTTCTTTTTATGCCTTATTAAGTTTATATTGTGCGACTGTTGTTTACTTTGAGAAAATTGAGTATGATATATGAAATTGTGTTAATGTTTCATGACAAAAGCCTGTGAAAAGTTGTAAGTATTATATGTGACCATGCATCATAACATTTGAGTTATGTGATGAGAAAAGTATGTAGGAATCTGGCTGGTAGTGGTCGTGATGGGTTGTCTAACTCTAGCCTTGGGAGTTATCCAGTTGGAAAAACTCCAATGGTCCATGCTGATCCCATGGAGCCGGGGCATACTGGCAAAACTGGATAACCCTGACTAGTCACCAGGAGATATCATACTAGTTGAGGGTGCGAGAGCCGAAGGCATCGGTACCGATGACGCTTCTTATGGCCATGCATTTACTCCTAATCTACTTTCCGACAAGTTTAAGTTGGTATCACATGTGCATAAGAAGTAGAAGCTAGGCATTGCATTACATATGTTTGTGTGCGTTCTGGTTTTTGCAAATTACTGTTAATTGATTATGTATGTGATATGTATTCTACCTGTCACCACTGTCATACTTTGAGCATGATATGAGATGTATCTCACCCCCTTGTTTTCTGGTGTTTTCTGTATGTGTCTGTGATATACAGGTGACGTCTAGTAAGACCTTTAGGAGGAGTCTTAGAGTAGGGGCATTGGCCTCATTAGTAGTTTATTTTACAGTTTCTTTACAGTTTTGTCAACTCTAATAGTAATGTGACATCGGGGTCTTAGTTATTTATTATTTTAGCTTTTAAACTTTAGACTAATAGTTTTACTTTTAAATTGGTTTATTTTATTTTATTTGGACTTGTATGGTCAACTATGGGCCACCATCATTTGGTTAATCAGTAAAGCATCTTATGGAGTTTTAGTAAATATGAGTTATGCATGTGATGTCCTTTATCGTGCGAAGAAAAAGATTATAAACTATTGTTTTATTTCACAAATGAAAAGCATGTTATATTTTCATAATATTTATTTAATAATTAGCTTTGGAGTAAAGGGTGTCACAGCTGAGATTCAGGAAGTAATATTTTACTAACTTTGTGGTGACAAAGGAATGGATTGATAATTGTGTGCACTTAAGTTTTTTTGAAAAAGGGTATGGAGTAGTTACGAGTAATCCTTAGTTATTAGCCTTCATAAGGTGTTAAGTGATTTATTTACACCCCTCTCCAATTTTAGACCCTACTGTTTATGCAAATCCAGTGTGTTGTATTTTTCCCAATATCAAATTTCTTCCTTCCCCTGTATGTTTACATAAATGCTAGTCAATCTGACTTTGTTTGAATCCTCCCTCCTTTACTTGATAGAGTTTCAGATTTGGAGATCTCAACTGCATACGTCTTCATTGTGCTTTGGAGATTGTAGAGAAAGAGATTGTCATTGATCATTTGGTTTTGTATTGTCACTCTTTCATTGTATCTACATTATGAAAAGGAAAGAAAACAGCTTGTTAAGTTTCTGCTTTATCCAATGAGTATATGGTTGTAATGTTATTGTGCATATCTATATTATAACTTTATTTTTGTATCTATTGAATTGCAATTGTTTATAGTTGTTTCGTTATGCTTTACCCTTATTCTTGTAACAGCATGTTATGTGTCTGCACAGGGTTGCATTGTACCTTTTTGTGTTTCTATAATTTTTTGGCATTGATGTAGGGAGAACTTGGAGAGCGTCTTGTGGCTTATTCTTTTGCTGATCGTGCATTCTTTGCAAATTCTGGAACTGAAGCAGCTATTAAATTTGCAAGAAAGTATCAGAGACATATAGCTACTAACGGGAAAGTGCCAGCAACAGACTTCATAGCTTTTAGTAACTGTTTCCATGGGAAAACCATGGGTGCACTTGCTTTGACAAGTAAAGTGCAATACAGAACACCTTTTGAACCTGTTATGCGTGAAGTGACCTTTTTAGAGTATGGAAATGCTCCGCCCCTAACAGAATTAATTAAGCATGGCAAGATTGCTACAGTTTTTGTGGAACCCATCTAAGGAGAAGGTGGAATTTATTGTGCTACAAAAGAATTTCTACAGTCTCGGCGTAATGCTTGTGATGAAGCCAGGGCACTTCTTGTGTTTGATGAGGTATTGAGTATCTAATATTGATATGTAACTATATTTGTATGGTAGGAAGCAAATGCCTAGTGTTTGTGAATTTTTTAAACAGAAATCTGCATATGTAATAGGCAGAGACACAAAATTAGTTTTCACTTTTAAATATTTTTTCAGTTGCTATAAGATGATTTGGAAAAGATTGTCTAATATCATACGCTTGATGACATTGTCCCTTGAAATGGTTGGTTGTTTTCTCTATGCCTTATTGATTGAATGATAATGAGAAGAATGAGATTGTCTAGTACCATGATCTTCTAGTAAATTCACAAAAATTCTTATTTCATTAAGGGACAGTATAGCTTTCATATTTTGAAGTATTTATAAACTCAACATAGAAAAATACGCTATGCACTAACAGTGTATAGTAATTTTATACTGTCATTTAATCACAAACAATCATGTATAGTAAGTTGGTTGACTTTTACAATAACTAACTTAAAAGTCATACCAACAGTGATTTTTGATTGATTGATAGTGTAAAATTTTTTACACTGACAGTACATAGCCATTAACATATTTAATTATTCCATTTGGTTGTTAATATTATTCTATTTAACTATCATGCTTTCTGTGATTTTGTAGGTTCAATGTGGTTTAGGTAGATCAGGGTTGCTTTGGGCCCATGAGGCATATGGTGTCTTCCTGGATATGATGACCTTTGCAAAGCCTCTTGCTGGAGGCCTACCTATCAGAGCAATCCTAGTGACTGAGAGAGTAAGTGAAGCTATAAAGTATGGTGACCATGGAAGCACTTTTGCAAGAGGCCCTCTTATTTGTAGTGCTGCTATTGCTGTTTTCGATAAAATATCAAAACCTGATTTCCTGTCATCTGTATCTAAGAAAGGCTTCTACTTCAAAGAATTACTTAAGCAGAAGTTAGGAGGAAACCGGCATGTAAATGAAATTCGCAATGTTGGGCTAATCATAGGAATAGATTTAGATGTACCTGCCTCCCCCCTTGTAGATGCATGCCTAAATTCTGGCCTTTTGGTGTTAACTGCTAGAAAAAATGTTGTCAGGCTTCTCCTACCATTGATCATAACAGAGAAGGAGCTTGAGCAAGCAACTGACATTTTGTGCCAAACTTTACCAGTTCTTGATAAGGAGGAGTGTAGGAGAAAGAGGATTGGCCTTATAAGCAAATGGAATAATTAAATATATGTTACAATATTGCTGAAATATTCTATTGAAATAATTTAATTTTCACAGCTGTTTCAAGCCCGTCCTTAATGTAATTGAAATTTGTGTCCAATTTTTTTAATAATAAAATTTATATTAGAACAAATTTTAGAAAGCAACTGCAAGTGATTAATGCTTGTAAGAAAATCAAAATATCAAATTCTTAAGAAGCCGCGACTTGTTATTCATGTCCTTGTGTTTATAGCCAACAGGAATTGGTTTAGCGATGAAGGCTATTGTGAACCATCTTTATAGGTGGTTTACGGTGTACTACAACCTTTAACCGTTAGATTAATTTTATCCTCACATTATTATAGAGCACTCTTTACACTAATATTTTTTTCCTCCACTACTAATCTATCATGGCCTCCTCTATTCATTGTTCTTACCGCCTACGAACTTCGCTCCCTCTGCCACTTTTTCCTCTCCTCCTCCCCTCCGAGGACAACGATGTTATGAATGCGAACGACGTATTTATAGAATCACACACACACACATAATCATTTTAAATTTAACTACATATTTATAAAATCATTACTTACTTTTAATTATTATTGTTCTTGAAATATATTTTAATAAATAAATTAAAAATATAGTACCATGATACACACACACACAATCATTTTAAATTTAACTACATATTTATAAAATTAATTTTAATTATTATTGTTCGTGAAATATATTTTAATAACTAAATTAAAAATAAAGTAACTAATATTTTATTTATTAATTTATTTATAATTAATAATTTATTTATTAATTTCTATCCTTATATAATTATTAATTAAAATAACATATTATGAATTATTTTAAATTTCAATATATATTTATAAAATCATTTTTTTAATTACTATTGTTCGTGAAATATATTTTAAAGTAACTAATATAAAAAAAAATTGAGCATAAGTAGTAATATAATATTTAATGTTTTTTTGGTTGCCTAGGGTATCCTCCAACCGAGAGCCAAAGACTAATCTATCGAGATACGGATCTGGGATCGAATTCGTAACCACGTGCTTAAGGGCATAGTTATTTGCCAACTATACCACACCATGTTGGTTATAATATTTAATACTACTTAATATTTAATGTTACTACTTAATATCAAATAATCAAAATTAATATTTAATTATTAAAATTGTATAATAAATAACATGTTACTACTTAATATCAAAATGAGTTTAATTTCTATGCACTATCATTATTAAAAATTTTAGACTATCAACCAATCGAAAATCAGCTTTAGTGTGATTTTTAGGACGGTTATTATTAAAGTCAACAAATTACCATATATGGTGGGTTGTGATTGGATGATAGAGTAAAACTGTTTTATATTATCAATGCATAACCTATTTTCTCTATCAAAATTATCAAAAATAATAGCTAATTATCAAAATTGTATAATAAATAGCATTAATGTGAACAATTTAATTTTTCATTAAATGCAATTAGATTCATTAAATTTAATTACATTCAATCAACAACTGTTGTAAAGTTGAAGTTTGATCAACGAATAATGTTTGTTCAAGTCTCGTTTACAGATATACTAGATTTTAAACCCGTGCCTTGCACGGGTTTGTTTAGATTATATATTTTTGATATTTATATTTAATATTTTTTTAAATATATGTACATAAATAAAAGTATCATTTTTTAAAATATTTAGTATTATATTAAATATAATTACATTAAAATTAAAGAAGATGATTAATTATATTTTTAATTGAGCAAATCTTATCTTCAAAAGTATTAAATCTATAAAAAAAAATTATAATTTGTTCTTTCTCCAAGTAATAATGGTACTACAATACTTATATGAAATGTATAAATTCAAAAATAATGTAAAGATAATATATATGAATATATAACATATAATTATTTAAATTGAGTATTCATTTTTGTTATTATGGATATTATACTAACATGTACTTGATTTTTATGCGTTTATAATTAATAATTTTTAAATGTGGTAAAAATTAAAATTTATTTTGAATTTGTTGAGATAGTGTGATTTTTATTATATAGATATAATTATTATTTATTTGAAAATTATATTTTTAATCATTTTGAAGATATTAATTATAATTATGTGATACTGTTGAGTTGAGTTGGTTAATCACATCACAACATAATTTGAAGGCTTTTAATCAATGCAATGAGATTTTTCTGTCATTATTATTATTATTTGTTCTTTGATTTTAATTTCATTATTTGTACTTTTTAAAGTTATTTATCTATAAGGATTATTATATATTTCATACTTTATATATGATAATTTAACTATTATAAGGATTATCTATAAGAATTATTATTTACATGTGTTACTAATTTTTTAATATTATTACATGCTATTTTTCATATATTTTTATTTTTATTTCTCATTCTAAGTGAATTCAAAAAAGACAACATTATTAATAATAATAACTACACTATTATTGCATACTCTATAATTGTTTTGTATTTATGATATGTAATGGGTATTTATTATTCTTTAACGTTTGGATTTATAAAAATTAAAAATCATTATGTCTTATAATTGACTTTTATGAAAAAAACTCTCATCATTATTATTATTGTAGTAGTTGTTGTTTTATTTGTTTATTATTTTTATGTTAAATTTAATCAGTGTCGTAGATTATATACTATTTAATTGATCAATTTAATACATTACTATTACTATTACTATTATTATTAAGGTTTCAATTTATAAGAATAAAAAAATTATAACATTATTAACCCTTTTAAATTTTAAAGGACTTTATTTATGATTATGATGATGATGATGATTATTATTATTATTATTATTATATTATTATTATTATTATTATTATTATTATTATTATTATTATTATTATTAACTTTCAATCATCAAAATTGTGTAATAATTATCATTAAAGTAATCAATTTAATTATTTATTAAAAGTAAACTTCAAGAATATATCAAAATTGAGTTTTTATTTTGTTATTATGGATATTATATTAACATATATTTTTATAATTAAAACTTTTTGAACTATATTTATTGTAAAAATAACAGATAGTATGAAAAAATACATATAAAATAATATATAAATTGATAATGATACATGCAATAATAGAATATTTTATTCTTATAATAGAAATAGAATTTTTATTCATTCCCTCCCCCTTAATTGCTCTAATCTTGCTTCTACTTGTTATTCTACCTGTCATCTCTTTCTCAGCCTTGATACGAACTGCGTCCACCTTTACCTTGACCTCTATGTCCACTACGGCCTGGGTCATATTGTTGCACATAGTTGACGAGGTGTCCGACTTGAATCAACTCTACAATTTTGTCTTTTAACATCTAACGTTCCTCGGTTGAATGACTGTATTTCTAATGATATCAACATTTCATTGTTTGGTTTGTTGCATTGACGATCTTCGAGGGTGGGGGTAATGCCAGTATCTCAATGTGGAAAGCTTCCTCTATTACATTTGCTCGGCTTGTATTGAAGGACATGTAGAATTCATATTTAGGTCCTCGGATCTATATCTTTATAAACTTCCTATCATGCACAAGCTTTAACTTGTCTTTATTGCCAAGTTCTCCCTTCTTCTGCCCTTCGGACCGGACCTTATTTTTGGATTCGGAGAGTTCCTCCATTTGGATGTAGCCATCGGCTCTGGCTTGCAACTCGTCCATGTTGGATGGTGGCTTTTTACACAGGCTATCTGCAAACAACCTTGGCTTTAACATGGTCAACATCGAGTGTAATGCTACTTTAGGGTTTAAATCTCATTTTTTTACCGAAACTTCTACAAACCTCTTGTTAAGATAAAGGACGAATTTATAACTCTCAACTATTTTGATAATAACAAACAGTTAAAATTAAATATGTCCTTATATAATCGTTTGATCATTCGTTCGCATGCAATCGTCTAATGTTTTTAAAATGAATATCGTCTTATCTTTTGATTAGATAAACTTCGTAACTAACAAATCTTACAGACGATGACAACATTCTAAAATGATTTGCACATCAATCAAAGCGTAAGCTACCTTGAAATGTATAATGCCTATACACCTACTCTCAAGGAAAGTCAGTGAAAAAGAAGAAATATGTGTGCGAATGTCAAAACGGAAACGAACATGACAACTGCTACAAGATTGAGTACAAGAATAGAAAAGATAAACAGATTGCTTTATCTTATCATATGACAAGTTGGTAAAAAGCATTAAATGTTGCATTTAATGCTCCAACGACTCTCTTTATCAGACAAAGACCGTCTTCTGCAAAACACTCAACGGATACTTTTGGAAAAGCCTATAAATAGAAGAAGAGACCTCCTTCGAGCAGTTGTTACTATCACAGTTGATGTTATCATAATCGTTGTTGATTCTGAAAATTCATAATTGCTTTAAGAAAAGAAAAAGCCATTGTAAACTCTATTTGAAAATTCTTTTTGTACTTCATTGTATATTAGTCTGATAAGACCTTAAACCCAGTGAGGTAAACTCACACGTAAACCTTTTCTTTACTAGATTGGTGGAAGCCTGAAAAGGCTTTGATTCAAAGAATACTTGGGTGTTTGCTTGGAGAAGCAAGTGAAAGACTATTTGGGTTGAGGCTGAAGAGGCTTGTGGAAAGAATACTTGTAACTTCGAAAAGTTAGTGAAACTTGGTTGTTGCCAAGAACTGGACGTAGTCTCTGGGGTGAGACGAACCAGTATAAATTCCGTGTGTTTTTCTGTTTGTCTTTTTCAACTTTCGTCTGTCCTATAAAACAATTTTTTTTAAAATCTTTTTGATCTTATTTTAGACTCTACGTCGTTAACAAAAAGTTTGCGAAAATTTGCTATAACACAATTCAACCCCTCTTCTTGTGTTATCTTTATGCTCTACACCTCTCCATGAATTTGCACAGGGGTTCATCATTTGCTTGACGTAGATTCACCAAAGCTGTCGAGGTTGTATGGTGAGGCCAACTTGTGGCATATTGGGCACTAAATTTTTTCACAAAAGTATCGAAGGAATTTATCGATCTGGGTGGCAACCAAGTGTCCCAACTTAAAGCAACTCATTTCAAAGAAGTGGGAAATACTTGCATAGAATAGCATCATCGTTAGTGAACAAATTCACCTGTGTAGTGTATGCATCAATATGCTTGTCTGGGTTGGTTGTGCCATCATATCTCTCCAGGTTTAGTAGTTTCCACCCTAAGGGTAGAGGTGCTTCCATGATTCCATCTATAAATGGATGTTGCCTAGCTCTTGCTGCTTGTAACACTTGACTTTGAGTCCTCAACCGAGAATGCATTTGGCTGTCAGTGAACCTATTCGTCCCTTGTATAGAGCGTATAGGATTAGCATTAGCGGCGTAACATTCAGCATCATCTTCTCCATTCCTGACTCGTGCACTAGGTTCTTATGCCTGATATTGTGCTTGAGTCTAAGCATTCTCTTGGTGTAGTACTTAGAGATCTACTTCATGCTTTACATAAAGCTTGAACATCCTTGACGTTTTTCTTCTAAATGGCCTCCAACTATGCATGTAATTCTTGGACCATCGTACTTTTTTCCATAACGGAACCCTTCCAACCTCCTTGCAATGTTATATTGTGGTTTTTTTTGTCTCGTTGCTACCATAGGGACTTGATGGGCAAAGGATAGTTTACTTGGCCCCATGGTGGGTGTCAAATGTACTTGTCGAATTCTAAGAGCTGACCTCTGCATGACAACTTTCCCCTATGAACTCCTTCTTCTCAGTCTCCTCTTGCTGACTCGTTATTCTTCCCGTGTGACGATCTCCTTCCTCCAAAATTGGGGGGGGGGGGGGGTGCTTGCAATTTATATAATTTCATTTAATTTATTTAATAATAATACTAATACTAATACTAATACTAAAAAAAAATTATTAAAAAGAGTGTCACATTTCCTAACCCCTAGCTAGCTTTTTAATAAATAATTCTAAATCATCTTATAATATACTTTATTAATTTTTTACTTATTAAATAAAAACAATAAATATTTTTAAGATATTAGAATATAAAAAAACTTTTAGACACAATATCATAAATACTATTGATGTTATTTTTTAGTTAAAAATAAAATTTTATTTCCATAATTCACTTATTAAAAGTTAACATTAAATATAATATGCTAAGATAAAATTCTAATTTTGATTCACACAAAAACACTTATGAAACTGCAACAAAAAAACATCATTAAATATACCTCTTATAAAAATTAATAAAGAAAGGCTGACTTATTGAAGTTTTGTCTTTATATTAGTTATTTTTTTATTCAATATTCTTTTGAAACAAATGGGAGAAGAATTAATAAAAATATACTATACTTTAAGAGGGTACTGCGTTCACTTTTCACTTACCAATAAACTTGCAATTGAATCACTGAGATTTTGTTGTTTTGTGGTGTAAACTGAAGGAGCAGCGAGAGGAAGAGGCAAGAGCGTGGGGATGGAGATGAACACAGTGCAAGTTGTGTTGGGAGCAGTTTTGGTGGTGTTGATGCATGTCTTCAATGTCTTGGTGTTGAGGCCAAGATCACTGAGAGCAAAGCTTCATAGGCAGGGGATTCAAGGGCCTTCACCTCACTTCTACTTTGGCAACATCCCAGAAATGAAGACCCTTTTGCTTCAAGTTCAGTCAGCACCAACCACTCAAGTCAAAGACAAAGATGAAGATGTTTCTCTTTCTCATGCATGGCCTTTTACTCTCTTCCCTCATATTCAAAAGTGGATCAACCAATATGGTCAGTTACTTTGGCCTGTCTATGTTGTTTCCTTCATTTTGTTTAGGGAAATGAATCAACAGTCACTATTCTTTGCAGTTGATGCTAGAGAGAATTTGATTATAAGAATTAAAATGTTCAAAATAAAAGCATACCCTTGATGCTTTCATTTAACTTTTGGGGCTCTCATATTTTCTGAGTTTATTGGTTAATCCATGACTGACCATATTGAAGGCTGAAAGTCTGAAACATTGAGTTGAGTTTGAGTTTGGTGATGGTCTATTATGAACTCTTTCTGTTCTTGATCTGATAAAGTTGATAGAAATGTTCTATAGGGAGAAACCTTGTCGGATTCCATAACAATATATTTTACTGCTCAGATGTCAAATTTTGGAATAGTTTCACTTGTTCAAAAGTGTCTGTTGGCTACAGGGCTTTGGTTTGGTCTATTCACTTGCGGCATTCTCAATTTTAAGCAGAAAGAATCAAGTTCACAATTCTCATGTAAAAAGTGTGGATATTTGCACTAGTTGCAATTTGGTTTATAAGAATGGGTAGAATGGTGTCCAATGAAATGTTTACACTTGCAATAATCAAAGCCATAGTAAAATTAATCACACATCACAAAAAAAAAAGGAAAAAGAAAAACTAGAAAATAATAATACTTTGCAGGAAGTGCTGATATCAACTAGTAGGTTGATATGATTTTATTGCCGTCCATTTTAAGTCAAAATTTTGATTTCAGTTAGATACATGCAGGTCCCATATACTTGTTTTCTTCTGGAACTATACAGTGGCTAATGGTCTCAGATATAGAGATGGTGAAGGAAGTCATCATGTACACCTCTTTGAATCTGGGGAAGCCTTCTTATCTGTCCAAAGACATGGGGCCACTCTTGGGCCAAGGTATATTGTCATCAAGTGGGCCTATTTGGGCTCATCAGAGGAAGATAATTGCCCCTGAACTATACCTTGATAAGGTGAAGGTAAGTGTATTGGACCCCACCCTACCCTGCTCAAGAGAAATGGAATGCTGCATTGACTATAGAGAAGAAATAGATGTGGAGTTAATATAAAATTTTGTTCTTGAAAGTGACAACTTATGTTTCTTCGGTCCTTGAAAGTGTGTGTCTATGCAAATCGGTCCTCAAAAGTGTCAACTTGCTAACATGTGTACCCTATTCACGGACCAAACCAACACAAATTGTCACTTTTAGTGACTAAATTGTATAATAACTCAATAAGTATGTTGAGGTATCTTGACTTTGAAAACTAATCTACAAGCAAGCTTAAAAATTTCAGTTATACTAATTTTGTATGACAATAGCAATCTCATAATTTACTTTTGCTGTAAACCATGTTGAAGACAATGGTTAATCTGATAGTTGACTCAACAAATATAACACTAAGGTCTTGGGAAACTAGACTTGAAAGTGAGGGAGCAGTTTCAGAGATTAAAATTGATGAAGATCTGCGAAGTTTGTCAGCTGACATAATTGGCAGAGCTTGTTTTGGGAGCAATTACATTGAAGGAAAAGAAATATTCTCAAAGCTTAGAGATCTTCAAAAGCTCCTGTCCAAGATATATGTTGGAATTCCAGGCTTTCGGTATGCATGCTAACTTAAAAGATTTTTGTATGTTTTCCATTGTAATGTTTTCCTTTTGATTGCAATGTTTACCATATATTTGTCTATTATATTCTTGTTCTTGTTAATGATGCTACTAATGTGAAAAATGGTGTCATTATCTGTTTTAGATACTTGCCAAACAAAAGAAACAGACAGATGTGGAGATTGGAGAAGGAGATAAACTCAAAGATATCAAAGCTCATAAAACAACGCCAGGAGGAAACTCATGAGAAGGACCTTTTACAAATGATACTTGAGGGTGCAAAGAATTGCGAGGGTAGTGATGGTCTCCTATCAAATTCCGTCTCACGTGACAGGTTTATGATAGATAACTGCAAAAATATATTCTTTGCTGGACATGAGACTACGGCAATTACAGCATCATGGTGCTTAATGCTGTTAGCTGCGCACCAAGATTGGCAAAACCGTGCCCGTGCTGAGGTGCTTGAAGTTTGTGGAAAAGGCGCTCCAGATTCAAGTATGCTTAGAAGCCTTAAAACGGTATGTTATACACAGTATGTGCTAAATGTTTCCATGAAATACGTTAGATTCATTGCCCCTTGTATTAGTTATCTTGATCTTGGACTTCAGCAACATGGCATTGAAATTTCATTTCAGAGATTTAGATTGGACACAATGCATGATTAACATATAATGACTTTGTAGTTGGAGAATTTTCATTATAATTTTTTCCCTTTTCAATTGCATCCTGATCTCCACGAAAGGAAGAAAAAAATTTGATTGATCATTTTGACATAATAGATCCATCCATGTTGTCCAAAGGATTTTATATAAAATTTTCTTGCTCAAGATTTTGTTGGCATAAAACGGGTAATACATGCAAAAAAGGTTATACATTCTTACATAGAGTTGAAAATAGGATGGAACAGAGAGAAATAGGAGGCCCTTTTTGATTCAACAGTTGTTTGTCTCAACTGTTAATATAGTTGTAGTAAATCATTTCAAAGTTTCATGGCATTGTTATTGATCAAGTGAGGTCCTAAAAAATGTTACACTTGCAGTTAACCATGGTGATTCAAGAGACTTTGAGGCTTTATTCACCAGCAGCATTTGTTGTTAGAACAGCTTACCAAGATGTTAATTTAAAAGGTATCCTAATTCCAAAAGGAATGAATATTCAGATTCCAATCCCAGTTCTGCAGCAAGACCCTCAACTCTGGGGTCCTGACGCTCACAAGTTCAATCCAGAAAGATTTGCAAATGGGGTGCTTGGAGCTTGCAAGGTTCCACAAGCTTATATACCATTTGGAGTAGGGGCACGTGTCTGTGTTGGACAGCACTTAGCCATGACAGAACTGAAGGTGATTTTGTCTCTCATTTTGTTGAAGTTTCAGTTCTCTCTCTCATCGAGTTACTGCCACTCACCTGCCTTCCATTTGGTTATCGAACCTGGCCAGGGAGTTGTTCTTAAGATGACAAGAATTTGAGCAACAATGTAACTTTCCCCCTTGTTCTTTGGGGTCCTTTTCTGCTTTGGGCTTATTCTATGCAGTTCTATGCAGAGAAGGATTCACAATGTTTTGCAACATGGCTATTTCTGTTAGATACCAAAGCCAAATCGATAGTAATTGCAAATTTCTTGTAATGTTTTCAAGGTGAATAAAATTTACATACAATGTCATCTAAACCCGTTTGTTATATTATTTAATGAATTTGACATGTCATGTATTGTCAAAACTAATTAATTAATGCAGCAACAAATCGTTAAATAACCACGTCAATTTTTTACATTAGCCGTAAATCAAAATTGAACTTAAATAGATATAATAATTTTGTTGAAGTTTCGGTTCTCTCTCTCATCAAGTTACTGCCACTCACCTGCCTTCCATTTGGTTATAGAACCTGGCCAGGGAGTTGTTCTTAAGATGACAAGAATTTAAGCAACAATGTAACTTTCCCCCTCGTTCTTCGGGGTCCTTTTCTGCTTTTGTGCTTGGGAAATGTCATGGTGGATATTAGAGCTGACAAAATTGGCCCGGCCAGGTTGGGCCGTTAAATGTTTGGCCTAATAAAAACGGGCCAAAATGGCCCAGCCCGATTGGCCTGCTAGGCTAGGCTAGGCCACAAAAAAATTGGCCCGAATGAAACCGGGCCTATTTGGCCCAGTACTATTTTTTTTTTGTTTTTTTTCTTTGTAAAATATACAAAAAACTAAGAAAAAAATAGTCACGAGCTATTTTGGCCCGACCCGATGGGCTAAGCCGAGCCACAAAAAATATAGCTTATTAAGAATTCAGCCCAGCCTATTTTCGACACTTGGCCTGCCGGGCTGGGCCAGCTTGGCCCATTTGACAGCTCTAGTTGATATAATCATTAGACAAATCAATTTTCTTGCAGATGAATGATGAAAACATATAGGAAATTTTTTTTGGTTGCATAAAACATGCAGGAAATGTTAATTAAATGAATTTTATCCAATTTAGATCATAAATTGTTTTCTTATATATTTAGCCCTTTATTTTATAAAAGTACAATAATTAGTAAAAAAAAAAAAAAACTTTTTAGAATGTACACACGATAGCCAATGCTTGTTGCTTTAAGTGACAAAAGGCTTCTCCTTGAGAAAGGTCTTAGATTTGAATTTTATAAATAGAAAATATGAGCTTTTAGAGAATTTTACCCTCTTAAATAAGTTCCCTCGACTCAATTTGTATTTGTTGAAATCTAATTTGGTCTTTGGATTTTGAAGGCTTCAAATATTAAAAATAAAATAAAAGTCAACTGTAAGCATACCTGTAACTTGATACACTTGCTATGTAAGTACCAAACTGAGGGCAATTATTACGAATTAGGCATAAGCTCAATCTGTATAATGACTTCTTCAGGCCCAAAGCACTAGATTAGCCCAAAACCACAAATGATGACCTCTTTTAACACTAGTAACAAGAACCTTAATATTTTTTAATAGAGACCACATGTATTATTCATTGGGCACAATTCTGCTTGAGATGGGTAGGATCACTATGAGCGACAAAACTCTTCCTTTGAGTATTTAACGCAACTACACACCTAAGACTCAAACTTGAGACCATTAGTGAACAAGAACCTTAGTATACACTTATGAACAGTATATCACACATCAATTAAGAGTAAATTTGCCTAATTGCTACACCAAGACAATATTACTATCTGAGAGGCCTTGGGCCCTGTGTTATGGAATCTAACCTATCTTTAATCTCTCTACATACCAACATCACTGTTGTAGCTTGTAAGCATTTAATATACATTATCACTCTAATAGAATTCTTACCAACTTGCGTCAGAGTATCTTTTGCAAGTACCAACCCATTTTGCATGGCATCTCAACTGTATCGAAGCACAACCAAACTCAGAAGAACTTGAACCTCAATCCATTTGAAGCATGCCAAAGTCAACACTCATTAGGAGCTCAATTCTAACCACCTGCCCACTTCATATAAGTCAACAATTCATCTTGGATGCATTATCCTACTCCTTTTCTACATTAGTATTGTTCCCAAAATATATATATATATAGTGTGGACGTATTAAACAAAAAAATCAATAAATTAAAACCAACGTACATGTCAATGTATAATAACAAACACTATTATAATATATCATCTTTAATGTCTTACTAAAAAAATAAAAAATGTGGACAAACAAATGCAACAGTAATTATGTTTCCACTAGTACAAGATAATGAAATTAATGTTTTTACATTAATAGTCTTGTATAACAATCAAAACTTGATCCAACTAAACAATTTATGAAAGTAGTTCTTTTTTGAGAATTTGTTGCCCGTAATTATAGAATCAATTCTTTTGATACTATTGCGGTAATGTGAATTTTGATTTGAACTTTTGTAGGTATTATAAATGTTAAAAACTTATAAAATTATGTTTTATTTTTAGCTTTTGGTATTATAAAATTATGATATTAAGTTTTTTTAATATTATTGTGCGTAAAAGAGTTTGTTTTTCAAACAGTGGTATTAGAGTTGATGGTTCATGTAGTCTGCTGACCTATCAAATGAAGCTAATGGTGGATGCATGTGGGATCCTTGTCTCGAAAGCCTTCTTGGTAATGTGGAAGTCAATTGGTGTGCCCCGGTAGCTAATGGCGATGCCAATCCTTGTATTTAAAGTCTTCTTGAAAATGTGAAAGTCAAGCGGCATGTCTCGATTGTTGACGGTAGTACAAGTATAAGAAGTATCACTATCCAATACTCGCGGAGCAAAGGTGGGGGACACACCAAAGTTTGTGAAGCGGGGGCATGATCGTGAAGATGATTGTGACGAGCATCCATGATGGTGGGAGTAGAAGAGAAAGTTTAAAAATTTTGAGTGAAGAATTGTTGGGAGAACAATTCAAATTTCCAATTTTAGATCTTTAGGATATTGTTTAGATTTAAATATATTATCTTTATTTTAACAATTTGTTTCCCCTTTTAAGATTAGGATGCAATATCTATAAATAGAGATTCTGAGATGAAAAGAACAACCTCATCCGGAAGAGAAGAGTTATATGAAGAGGAGTTTCACAAGTTTGTTTAAAAAACTTGAAATTTTGTTGAGATAATGAATATTCATTGAGATGGATTAGTAGATGTAAGACAAGAAGTGTCGAACTATGTTAAATTTGAGTCTTCCACTATTTCTATTTCGTGATGTTGTATGTCTTTTATCCTTTGATCCTTATTGTTATGTGTAAAAGAGTTTGTTTATCCAACCATTATATTATTTAATGAATTAATTTGACATCTCATGTATTGTCAAAACTAATTAATTAATGCAGCAACAAATCATTAAATAACTATGTCAAATTTTTTACATTAGCCATAAATCAAAATCAAAATTAAATTTAAATAGATATAGTAAATATAATAATGATTAAAAGTTATTGGGTACTTATTTTTATGATACATGGTCCATAAACATGTTTTTTTTTATGATGCATGGTTCTTTTAACATTTAAATTTTAAAGATTAATATTTGTAAGCAATCTTCAATAGTTCAGAGCTCAGCTTTTTTGGTTTGGAAAACATAACCATATGATCTGAATCCTTTATCACTTTCACCTCAGCAAATGGACCAGTGCTTTCAATTATCCACCTTTGAAAGTCCTCTGTTAGCACATTATCTTTTTCACTGATGATGAAGAATTTAGGTACCCTTCCATTCTTGTACTTGGTAACTGCAGTTTGTTTTGTTAATAATTTAACATCGCTTGTAAAGGAGGGCAAAGGTCTCACCAGAGAAAAAGCAAGCGTCAAATCCTGCACAGTGTATAATTAGATTTGACTTCAATAATAAGTAAATAACACTTTTAATCATCGGGAAACATTATACAAAAGATAAAGTTTATCAAAATCAAATCAAGTCCATATATCATGGTAATAAAAAAAAAATCAAAATAATTAATCAACTGGCAACACTGTCAGTGTAAGAAAAATTATACCGTAAATCAATGAAAAATTATAGTAATTATGATTTTTAAAGTAATTATTATTAAAGTTAACAAACTTACCATATATAAAAATTTGTAATTAATTGAATGTGTAAAAACTCTTTACACTCTTCATGCATATCCTATTTACTCATACATCATTTATTAATTTTCCATTTGCCGAAATGATCCTGGATCAAAGATAGTGGATGGCAAAACTCTTCCTAAAGTAGCTACCTTAAAATTAAAAAATTTGACGTTATTTTTCTATACTAAATAAATATATTCTTGTATGATTATACCATCTTAGTTAAAATCAAAATATACATATGGAAGGCTATGGATTGAAATTCATTTGAAATTTTTTACCTCAACTGGTGATAATTGGTACAATCTGGATGCTAAAAATTCAACTCCAGACGTTGAGAGGATCGGAGCTTTGTTAGTCCCAGTCAATATGAAATATTGTTTGTCCAAAAGGGTGCCCAATCTTCTCCTTTCCTACACGAGCGACACAAAAATTCCTCAAATTCTCTTAATCTCTGGTTTCACAATAGTAATTTAATAAAGTATTCTAATGCCTTTATAATATATAAAAGAATAAAATGTGTTTTAATTCTCTCAATTATCAATTGAAATTATTTTAGTTCTATATCTTTTTTTTTAAGGCTTAGTCTTATATTTTAAAAATGATAATTTTAGTTCTCGTATATAATAAGATATTAGTATTAAAATCATCGTTTTTAAAATATAGGAACTAAGATCAATTTTGACCAAAAATTAAAGAACTTAAAAATTAAAACACATCTTACCCTATATAAAAATAGTTCTTTGATGCATACAAATGACAAATAACAAAATGGTAGATAGAAGTCGTTTCCACCACAAACACAGTTTCACTAGCTAGCACAATTTAAAATAGGATTAAAATTAGTTTGCTCCATTCTGGTTTGGGTCAATGTATCATTCTCTCGTTGTGTGTTTTAGAATGTCGCTTGTCTCCCCGTGATTACTTCAATTCAAGTTACATTTTGTCCCCTAATGGACAAATACATGACTTTTTTTAGAGTGAACACCCACTTTAATATCTAGATTATATATCAGTATCAATCATTTTAACCCCTAATTTTATAAAACCTTCATTTAAGCGTTAATTATATTAGTCTTTTTCTATTACATTTTCTTTTGACATTAAAGATTAAAATAGACGACTTTTTACAAAATTAAAAATTAAAGTGAAAATTTTATGAAGTTAAGTAAATAAAGTGACTGACACTTATATTATGAATTGAAATGAATGTTTGTTCGATTTCTTTATTCTCATGAAATCTATTCTCTTTACTGAAATTGAGAACCTTAAACGAAATGTTCGTGTGCGCGAATTATGCATGTCTTAATTTATAAAGCACTTTCTTAATTAATATAGCCCACAAAATGGGACAAAAGGAGCTAACGAAAATATGTTGATAAAGAAACTATATATAACAGAGCAAAGTGGTAACTGAACAAATCATGCACAAGATCGAGCTGAAGTGACAAAGTCGAAAGCATGCATAAGATGCGCAAGGTTGTATTTCTCCTAACCACACCAGTGATCAACACTTTAGAAATGAACAAAATGGGCTACTCTTTGAACATATTGTTTCTACACATGTACATGGATTAAATCAAACGGTAAAAAATGGATTAAATCAATTAAGTTAATTATACATTAACATTTCATCTTCTTAAGTGTAAAGTAATTGCTGAGTTAGGAATATGTAATGTAGAGTCGTGATGTGTCATTGTGATTAACTATTTAGCTCACATAATTTGTATTTTTTTTTTTTCACAAATTGAAAGGATAGAGAAGCCTTATTATGGTGACATTAACATGATTTGAACATGCATCCACATCCAGGCTTAATTGTGTAAGGCTTTGCAAATAGTTTATTTTAGTTAACTTAAATTCTAAAAATAAAGTTTAATTGTACTTTTAGTTACCATTGAGCACATGGGTCAATTCACATGAAATTGTTCCAGTTTAAACAATGGTTTTGAGTTCGAGATATGCACGTTAAGGAGGAAGTTTTATCGCTTATAATAGTCTTATCCAGTTCAGGCAAGGTTGTCTCTGGTAAAGGATACCTATAGTTTCTGCCAAAATTATACTTTTAATTTCTTTAGTTTTTATTGTTTGTAATTTCGATTTTTCAAGTATTTTGAGTCAATTAAATTCTTCTAATTTTAAAATTAAGTAAATTTGCTCTCCTTATTATTTTTTTCTACTTAAAATTTTTAAATTCTTATTTTATATTTAAAATCTTCGTAAATTAAATGAATTGAATTGTTTTAAATCATATTTCACTTAAAATTCACTTTTAAAATATTAAAAAAAATCCAAATTTTCTTCCTTCAAATCTAAATTTCACATTAAAAAATTCTTCAAATTTTATCAAAATTTTACTAAATTTTTTAATTATAAATTTTTAAAATGGTTTCATATCCTAATTCACTTTAAATTCCAAATATTTAGATAAAATAAGAATTTAAAGATTTTAAGTAAAAAGGAAAAAAAAAACCCTCAAATTTTGCTAAGTTTTTAAAATATAAGAAGATATTTAACTCAAAAAATAAAGAGATTGAAATTGTAAAATAGTTCAAATTAAAGGAATTAAAAATATTCTTAAACTTAAAGTTACTTTTTTTTTTTTTTAAAAAGGACTTTTAAAAACTGATAAAAAATGAAGCAAATGTTTGTCTGGACTAATAGTGTGTTTGGACACCCATATGCTACGTGAGTCCTTCAACAAAACCACATCAATTGATGCAAATAATGCAGAAGTTGCTTCTGCTAAACGTGGAGAGAGAGTAAAGACGTGCGTTGGTGATTAGGTTCCAAACATGCACTAAGTTGAAGCAAACTTGTACCAAATATGTATTTCAAAATCGATTCAACACCCATGTGCTTATAGACACACCCTGCAGAGAGAAAGAAATAACAGAGAGAAATATAGATATGATAGATGATATGATATGATAAAAAAAGAGTTAGAAATAAAAGGTGTCAATTAGGTTGATGTATTGCCGAAATATTCATACATCATTACTCTATGTATTTAATTGGTCGCAAATGTGTGACTAGTGAGAAAAGTACCTCTTGAAGAAAATCTGGGAAGGTGAGGTTTTGAGAGACAACGGTTGCAGTGATGAAAACTGCAAGAGAGATTTTTTGCGGGTACTTTTCCATGGCAACAGACACTGATAGCCCACCAAGACTGTGGCCAACCAGAATCACCTTTTCCTTTGGAGGAAGAGATGCCATGAAAGTCATCAAAGGTTCATGGTACTCTGAAACTGAATGAACCTCTTGCATCCTGCTTTGGATTGATACCAGAAGCAGCCATGTCTAGAGTTGTGACAATGTGACCAGCTGATTTCAGCTGACTAGCCACTTTATACCAACACCATGCACCATGAAGGGCCCCATGGACCAGCACAAAGTGCTCACCATTAACACAAAGGAAGAAAAAGTGAAAGAATAGGACAAGGATCACCAAAAAGTACCTCTCCCGTTTAAACATCTGCAGAGTTTTGGCCTTGCCTTTCCTTCCTTCGTTTATGACTTTTGCTATAAAACTGAGGTCTTGGTCTTCTCTTCTGCTTTGTCTACTGATCCAACGTTATTAATTTTCCCCCAGAATAAATAATTATATATGACTAGGTCTTGGTCACATATAATTTTCCCCTAGACCTTTGTCCACTCTCATCTGCTTTGTTTAATTATATGTTTGTTAATTTTATAAATAATTTCTTTTCTGATTACCCCGTGCCGCACGGGCTAAAACAATGTAGTATTCATATATGACTAGCTCATTGTGAAAGGCAAACCTTACCAACTTAATTTAAAAACCATATCATTTTGAATAATGGCCATTCCTTAAGAGATAGAGCATCTGGACTGGTTCTTTATATGCATCAGTTCTATGTTAATGATTTTTCCCTGTAATCATTCTATAGGTGGGCTTATTTTTTATTCATATCATTCTTTTATTTTCAGAAGAGACCATTAGCAAAAGGCGATGTGATATATAGTTTTATTCTAGGATTAGTTTCTTGCAAAGGGCAACATCCTTACAAATTAAAGTCAACACTATTAAAAATTATCATATTGAATGTATATCCATTTATTTATGTAAAACTATTCATAACTTTAAAAGTTATGTTTGTGTCAATACCTAATTTGTGGGCCATTCAAGATTTGAGCCCAATATAAGGTGTACCAAAAACGAGAAAGCAAATAAAAAAATGTTTTGGGCCAATGACTTGACTCTCAAATGTCCAAAATTATACAATCTAAATTCTTTAAAAAAACACAAACATATAAAATACAATAAAATAAAAAAAAATGAAATAAAATTGTTGAAAATGGTCTTTTAACCGTGTTGTAGGTGGGAGGTGCCTTGCTTTCTTTGTTTCCTTCGGCAGGTGGAGTAACCCAAATTACAAGTTGTTCTAGACTAATCTCTAACATATCTATCTCTGTTATTTTGTCATCATACAAGTTGACCTTGTAAGGCGGAATGACGAAGTTACACTATATTGTGCAAAATTATGTCAGAGGCAACCTTGCCTCTCAGGTATGGATCTAATTCTCATTTTTGTTCCACCTCTTACTCTCATTGACTTAAGCGTTGAAGTCTTTGCAGTTGGCCACCACTGAAGATTGCCATCATCATCATTGTGTTGTAGTCACAGTCCATCATGATTCGCCATTTGAAAATCACCTTAGTCGTAGTTCATGTCCACCCTAGTTCGAAGATTTGAACACAAGTAATTGACACAAATAATCCCTTGGTAAAAGGGTGAATCATGTTTGGTTTATGCCTATAAATAGAGAAAGCAATTAATTATTAAAAGGAAAAATATAAACTTCCACCTCATTTTGGGGTGGATTTAATGTGGAAGAAGAGAGAGATAAGAAGAAAAAAGAAAAGGGAAAGGGAAAAATGATAAATGTAATAAGACAAGAAAAAGGGATAGGTAGAAAATGAGGTACAAATGAAATAGAAAAAAAGTAGATGCATGTTTGTAATTACTCTTATTATCACTTTTGAGAATAACAAAAGGAAGAAGAATGAAGCATAAAAGGAGAAAGAGTTTACAGGAGAACTAGCAAAGAATACAATGAAGAATTGGAAACAAAAGAGTTTATAAAGATCTTTGATACTTTCTTAATGAATCATATATTTTAGAAATAGTGTTTGGTTTTGATTCATTCCATTGTTCACCTAATCTTCTAATCATCCCACAATAAGCATACAATCAACACTTCAAAATGTAGCTCTTAAATACAATAATAGTTTAAAAGAAAAGTGGATGAATGAAAAATGATAACATGATTTAGAGTACCATGTTTATGTCTTGAACCCCTAGATTTTTTTTTCTTTTTCTTTTATTTTGTTTTATGTATTGTTACTATTTTGTGTTCAACCAAATTGGGGCAAGCCCCTTCCCTTATTTGATGAGCCAAGCTTAGCCCAATGGATGTCACACCTTTTTTCAGTCAAGTCCATTTTTCTTTGTTCTCTTGATGAGCTACGTTTATGACGTGATTGGGCTAGCCCATAACAATGTGTTTTTGAGATTTAGATTGTCATGCTTTGTTATTTTTGGTTTCTTTGTTCTATTTTTACATTTGGGCTTAGTTATTGAGTTTCTATTTGCAAGGATATAGGGATCTAGTTACAGATGTCTAGACTAGTGTTATTTTTTCCCCTTCTTTTTCAAACACCACTCCTTACTCATCTTGTTTCACAACACTCCCTCCTTTGATTTCACCGTACTTTCCCACCTGTAATTTCACCACACTTCCCCCTTTCGTTTAGGTCGAAGAAGGTGCAGACGAGATTAAACACAAAGAAGTGTATCACCTAGTACAAGAGGAAAATTAGCATTTGCCATTGCCTCTTGTAGGATATGAGTTCAATCCTTGCTAACTAAACCAACCTTTGTTGGCTCTTTTTGTCAAATTTCTAATAGTATATAAATAGTGTTTTGATGCCTCCACATGACAAATAGATGATGAAACTCATGAAAGTGGTTTCAAACAAATTGGATTAACATCATAGAGGAATTCAATGACTTTATGGAGGGAAGGTCAAGGAAACTTTCTCTTATTCTAAGCCATTAGATTAATTTTATCATTTACCACATATTGTAGAAAAAAATTGACGATGTAAAACCGCCAAAAATTTTCTAATGGTTATTAAACCACAAGAAATTTTTGACAATTTAACAATCGTCAAAAAATTTCTAGCCATTTGAAAGTTCAAATAAATACAAAAACCAAATTAATAATTAAACTAAAAAAATATTTTCTAAAACAATTGATAAAATTTGAACTATCAAATTGATCTAATAGCCTAAAATAAGGGAAAGTCATTGTGACTTGACCACCACAAAGTTATTGAATCCATTTCCATCAACATCCTATACACATTTTCATAAGCACAATGTCGAAATGCTCAATATTTCAGACTTCGGAAAAATGAACAAAATGTTGTTTGTATTTGAAATTAGAGTTTAATTTTAATACATTGTTAATAAAAAAAAATTTATACTCTCAGTTAATTAGAAATCACTCTATATATGACTTTAAAAGTAATTATCACAAAAGTTAACAATTAATTATATGTCAATTCATAATTTGACAATTGTGTGAAAATCTTTATAATATCAATGTATTCCAATTGAATATTTGAAATTATTCATAATAGAAGTAAAATTCGTGAATTTAATTAAAGGTTTTTTACATTGTTATCCAATAATAAATTATCATACTGTTGAGAATTATTGATTTTGTAATAATTATTTTCAAAATTATATATTTTTTATTAGTTGATGATATATGAAAATTAAATTCAAAATTCATTACTTAAATAAATGAATTTGAAATCTGATGATATAATACTAATGCAAACATCCCCTTAAAATACATGCTTTCCCTCTAACTAATAAATGAATCTCTTTCATATCACTCTTATATCATATACCCAAAATCAAGTCTATTTGATTAGCCATAAATGAATGAGAGGGAAAATGGAGAAAAAAGAAAGGAAAATACCACTTGAATGATAGCTAGGTTCGTAAGGTTTTTTCTGACAATGAAAGCAGCAACAAAAAACTGCAACAGAAATCTTCTCAGGGAACCTTTCCATAGCAACAGATATGGAGATGTCACTTAAGCTGTGATCCACCAGATGCCACATAAACCCATCATAAAAAACTCCACATGAAATTTGTTTAATTATAAGGACTACTCTAGTCCATGTGCAACAACCATATAAGAGTCAACATTTGTAATTTGTAATTTTTAATTTATTAGTACATTAATTTTTAATTTATTTCATCTATATATTTCTTATTTTTGGTATTTTTCAACATTTTAATTTTTGTTTACATATTTATAGTTACGTTTTAAAATTTTTCAAACAAATAAACAATGAGAAATACAGTAACTTTTAATAAATTAAAAAATTATTATCTTATTTTTATACAGATGTTTAAAAGAGAAAAATAAAAAGTATGTATTAATATAACACATTTAATACCATTTTTTTTTACTTAGTTATAAAACTTTCCGTACAAGTTTCAATAAAAAGAATATTTAAATAATATTTATTTTATTTTTTGTATATTTTATTAATAATACAGAAATTTTGTTTATATGAATAATATTAACATAAGGTGAGTCCAAATTCTTGCAAGTTTGTACGAAAATACTTGAATATCAATTTAATTTGATTTTTTATATGATAAATCAGTAATAATTAAATGGAATGACAAAAATCTTACTAAAACAATTATTATTTGATAATAGTTATCAATAAATAAAAGAATAATTATAAAAAATAAAAATAATATTTTTTTTACCTTATATATAGGCAAAACATGTGTTATAATTTAACGAAATTTATATAAATTTTACCTAATATTAAAAATGTGTTATAGAACGTATATAATACTAACGTTCGGTATAGCAAAGAAGAAACTCACTTCAATTCAGTGATGAATATTGATGAATACTCTCACAGATAGTGTCTCAAATTAGATTATTACGTACATCTTTTAAATTAAGTATGTATTTAGGGTCTCTTTGGATAAATTTCTCTATAAACATTTATAGGAGAAAAAATAAGAAGAAAAAATAAAATAAGCTTCTCCAAAAACTGAAATTAGCTTATGCATAAGCTAATTTGTATAAGTTCTCTCATATTAACTTTTCCAAAAGCTTGTTTTAACTTATGCAGCGCATAGGCTTCTTTTAACTTATGGAGAAATTTATTTTATTTATTTTATTTTTTTCTCCTATAAGTGTTTATAGACAAGTTTGCCCAAACAGGCCCTAAATTCTATTAACCATGTTAATTATCATGATTTGTCATTAATTACTAGAGATATATTAGTTGAGTTAGTTAGTTAAAGGCACTATATTATTATTAGTAGGTTCTCAATTGATTTGTGTCAACACAATCGCATGCATGTGATTTTAGTGTTCGTGTCTATTCCGTACACAAAGATTCTTTCTCCTTTGCTTCAATTCAAAATGAAGGCATGATGATTGCCCTCTTATTTGGACCGGTGTTCAGTATCTTGTTTTTGAACTTGTCTACAAATTTGTGGCTATTCCTTTAGATTGGTTCCTTGTTCATTCTTTTTCTTTCAACACTATTTGGTTGATTCCAATGGATTTTTCTAGTAGTTCTTGACAACAAATTTGAGATCTTGTTTTGGAACTTTGCTTCTCTGTGTCGTTTTGCTCCAAGATACTGTCATGATCTGAGTGCTTGAAGCTGTAACAATGGTTCCAAATTATTTCTTATTATTGATGATGATTTGTTTCATCCTACTATGGCTATTATTGAACATGTTTGGTTTGGTGAGTTAAAATTATACTCACGGAGTGTTTGTGAACGATCCTATTTGAAGACAAATTTGAGTTGTCATAGTCTATTGGAGTTTTCCTTGATGTAAATTTCTGTCCATGGTGGTTAAGCATTGATATGAGCTTAGGCCATGGACGGTTAAGCATTGAAATCTTATTTTGCTTCTGTCTTGAATGGTTAGGCCTCATGTTTAACCTCTGCTCTTAATGGTTAAGCATTGGTTTGCTTCTGTCAAATAGTTAAGCATTGGGGTATTGCTTCTGCTTGATGGATAAACTTTGTTGCCTAATGTGGCATTTGAAGATTGTTCACAAATTAGGGATTCTTAATCAGCTTTTGTATTGTTCATCCCAAGTTGAAAGTGCAAAGGTTTATTAGAGATATATTAATTAAGTTAGTTAGTTAAAGGTTGACTAGTCTAATAATTAATAAGTTATACATTGTTTAGCTTGTTAGTATATAAACTCTCATTTGTCTACACTTTTTATTCCAATCAATACAGTTTTACATTTCTCTCAAATCATTTTCTTCTTCTACAAGCATTGTCAGGTTTCATAACATTAATCTATGAAGAATTTGATTCCTTTAAAATAAGGGAAGTTTACTTTAAAAAAATGTGCATTAATAACCATTAATTTTTTTAATTAATAGTTAATATTGTAACTGTCATAAAAAATTGTTATACATATACTTAATTTTTAACATAATTTTAGTCATTATTTTTTAATTCATAGTTGTAAATGTATTTTATGCCCTAATATACATTCCTGAATCTAGTTAATTACATAATCATTGCTCCATGTATTTGGGTAATTCTTCTAGTGTTGTTGAGATATTTTCCCACTCGTGGCTTGGCTCGTATTTACTCAGCTTAGTTGTATCATCTATGTCACTCACACGACTATCCATATATAATAAACTTAGCAATTGCAATCAAAGTTGAAATTTTGTTTTATTTGGCCCCATAATTTTGGAGACTTGATAGAATTGATGCCACACGAAAAGGATAAACACATGAAAATGACAAGTTTTACATGACACAAAACAAATAAAGATTAATATTTGTCTACAATCTCTAGTAATTAAGAGCAAAGTTCTTTTGGATTGGAGAACATGACCATGTGATCTGAATTATTTATCACTTTCACTTCAGCAAATGGACCTGTTCTCTCAACCATCCACATTTGTGTATCTTCTGTCACCAAATTGTCTCCTTTGCTGATGATGAAGATTTTGGGCACCCTTCCATTTTTGTCATTGGTAACAGTTGAATCTCTTAACAATAGTTCAGTATCACTATAGCGAGGAAAAGGTCTCACCAATGATAATGCAAGCGTCAAATCCTACACGTTGGGGTTAAATTTATTAATATCTAAGTCGGTTATTATGATGTGTATTGCTAATTTGTTCACTGGAGAGTGTTTAAAAAGTCAAACCAATTTATACCAAAACTAATTGATTAGAAATGTAACTATAATTTGATTCATTAGTTTTTTTTTTTTAATCATTAACATCACAATTGTTTGTAGAGTTTAATGGTCATGCACTGACAGTGTAAATAGTTTTACACTGTTATCTAATCACAAGCCACCATTTATTGTAAGTTTGTTGACTTCTATAATAAGTACTTTAAAAGTCATATTAATGATGATTTGTGATTGAATGATAGTGTAAAACTTTTTACATTGACAGTGCATGACTATTAAACTCTTGTTTGTAAATATAGATTGAATTTAAGTGAGGAGAATACACTTTAAAAAATAAAGTATATTTATAATTATTGATTTGAAAATTAATAATTAAAATTTAAAATCTTATAATTTATTATATATGTACATGTATTTATTACAGTTTTAATTAAAATTTAATAATTATGCACTGTTAATGTAAAAAATTCTATACACTCAACAAATCAGAAAACATCGTTAGTATGATTTTTAATGTAATTATTGTAAAAGTCAACAAACATACTATAAATGATGGTTTGGAATTAGATGACAATATAAAACTACTTTACATTGTCAGTACATACCTTATTTTCTCTCTTATTTATTAGTTTTATAACCAATAATTATAATTATATTTATAACTTTACATAAAGGAATCAGATCCTTAAATAAATACCTCTATTCAAAGTATAACTAGCATATATTTAAACCAATTTCTACTTAAAAACAATCCAATTTATTCAATTGAAAATGGGTATCATGGCCCAGGTTGAATTTTTATTTTTTAGTTTTTGCCAAAACCTAGATTGAATTCAACTAAAATCTTTTACCACCGGTGGCGATAATTTGTACATCCTGGATTCCATAAATTTGGGTCCAAACAATATGGCAGTTGGAGGCTTGTCGGGCCCGTTAAGGAAGAAAAGTTGTGTGTCCATCATTGTACGCTTTCTTCTTCGCTCTAGCTAATACAAGAAAAATTCTCCAAATTATTTAGATTTCCAATTGTAATTTTTGTTTGATTTTTCCTCGAATTTCCAATAGCATATAAACACTGTGTTTTTATGCCTCCACATTACAAATAGATGATGAAACTCAGGAAAATGGTTTGAAACAAATTGGATTAACATCCTAACCACATTTATTAGCGTGTATGGTTTTACATCCTAAATGTGATTTTTCTTGTTCACTAAGAAGCTAATAATTATAACTTTCATATCTCAAACGTAATTTCTTACTTCTCAACGAATGTCCAAACATGTTATATGTCAACACAATGTTAAAATGCCCAATATTTCATACTTTAGAAAAATGAACAAAATGCCATTTCTATTAGGGGTGTTCACGGGTCGGTTTGGTTCGGATTTAGGGGGGAAAAAAATCCGAACCAATCATTTTTTATTGGTTCGGTTTGGTTCGGATTTCTCCATTTTTTTTCACTCAACCCGAACCAAACCAACCCAATCAAGAACGGGTTGGTTTGGTTCGGGTTTATCGGGTCCATCTTATAAAAAATTGCAAAAATTTGTTTTTGAAAAAAATAAAAAATTCATGGTTTTAAACAAAAATTGACAATAATCTTGTCATTAAAAGAGTTTAAACAACATATTTTGTAGTAATTGGCTTACACCAATTAAGTAATAGTAAAAAAATAGGAAAAACAAGAATGAAAAATAGGAAAAATAGTGAGTTAGATTACCTCTTCGGTTTGGTTCGGATTCATCGAGTTCGCAAGCCCAAATCTGATGCCCGAACCAATCATTTTCGGGTTTCATCGGTTTGGTTCGGGTTGGAACCGATTGACTTGAAAAATCCGAACCAATTTAATTGGTTTGGTTTGGATCGTCGGGTTGATCGGGTTGATCCGAACCAATGAACACTCCTAATTTCTATTTGAAATTATTCATAATACAAGTTAAATTCATGAATTTAATTAGAATATACTAAGAGTATAAAAGTTTTTATACTATCATTCAATTATGAATTGTTATATAATAGAAGATAGTTAACTTTTATAATAACTATTTTAAAAGTCATATTAAGAATAATTTATAATTAGTTGACAATATAGAAACACTTAAACTCATACTATACTAAAATTAAGCTAAATTCATTGTTGTTTGATATCTGATGATACAATACTAAATTACTAATGCATAGCTCCTTTTAAAATACATGTTGGTAACCAAAGGATGAGAGGAGTAAAGATCATAGACATAGAGGATGAGAGAGATAGAAATCATATTAGGCATATACAGGGTAAAGAGAGTAAATCTCATAAGGTAACTTATTGATTGATAAAAGATAATCAAATCAGATATAAATGCTCTTGTTCGTAGAGTTTATTAGACTAAATTCTGTAACTACTTCTAACAAAATTGAAACCAACTAATAATTGAGTGTAACTAATTGAGTCTAATTGAAGCAATCCCTCTAACTAATAAATGAAACTCTTTCATGTTACCCTCATATCATATCCCTATAAATGAGTCTATTTGATTGTCAATGAACCAGTGAATTAGAGGAAGAATGGGGGGAAAAGAGAAAGGAAAATACCTCTTGAATAATAGCTGGGTAAGTAAGGTTTTCACTAACAAGGAAAGCAGCAACAAAAACTGCCACAGAAATCTTTTGAGGGAACCTTTCTATAGCAACAGATATGGAGATGCCGCCTAAGCTGTGACCCACCAGAATCACTTTCTCTTGTGAAGGAAGAGACTCGATGAATGTCATCAATGGCTCATGGTACTGACATTGAACCAATATCTTGCACCTGCTTTGGATTGATATCAGAAGCAGCCATGTCTAGACTTGTAACATTATGACCAGCTGATTTCAACAGAGTTGCAACCTTATACCAACACCATGCACCATGGCCCGCTCCATGAACCAACACAGAGTGACTCTCCCTCTTCATCATCTTCTGAATTTTGGGGCTTCCTCTTTCTCTTGTTGGAACATTTGGACTTATATGCACCAGTTTTAGACTAAATTATTGTGACCACGAATCATTCTAGGCTTGCTTTTTTTTTTCTTCTTTTTTTCCCAAGGTATTCCCCGAACCAAAAACTAATCCTTCGAAGTACAGAGATTCAATTAAAGGGCTGACCTCTCCCAATATATGCTCCTCCATACGCACGAATCTAGAATCGAACCCTTGACCACATGTTTAAAGAACATAATTATCTACCAATTATACCACATCATGTTGGTCTAAGCTTGCTTTTAATATATAAATAATTAGCATATTCTCCATTTCATTTATTCTATGATAGGCCCAATATTAAGGGAAAAAAAGTCCAAGTGATCCTTTTTGTCATTATTGGGGTTTCTTTAGTCCATGTGGCAAGCCAACAACCATACGTAAGTCAAAACTTATTTAAAAAATATTATATTTGGAGCATATGAATATTGAATTTCACTTGAAAGAGCTTCTAAGATATGTATAATTCAAACGTATGCAGTCCAAAAAAAAGATTGTACATCTGTAATTAAATTTAAAAATCGTGACAACATTAAGTTAAAGATGATTGTCAGACCAAAATTATGTTTTACCATTTGTATTATAAGATAATATTTATAGTTCGGAGCAGTCATCATTGATAGTCGTAACTGAATTGAACCATCAAATGCTTCCAATAAAGTTCGCAACATAAGAAGATATGTGGTCAAGATTCTTGCCATTTGATATAAAGTAGGCATCTAACATTGGAAGATATATGGTCAAGATTCTTGGGTGTCAACACACACAAAAAAAAATTAATTCAAAACTCCAATATTCTATATTGACAAGCAAACTTTTTTTGTTTGAGTTGTCTTTTTTCTAGATCAATCTCTTGGTTTCTATTCATTTTAATTTCTGTAGGTTATGCCTTTTGAGTAATTAAAATACTATATTCAAACTCCAATATTCTATATTGAAACTTTTTGTTTGAGTTGTCTATCTCTAGATCAATCTCTTGATTTCTATTCATTGTAATTTCTTTATGTTATGACTTTTGAGTAATTAAAATGAATAAGGACCAACACTTACCAACTTTACACCAAGTACATTTATACATCTCATTAGTTTAGAGTGAGCACCCTAGACGTTGTATTTCTTCATGGATATCTATTTCAATACAACAATGATGAAATCTGGAAAACAAAATAGAAAATTTTTAAGTTACAAGGTCTATATCTAATATAGGATATTAATATTCAAGAGAATGATGGAGAAATCTCAGATCCCTATCATTAACTTTTTATATATATCTTTAGATCCATAAAGCATTTTTTTTTCTCTGAAACAACAACCATTCTTTTCAAGAGGGAATCCATGCAAATTGAAGGCATTTTGACCATTTTTATTTGCTATGCAAAAGGAATAAAAATGGCATAATTCGGGTCATAAATCTAAATGCTCGAAATATTGAATTTGAGAAAACATTTTGAAGATGTATTAAGGAAGAAGAATATTATTGACCTCATTTTTTTTTCTTCTCAAAACACAAGGCTGGACATATTTTTATTAAAAAGGTTAAGTTGAAAATTATCCCTTAAAATTTAATTTCAAATTTTGAACTATAAACATTTAGCAAGCAACGTAGTTTTCTTTTTCGGGGTCAAACTATTAAAGTTTACACAGATAATTTACAATTTCACATATTAAAATTCATGGCGAGAAATCGTAGAAACAATACATCCCATCCAATAGTTTATACATCTAATAATAAATAATAGAACAAGCTTTTATATCATCAATAAAATTTAACTGTAAAAGTAAACTCAAGCTTATATAGGTTTATATATTGCATTATTGAAGTTCTTGCCTCCCAAGATTTTAAGTCAATTTCCACTTTACTTTCATTAATTTTTGTTGTTTCCTTTATATATGTATTTCTCCACTAGTTACGTATGTTTGACAAATACCAAAAACTCAATATGATCCATGAATCTTTTAGGCCTACAATTTAATAATTGAATAATTTGCTACAATTACAAAAACAGTTCAACCTTACCCTTGTGCTCGTGGCACAATTTTGACACAACAACCAGTTTGATTGTACATTCAGGGATCCCATCTATTCTCTCCTTTTGGATACTTTGTAAAAGTCAAGAAAATAAGTGCCTTATAAGAGGACCATTTCACAGAAATCCAATTAGATGAAGTAACGTGACACTGTTAGGATAACTATTAAAAGCTTTAGATACATAAAGCATTTTTTTTTCCTCTGAAACAACCACCATTCTTCTCAAGACGGAATCCATGCAAATTGAAGGAATTTTGACCATTTTTATTTGCAATGCAAAAAGAATAAAGTTGGCTTTCGGGTTACAAATCTAAATGCTCAAAATAATGATATTGACAAAACATTTTGAAGTTGTATTAATGTGGAGGATACTGACTAATGAGACCATGGAAGAAGAGTATTATTGGCCTCACTGTTTTTCTTTATTTTTCTCGAAAAAACAAGGCTGGGCATATTTTTTTATTAAAAAGGTTAAGTTGCAAATTATTCCTTAAAATTTAATTTCAAATTTTGACCTATAAACATTTAGCAATGTAGTTTTCTTTTTTTCCCGGGGGGGGGAGGAAGAGAGGGATTTTAAAGTTTAGACAGATAATTTACAATTTCACATATTAAAATTCATGGCAAGATATCGTAGAAACAATACTCCCCATCCAATTGTTTATATATCTAATAATAATAAATAATAAGGCAAGCTTTTATATCATCAATAAAATTTAACAGTAAAAGTAGACTCAGGTTTATATAGATTTATATATTTGCAATATTGAATCTCTTGCCTCCCAAATTTTAAATCAATATCCACATTACTTTCATTAATTTTTGTTGTTTCCTATACGTATGTATTTCTCCACTAGTTACACGTTTAACAAATACCAAAAACTCAATATGATCAATGGATCTTTTAGGCCCACAATTATTGAATCATTTGCTACAATGACGGAAATAGTTGAACCTTGTCGTTGTGTTAGTATCACAATTTAACGCAATAACCAATTCGAATGTTCAGGGATCCCATCTATTCTCGTTTTAGAAGCTTTGTAAAAGTCAAGAAAATGCTATATTATAAGAGGACCATTTCAAAATATACATTTAGGTAAATGGAGTAACGTGACAGTTAGGATAACTATTAAAAGCTGATCGCATAAAAGCGACTTCGATCAGATTCTTATTAATCTTTTTACTTTCTTTCGGCCCCACGAAACCTATTACCAAGTAAAATTACAGCATTTCATTTTTTCAAACATTAATGAAGTACAAATAAGAACGATATGAGAATAATATTCTCGATGCTCATCGAACCTTTATATCTACAAAGATATGTAAAGGTCATCAAGCAGGCATAATAACTACGCCTAAAATTTCTGATGCTCAATTGAACCTTTTACAATTGCAGTGAAGATGTCGGAAAAATAATATCAAGACAAAGAAAATCTCATATAAAACTCAACCCACCCATCATCTCACGGAGAAAACCATTCCCTGCAAATTGAGTACCCCCAAAAAAGCACTAGCCAAATAATTTTTCCCCTCTACACAAAAACATACAATGAGCATCACTACCATCTAAATAAATTTTTCCAACTTCATTGATATTGTAGAATTAGGTAGCCGGAAAGATTCCAACCGCAAGTTAGAGCTTGAACGGATCTCATTTAGAACCATGTCTCCCTTCTCACATTGAATTACCTCCAACGTGCTTCCAAGAACATCAGCTGCAAGTCCAACTTCTAAGAGACTACCTGGCTCCTCTCCACCATCATGTATTAACCGCCCAATCTCACTCAAAGTAACTACACTCTCTGTTATAACTTTCGCAAAAATTCGGCCGAGAAACTCGGCTGCTCTGGGGGCATCGTTAACAGCATCCTCCAATGTATTGAGAACAGATTCAAACCTAGCCAACATAAAAAGGAATGAATAACATGACAAGCATCTTCACAATAAATGAATTCTCTCTACTAGTTACTAAATGGTTAAATAAATCTTACCCTTTGATGATCTGAGCTTGACTCAAGGTGCCATCCTTAGATTTCACTAGGTTGACAAGCAGTTTGGCCAAAAGATCTCTTTCCGTGTCCTTTCTCTCAAATGAATCTGTGACCCAGAGAGAAACCATGGAAGGATGGAAGCTTGGAGAGTTCAACTCTTTGACACATAAAGCAAGTTCATTCTCATCTCTAGCACTGAAAATTGCATAAAGTTCAGTCAGATGATTAAATGACAAGATAACTAGGAAATAAATTCATCAGTATAACACTTCAAAAACAAAAAATAATAAATAATAAAAAAGGCAAAAATAAAACAAATCTGCATGCATCAGCATACACTGAATTTAAATTGGCTAATAGAATACTATAAGCATAACATTGAAAACTTCATCATGATAGTGTAACAACAAAAAAAGAAACTCCTGAATTTGGCGTAGCAGCAGAAGAAGCTTCACATAATCTCCTTTCTAAATCCAGCAAAAACATAGGACTATATTTCAGAACCTCCAACTGCTACTATGATATTCATCAGAGGTCAATCAGTTAAGATAGTTCAATCCTTCAACGAACTGAAACTGAGAAAGTTGGGCAAAACTCCCACAACTTTGGTGAGGCCAAGTTCACTTTGAAACATGGTGTGTTGAAAATAGCCGTTCAACTAGTTTAACTTGATTCATAATAAAATTGTGCCTACCGTGAGACTGTCTTGTTCATTTTCTTTTACTGATAAAATCTTGTAAATGACTAACAGACCCTGATCACTCCAAATCCCCATTCTCCCATTAAATCATTGATGTGTTGGACTTTGTATCCCAGCCTCACAATGTTTGGAGTTTTAGGTATGAATGAATCCAATTAAAAAGCTATGAACTATGAAGGAATGGATATTAATCTAATGAGCTATTTTTGCTTAGACGGAGGTCGCAAAAAAATTAAAAGAATAAATTATACTGACACCTCCTAAGGTTTCGTCAAATTTCTCTCGATACTCCTTTTTTGGCCCTACACTAACCCCCTTAGTTGTTTGAAAAACACTATACTGACATCCCTTATACATTACACTAACCCCCTTAAATGTTTGAAAAACATTAAATTGTATTCCCTATAAAGAAAGTTATTGTAAACGTTAAATAAACAAGGGGTGTGTGCAATCTCATGAAACCTCAGTAGGTGTCAGTTTAATTTACTCAATAAAGTAGTAATCTAAATTTTTCCTAAATCAATTAACTATTCAACTATCAAAACCAATTAAAATTTGTACTCCAAAAACAAAAGTGGCTAAATCACCTATGACAAGCTTAAGTAAACACAAAGGAAGAATAAGACATACACAGAAATATTCAACATATATACAAAACAATCCCATAAATTGGATACATCTATCTTATTCACGTTTATACACATTTTTATGACCAATTCTCAGATGCCTCCATCTGAACACACAACTGGAGTGCATCTTGTGACATTGTCCATAACATGTCAGGAGATAAATTGCATATCAACAACTATCAGAATTTTTACTTTTTTTTGGGGGGGGAAGGGGGGGAATTAAGGGCTAAGCTCCACCCTGCGGACCTGGCAAAGGGGCCCTACGAGGTTCCCAAACAGGGACCAAGGAAATCAGGATGGAAAGCATTTGTGGGGATCAATCCCACAACTATCACTGCATGTCTCTCCTGACCTCCTCTCACTGCATTTGTTGGGATCAAATCAGGATCGAAAGCATTTGTGTGGCCCTAGTCTCACTGCATGTCCCCCCAAACTATCAACTGAACCGCAAACACGTTGGTTTGTTTTAACTAAAATACACAGAGATGACATCTAATCCTTCCTTCAACATCTTATCAGTGGTTTCTAACAAGTATAGCAAACCAAAAATTCTGAATAGGACATTATAAAGATTCAGCCAGCCATTAAAATACCCTCACTAGTTCAGAATGCTGGGGTAGAAGAATAGGGTCAAACCACAAACTACACAGAAGCACCTCAAGATAAATATCAATAACCATCTATTCAAAAAGACAGATGTCAATAACCAATAATATTCTGAAACTGTAAACTTCCATTTGAAATTGTCCATCCATGTCAGTCTTCTTTCTCTCAAGTAAACATGTTACAGTTAATGCATAATATTTAATCAAAACCTTATCATGTTTGATGCACGAATACTCCAAGACTAGCAGCATATTGTATCCAATATTGATATTCCTATGATACCACTGCATTAGTATTCTTGCCATATCCTCTTTTATTTTTTTTTAATGTATACCCACAGCCATACCTGTATTATATTTTTAAAACATTATCATATTTACGTATTGTAATGTATCATGTCTGATGCTCATACCAGTATCCACAACATTTATGTGGGTATCACTTACGTCCTATATACATGTTTCCTTGTTTACTAACAACAGAAACTAACAGGTCTAACATCAATACTTAAATCTTCAGGGACACTACTTTTATTTTTTGAATAATAAAGGAACTCAAAAGCTTTTCAAGATATGTTTTATGCTATGATTTGAAAGTCACACATACACATCAAAAGGGAACATGAACCACACAACACATAAAACATACCGTGAACCAAAAATCTTTTATCTCCAGGGAAATAATTTGCCTTATTTGTAAAAGTGAGTGGCGAATTCAAGCAAAAATGAGAAACAATATTCCCAGCCCAGAAAATTTGTCCATTTCGTATGTACAGTTTACTTTAGGATGATATTTGTGTGTGTATAGTAAGGTGTTGGTTCAAGCTTCCCAGCAAGAGTATGACTGGCCACAAAAGCCGTAACTAGGAGAATAAAAGTACCACAGAGAAAAACATTACCTGTAGTATTCCCTGATTGCTGACAAGGACATGTCCCTTAGTCGTTCTTCTGTCCAAATCTTCTCTGAAGAAGCATTCTGAGAGACTATTGACCCTTGCAATTGAGCAGGAGATGAAGTTGCAACAAGTCTGTCAAGATTCCGATCTGCACTCCTCAAGTCTCTGTTACCATGGTTTACATTACGCTCTGCAGCACTTGATTGATCATAAGCAGATGGACCTGAAGACCTATCTGTACCATATCTTGACACAAGATCTTCCCTTGAACTATATGGTGCACGCTCTGATAAATTGCTGTGACCATTAAGACCTGTAGTCATTCTATGAGAGTCTCCAGGGACAGGAAGCACATCAGATATTGGCAAATTGGAAATTGCTGTTGATCCTCTCATAGACATTCCCCTAGCAAGACCACCTTGGGGTTCCAAGGTTATAGAATAATCTCCTAAGGGTCTTTGAGGCAAAGGAACTGACAAGGTCCTACCCTCATAAGATTGTCGTTCCTCAAATCGAGTATCCTGAGAACCATACCCACGAACTTGAGTAGGAAGACCACGCAATCCACCCATTTGAGCATTAGGAGAAGACAGCATAGATGATCCTCTTGGACCAAAATCCATGGGATTCCTTCTTGCTGATTGATTGTTGCCAAGACCACGACCCGGCCTACCAGCTTGGGCCTGCCTCTCCTGAGCGGCATCCCTGTGTACCTCCTCAATCTTCTTTGGACCTTCTACTTTCCTCCTTTGTTGCCATTTATTCTTTCTCAAATCAATGGCATCCTTCAACATGAACCTCACCCTAGAAGATAATTTCATGTTGTTTGATAATAATTTCATCCTTTCGAAATATACATCCATATGTTCCTTGGCTTTGGGATGGTCAATCATCTCCCCAATAGTACTCATTAGCTTGCACAAAGCTTCAATGTCTTCCTCATCTGGATCCTGATACTGACCCAGTAACTTCTTGATACACTCATGCATTATCCTCTCTGTCAACATTTTCTTCTTATATAGTTCTCCAATCAATCTGATGTTTCCCAACATGCGTCTTCTTGCCTTAATTCTTCTTTCTTCCCTTTCCTCAGCAGACTGCTTAACCTCACCCTCATCAGCCTTATTTGCTTCTTCTTGTTCTCTTTCACCCCTCTCAAATTCTTCCTGGCACTTGTTTAATAGTAACCTTTTAAAAGTTATCTTTTCACTGTCCTCACCAAAATCAGGCAACTCAGAAGCCAGATGTAAACAGAAGTTGGCATACATTTCACAAAAGGTAGGTTCCATCAGAGCCTTCTCAAAAATTTGTGAGATGACACCAGTAAGGGTGACTGTATTGTCAATATTAACTGCCTTCACCTGTTCAAAAAGTCTATCAAAATTCTGAGGAGTTAGTTTGTTCAAGATAGCTTTCAACTGCCTCTGCTTTACCACTTCCACATCTGTCACGTTACCCACTTCATACTTCTTCTCAGCTTTGTGCATCATCTGTAAAGGAGTTTGGGTAGGAGAAGGAATTAAACCCCTCAGCTGGAAGCTAGCAGAACGCTGCCACCTCTCCCCATCAGGGCTATTTCTTTGCATTCCACCCTGATTTCCCACAGATTGCATTGGCCCAGAAAGGATCCCTCCAGCATATTGTGGTGTCTGTGCACGAGGGTTCCTTAAAACACCAAAATTGCCTCCTTGGCCAGATCGAAATCCCACATTGCCCCCAGTGCCATCCAAACCACGTCCAGAACGAAAAGCACCAGAAACTTTACTCCATCTGTCTTCTTCCATTACAACATCCCCACGGCGATCCATCCGAGACATCCCACCTGGTCTATCTACAATTCTTCCAGGACTAGGATGTGAATCACGCTCAAAAACGTAAGAACTACCAATATTGGCACTCATCAAAGCTTCAGCAATGTCTGTCGTGATTTCAAAACCTTCAGGAAGATCAGTGCATTGCTCTGCAAATTTCAGAAGGAAATCCCGTGAGTACTTTTTGGCTGTACTTCCACTTCCATCACCAACTTGTTGAGATTTATCATGAACCTCCAGTTTGGGGGTAGAAATGTCAGCAGCATCCTCCCAGTCATCAAGTTCAGCTTTACTGTATCCACATTTCTCAATTGCTATAGCATCTGACCGAGCAGCATTTTTTGGCAACTGCTTCAAACTTCGATAAGTAGAAGCACTTTCTGTGCTCTCAGAACTTAAGACAGCTTCTTTCTTTTCCTCAGGTCCCTTGTATGCATTATAAAGATCAGAAGTTGACCCAGCAGCATCTGCTTTCTGAAGTATCTCTTTTCTTTTCTTCTTCCCTTTAGACGTAGGCTTCAACTTATTTGGTTCTATAATTGGTCTATCCTTGGTACCTGACTCACCGCCAGCATTCTCTGAGCCATCCTTGACATGCTTTGATGTTGTTTCAGGAAGGTCAGCAGACTGCAGATCTGATGTGCCAGAATTTCCTGAAACAGATCCATTAGTAACTACACTATCATTTCTACTAAAAGAGACATCTCTAGAACACAATGCAGTAGTGGTAGATGTGCCTAAATTATCACCTATTCTGTCACATTCTGCATTAAAACTTGCAGATTCATCCTGTACTTGCGGTACAATTTTCAAGGTTAAGACCTCAGTGCTTACATTTGCAGCATCTTTTTCAGTTTGTTTAATTTCTGTTCCATTAAAGTTAATATTTTGTTTGAATTGTTCAGGAGATGGCTCATCACTTTTATCATAATGCTTTAGTTGTTTACCTTCAGCTAATTCATCTATCTTATCAGGCTTATGATTGTGCACTCTGTCAGCAGCTTGTGCACCAGATCCTTCAGCTGAAACACAAGCAGAAACTTCTGCAGACCCATTGGTCTTCACTTCAACAGCAGTAGAAATGCTACTAGATATTGTATCAGATGTTGGAAGATCTTCAGTGATAATTGCCACAGAATGATTTGTTTTAGTTCCTACAATTTCGGGAACTCCAGTATCAGATATACCACGGTCAACAGCTCGAGAAGGCATATTATCTGCTGTGGGAGATTGTACAGAAACCTGTGGGAAAAGACATGAAGTACACAATTATATCAATGCACACCAAGATCACATACATATTAAAAGATACATCCACTATATTCAAGTGTGTGTGTGTCTGAATAATAAGTCACTCAGATACCTGATGCTGTGATAATTGACCTTTCTTCCCTGGTTTCTTATCCTTCAAAGAGTTGGACCTACTAAGAGATTCCCTCCCGCCTTCATTATTAGACACAACTGGGACAGAATCACTAGACAACTTAGACTGTTGTAAAGAGATTTCTGAACAAGTTTCAGACCTTTTTTGCAGCACAGAGGAACTAGCATCACAAGATGCTGTTGAACTAGGGGATTCTCCATTTTGAACACCAGAAATACTGGAATTGGACAATGATGAGTCCACAATAGCAGAAGTACCACTTGGCTTAATGGTCACAGGCGCAACCCCTGTTGGAGTGCTAGCTTTATTAACAGGCGGTGGACCAAGTGATGATGAATTCATGAAACTCGCACCTTGTGGACCATAGTTCACAGGATAATTAAATATTGGTAGCTGAGAATTAGGAGTTATCGGGCTACTTGTTAATGGAACAGAACTAGGTGGATAATGGAGAGAATTGGTAGTATGCGAGCTGGATGAATAATAGTTCACTGGATGAGAAGCCGGAAAAGATTTAACAGCTTGGGATTGAGAAGGTATGTTAGGATGTGACCTAGCAGCGGATGATCCACCATCTGAATATGCATCTGTCCTTTTATCAAGTCTCAGCTCTTCATGAGTCTCAGGATGAGTTATCTTTACAGGAGTAGTTTTTCGAAGACCTGCAAATTTTCCTCCTTGCTGCTGGGGGGGATATTGAGGGCTGATGCCAATCCCATGTTGAACTGATGACCCATTTGAGGAGTAAAACTCATGTTTTGGCCTTGATGCATGATCCCCTGAGGATGCATTGGATGAGGTTGAAGACCTGGAACAAAAACTGGCTGTTGCACTTGTGTAGCATTGCCAATTGGTAAAGGCATTGGTATAGGCATCTGGAGGGATGTCGTTGACATACCCTGAGATTGAATCTGTGGATTAGCACCACCAAACTGTAAAGGAGCCTGTGACTGGTGATATGGCGTTGACATTGAAATCCCAGTTACAGGAACACCAGAGGGCTTCGGCATCTGGCTTGCTGGGGTCAAAGCTGACACCTGAGGATCCTTTTTTGCCTTAGTCCCCCCTACATGAGTTTCCCTGGCATTAGATTGCTCGGTGACACCAGCATCTTTCCTAGGTGGTTGCTGATGCTTAGGAACAGGAGGAATTGGTACCGAAGGCACAGATTTATAAGAATTGTGAAGAATCTGAAAGTTAAGAAATTATACATCAAACAGAAACTTTCATTAGTATGAAAAGACATAAAACAAGTTCAACTTCAATTAGTGAATACTAATATCTCTAATAATGTCAACTTCAATTACACATACAAAAAGCATAAGAGCATTCCTTTCTCAGATTCTATGTCTAAAATCTACACCAGTTACTGTTTGTAAGATAGAATCTAAAAAAAGTGCTCTTTACATTGGAACAGGTGGGCAGTGGCAGTACTTCTCTGTATGATAGTACAAACATTAAGTAAAAAGAAGTAAAAAAGAATAAAATGCATACTTGATCACACTTCTGCTCATCTAAATTAGGAGGAGCTGAACTTGTACGAGCAGGAATCTGAATACAAGAACAAGAACACGATCAATTACTCACTCTAGAATTCCATAAAATATGTAATGCACCAGACATTAATCAATTAATATACAAGAAACTTACTGCCATCCCATTAATAAAGCCAGGAATGATGGATCCAAATTGAAAAGGGAATGCCTTGGACACATCTCCTGGGACAGGACATAAATATTCAGATTACTCAAGTCTCACAACACACAACTAGTTGCCAATAAGAAAAATCATTTTGCAAAAAGACTATTTACTATGACCCAAGCTACAAGTCACAAAAAATAGTTGTTAATCCACATCTAATGTACACAACAAAAACCAACAGAACTAACATACCCATAGCAGGGCTTGTGGGAGGGACTGGATCAGAAATCAAGCGGGGCTGATGAGAAGTTGGAGCCATTGGAACAATTCCAGCGCTCCCCTGTGCAGCTGATGATTCAGATGACTTTGAAACTGGTCCATCTGATGCTCCTATCATACCATGTAAATACATGAATTACATAAAAAAAAAGACAACCATAATTTACCAATCACTCAATCACCTCAACAACATCAGCAGATTCTTCCACAATAAAGAGGGAAGGATCTTCCACAAATTCTTCTGAAGTAAAATTCTACCGAACAACATAACCAGACACTAAAAACCAATGAAGAGAAGAATAACATATTTTTTCATAAATAAATAAATATTCCTCCTAAAGCTTACCACGTAATTGTGGCTGTACATGGGTACCATTATTAATGGTCTGGGCAGCAGATGCATTATTCGACTCTGTTGAATTTCCCTGGTAAGGGTTTAGCCTAGATTGCCCACCTTGTGCATTATTAGACTTCTTGTTAAAACTAGAACAAGCAACAGGCATAATCAATAAAACAGTAAGGAAGGAAAAAAAAAAAAAAACTACTCATAAAGGTGTGGGAAAAACTAATTTAGCAAACAAATCATCAAACCACGTCACAAAAACGAGAATTTGACAACTCGTTAACTTAGAAAATACAGTTATAATCTTTAATTTAAAAAAGAGAAAAGAAAAGATTTTCACAGCTTCATAATTTATCATACACATGTACAATGCACATTTAATTTTTTTCATCTATCATAATACTACATTTTACACTCTTAAACGCATCCAAATTCCCCAAACAAAAAAATATCCAAATCTACATCCTTCAACAATATTCTACAAACAACAACTATAATTATAATCTGCTAAACATACATGGGCATAAATTTTATCACAATGTCAACATTTAATTGTTTTCATTCATTATTACACTACACTTCACACTCTAGATCACATTCAAATTCCACAAAATCAACAAAAAAAAATCCCAATATCCACCCTTCAACATTACTCTACAAACAACAATTAATTATAATTCATTATACACACAAATGCATACATTATTTTATCAGAATGCCAACATCTAATTCTTTTCATCCATTATAACACTACACTTTATACACTACAACGCATCCAAATTCCAAAAAAAAAAAAAAAAATCCCAATCTAAACTCTTCAACACTACTCTACAAACAACAATTAATTATAATTATAATTTGTTATACACTTATACATACACGTGTATATATTTTATCACAATATCAGCATCTAATTCTTTTCATCCATTATAACACTACACTTCACACACTAAAACGCAACCAAATTCTACAAAATCAACAAAACAAAATCCCAATCTACACCCATCAACACTATTCCACAAGCAATATTTATTGATAATTTGTTATATATTTTATCACAATCACAATGTCAACACTTAATTCTTTTCATCCATCATAACGCATTAACACTACACTTTACACTATAAAACGCATCCAAATTCCAAAATATAAAAAAAAATTAAAAATCCCAATCTATATTACACCACCAACATTATTCAAACAACATCAATCAAAATTCAATTATAAAACGAAAACAGACACAAAACACAAATTCGCAAACCCTAACTCACCAAATTCCAAAAAAAAAAAAAAGGCATTATAACACATTAACACTACACTTTAAACTATAAAACGCATCCAAATTCCAAAAAAAATAAAAAATCCCAATCTACACGACACCACCAACATTATTCTAACAATATCAATCAAAATTCAATTATAAAACAAAAACACACACCACAGAACACACAAATTCGAAAACCATAACTCACCTCCGCGTAGAGGAGAGTGGATTGATCGACGGCGCGGTCCCGCCACCGCCACCGCCGCCCCTGCCGTAGGAACCTCTCTGCTGGTTGAAGCTCGAGGATCGCCCCGTTCTTCGGTAAACGGCGTCGTTCTTCTCCGACTTTGATTGATTGAAGGACATATATCCCAACCCCTTCGATTCCTCACAACACACTTTTCACAAACAAAACAGAAGGAAAATAAAAAAAAATGAGAGAGAAACCGATTCTCCCTCTTTCAATTTCCCCCGAAACAACCACACTCGCAGATCCGCGAAACCATCGCAGTCCTAATTGACCGAAAACTAAATATTGCGACGAGGAAAAAGGGGGCAGAACGGTAAATAGTGCAAAAGTTCGGGGAAAACACTGAAAAGAGTGAAGTGTGGGTAATTATATTAGGGTTTTGTTTTGTGATGGAATGAGAATGAGGATAATCGCGTGAAGCGAAAAAGAAGAGAAAAAAATAAAAAGAAAAAAAAAAAAAAGAGAGAGGAGAGGGAGGGGAGAAGGGAGAGTGAAACACTGAAACGAAAACCAGTTTAGGACAGAGAAATTTTAGAGAGAGAAAGAGATGGGGTAACAAACTGAGGGAGGAGTGAGGGAAAGGTCAAAAGAAGAAATAGGTTTTTTAGGAGATCACACACTATTCCAATGGGTTGCGGGTTTTGTGACACCTGTTCACATTCCCTTCTTTTTTTCTTTTTTTTTTCTGTAAATAAGTAAATTGCATTAAAAGTATGTTTGGTAGAGAGAAAAAAATAAAAAAAAGAAGAGGTGAGAAAAAATGTAAAAAATAAAGTAAAAATTAAAATTATTTAGTAATAATAATAAATAAAATAAAATAAAGAAAAAAGTTAACTTTTGAGTAGAAGTTTTTTATTTTAATTATTAATATTATTTTATTTATTTATTATTATTATTATTATTATTTATTTTAATAATATTATTATTGTAATAAAACCAATAAGCTTTTAGAAAAAAATAATAAAACAAGTAAATCCCCAACAATAAAAAAGAAGAGCAAATGGCGACACATGTATTTTTGCACAAATCGTCGAATTAAAGAGAAGAATTTTTTTTTGTTGTGAGTTTCACATTTTTTAAAAAAAAATTGTTACACTTCCACTTTATCAAACAACTCACTTTTTCTCACTTTCACTCTTTTTTTCCTCTCCTCCACTATTTCTTCTTTACCATACCTAGGCTAAATGATATTATTGTTGATTGTTTGATTTGGAATCTGAAATTGTGTTTTTATGGTAGTGCTCCATCCGGTATCTTTGTCGGTGTGACGTGTGTCACGAGCAAATATCTTCAAATCAAATGTTATAAAACTGTGAATAGTACTCGTCAATAAAAAGAATAAGATTTATTTTGATTTAAATTTTTTTTATTTTTGAAAATAATTTTATTTTTATACTTTTAAGATTTAAAAAATATATTTATTTTGCTATTTCACTTTCTACTTTTGGAAAATAAAACAATAAATTGAGTACGTGGATTAACTTATATAGAGTTGTTTTAACTAAACCAATAGTATTGAATAAGAGTCATGAATATGCAATTGCATTAAATGTTTCGAGGGAGAGCTTTGTCATCTATAATAGTCTTACCTGATTAAATAAGATTGTCTCCAATAAAAGATATTTGTAATCTATACAAAAAAAAATGAAAATATGTTTGGTTTATCTATTTTTAATAGAGAAAATAGGCCATGCACTGACAGTGTAAAGTAGTTTTACACTCTCATTCAATCATAAACTACCATTTATTATAAGTTTGTTAACTTTTATAATAAATACTTTAAAAGTCATATCAATGGTGATTTCTGATTGGTTGACAGTGTAAAACTTTTTACATTGACAATGCATGATCATTAAACTCTTTTTAATAAACTTTAAAAAATAATAACCTATATGTACTCGCATGAATAAGTTTTTTTATAGAAAAACATTTGCATTTTTTTTATCAGTAGAAAAACATTTGCATTTTTGCATTTATAACCCATCTTACATTTTTTTTTAGCGGTAAAAAATACAATAATTAGAGCGGCAATAAAGTAATTAGCGTCAATTCTGATTAGTGACAAGATTTGTAAAAGCAAGTAGGCATGGTAACTGAGCGGGTAGAGGACAGATTTTGCTCTCCTTGCCTTCGTTCCCACAAAAGGCGGGGTGGGTTCAGATTCGAGTTTATAGAAGGCGGAGACAAAAAAATAAAACTCAACTCCATTCTCGTCGAATTTTATCTATTTCAAAAAAACTTGCGAGGAACCCATCTCACACTTTTTAAAACTTAATTTGTTCATATATTTTTAAATAAACCATAGATTAAGTTATTAATTTATCTTATATATTAAATGAGAACAACTATCTTGAATGAGAACATTTTAGCTGTTATTCTTCAACAAAGCGTTTTTAGTTGTCATTCTTCATTGAGAAAGTTTTTAGGAAATTTTTAACATCTTATCTCTTTTAATCTATCATTTTTCAATATCTTTAGTTCTAAATTAAATTTCAATATTTTTTTAAAAGAAATTATCAATAATTAAAAATTAACATTGTATTACAATAATTGTTTATTATAAATTTAAAATATAATCTATATGTTCAAAATATTTATTTATTACAAATTTTAATTATAATATAATTTATATATTCAGAAGTATTTATTTATTATAAATTTAAATTATATAAAATAAATATTTATTTTGTGTAATGCACAAGTTAAAATACAAGTTATATTTTGATTCAAACAATATGTAAAAATCTACCCTATATTAAATGAAAACAACTATTCACTCTACATATTAATGAGAATAGCTATCTTAAACGAAAGCATTTTTGGCTATTATTCTTCAATGGAAACGTTTTTAGCTATTATTTTTCCATGAGAAGATTTTTAGGGATTTTTTAACCTCTTATCCCTTTTAATCTATCTTTTTTCAATATTTTTAGTTCTAAATTAAATTTTAATATTTTTTAAAATAAATTATCAATAATTCAAAATTAACATTGTATTACAATAATTTTTATTATAAATTTAAAATATAATCTATATGTTCAAAAATATTTATTTGTTACAAATTTTAATTATAATATAGTTTATATATTCAGAAATATTAATTTATTATAAATTTAAGTTATATATAATAAATATTTATTCTATGTAATGTTTGGGTTAAAATACTAATTATATTTTAATTCAAACAATATGAAAAAAAATAAAGAACTTAAAAAATATTTAAGAATTAAATTATATTTTTAGTTAAATGTATAATTTTAAATTTTTTATATAATTATTATTATTATACTATTTATTTAACTATTAAAATAATTAATTTATATTTTTATAATTATAAAAATAAAAATTGAAAATAATTACATAATTATATAATTAATATTTATATATAATATATATAATAATAGAATTATAAATAAAATGTATAATCATATAATTAATAATTATAAATAGGTTAAATTAATCCGAAGGTCCTTATAGTTTTATAGAGTTTTTAATTAAATCCTTACAATTAAAAACACTTTAAAAAAGCTCTGATAGTTTAAAAAGTTTGTAATTAAATCCCTACACACTAACGGTGTTATAACTCTAGTAATTTATATTTATCTTAATTACACTTTAAGTTTTCCAACTTTTTTCTTATTTAGGTTATATTTGGCCTTTTTATTTTTGGCTTAAAATTTACTTTAAAGTTAAAGCTAAAAATAAGAACTTTAAAAATAAAGTAGAAGTTGTTTAATAATTTTTATTTTTTTATTTTTAAAGCTCCTTTTAAGCTAAAAGTTGTTTGGTAAAAAAAATTAAATTTACTTAAAACTAATTGCCTCACTCAATAGAGTAATATATATATTGTTAAAATAAAAAATATTATGTAAAGTTAATTTTTTTATTACAATTATGTAAAATTAATTTAGTCAACATAAACATATTTTAATGATAACAAAAATACATAAAAGTATTAAAATATATAAATTTAAATTTTTTGATTTTAAAAATGTTAAAAATATTACTAATTACAAAAGATAACATATTTTAAAGAAAAATTAATATTGTTCAATAATATTTTTAGAAGATAAAAAATTATTTATTTAAATAGGATTTAATAATAACAATATATATTAAATAGTATTTTAAAAAAATCCAAAAAGTATATAATAAATATATTGTTGTAATTAAAAATGAAAAAAAATTAACTTCAAATTAAAATTAAAAAAATTGAAATCTAGATTAAATTTGAAGAATAAACATTATAAATATTTTTATTATAAAAATTTTATTTAACTATATTATTTACTTATCTTAGTAACATTTTTTATTTCATGTAATAAATACATTTAACATTTTAATATTAAAAATGTAAAAATTAATTTAATTAAAAAAAATTAATTTTAAAGATAATTTACAAATATTTTACTTTATATAATATTAATTAAATAAACTTAAGTATTAATTACAAAGTTAAAATATTTTAAAAATTTTATATTATTGTTTAATAATATTTTTAGAAGATAAAAAATAATTTATTTAAACAAGATTCAATATTGTCAATATATATTTAAAAGTATTTAATAAATGATTCAAAAAATATTTAATAAATATATTGTTGTAATTAAGAATTCAAAAGCTCAACTATAAATTAAATTTTTTTAAAAATTATGGTATCTAAATTAAATTTAAAGAATAAAAATTATAAATAATTTAAAATATAAAAAATTAATTAGCTATATTATTTACTCACGTCATTAGTAATGTTTTATTTTATGTAAATAATATTTAAAAAGTTAAAAGATAAATAATATTTTTAATTTTTCTAAAATAAATAATTTAAAAATAAAATAAAACCTTAAAATAAATGAACATAATTTAAAATAAATTAATATATGTGAGTATTATTTAACAAGAAAGCTGGTGAAACACTCAAATTGAGAAAATAGTGAAAAAATAAAAAGAAATGACATTTTTTGTCACGTTAGGAATCTAAGAGAGAATTGCATGAATAAGCTCCTTATAAGCTAGAAAAAGTTATTTCTACCAAGTTAATTATGAACTCTTTTTTTTCAAATTTTGCTCTATGAAAATAAGGAGCTTATCTTTTTAAGAGCTTTTCATAACATGTGTTTAGCCCAACTTTTCCTTTTAATGATAAAATAAGCTAAAAAAAACTGGGCAAAACACACATTTAGAATCAAGTCCAAGTGAAAGAGGTATGCAAAAATGAAAAAAGAATTAATAAAGGTGTTGAAGGTGGGAATTGAACTCCCACCTTTGAAATCCACCAATAACACTAAAACCATGAGACTAATGACTTTGTTTGGTATATAAATTAAATTTATATTATATATAACTTAAATGGGAGACCAATTTTGCACATATATTTACCACTACTAAATTAAATAATATTAATATCATATAAACTAATAATATTAAAATTAATAATATATATATACTTGTAAACATGAATGGAGTTTGAATCTCCACTTTTAGAGTTCACTAATATATATAAATTAGTATATATTAATAAACTTCTCAAAATATTTAAGTATATTAAATATGATATATATACATATATATATGTATATATGTATATATGTATATATATATATATCAAAAGAAGGTTAATTGGAAATATATGATATAAATATACTTTTTTAGTGAAATATATATAAAAAGTATTTTATCGATAATAATATCTTATTTTAGGCACTAAAATATGCAGAGAAATAAAAAAAAAAAAAAAAACAACACAATTTTATAAAAAAATATTTAAAATAGAATGATTAATTTATAATATGAAAAAGTATAATTTATTGTCTATTTTGTTTTATAATATTATATTATTTATTTACTAGTAATATATATATATATATATATATATATATATAATTTTAGTCCTTAATCTAAAGTTTGTAGTTATATTAAATCTGGCACACATTTTGTACTGTAGCATTTGGTCACATCAAGCTACAGTGCAAAGTGTACCATTTATTTATATGATCAAATATTTGAACAATATTTTTAAAAATAGTTGGTAAATATTGATTAAAATGCTATGTACCTTCTATCAAAAAAAAATGCTATATACATTTGGTCTTAATACTATCAATAAGTATTATTATGAACATTACAAACAATATTTGAAAACATATATAAGGTTAAAATGAAAGTATTGTAAATATTTATTATAAATAAGAACTAAACATTATTATAAATAAAAAATAATTATTATAAGAATAAAGTAATAATAAAGATAATAATAAACTAATGCTACAATCTTAAGATAAATAAAAATATTACAACAGTAATATTATAATAGTCTAAAATCTAAAATAGTAATGTAAGGGTTTTTAAATTGACCAAAAAATATTAAATCAAAATACATCAAGTTTATTGTATAATAATGTGTGAAAATTAAAATTTCCGAAATTAAAGTCAAATTAAGATTAATTAAGACTAAAAAAATCTTAAAATTCAAATAATTTAGGATTGAAAAATAATTATCTATCAATAATTGTAAAATAATATTATAATAAATATTTAAAATAACATAAAGATATTTAAAATAATAATAAAAATGTTGATTAATGTTTATCATAAAAAAAATTATATATATTTATAGTAAATTATAATCTTCAAACAAATGTAAATTAAATAAAAATAAAACTAACTAATAATCAATATAAACAATACTAATAAAATATAAAAAATTAAAATTAATAATAACCTAATACAACAATCTTAAGATAAAAAAAATATTATTGCGGTAATAATATAATAGTCTAAAATTTTAAAAAGTAAAAAAATATTATGAAGAGGAAAATAAACATAATAAAAAATATATACAAAATAATAAATTTTTGTTTTAATAATAAAAATAATAAAATAATATTATAAAATGAATTTTTTTTAAAATATTACCTAAAATTATAAGATTTTTAAATTTACAAGAGAAAAATAAATATAAATTATTTAAATCAAAATACATCAACTTTATTATATAATAATGTGAGAAATTTAAGATTTCAAAAATTAAGGTCAAAATAAGATTAAAATAATCTTAAAATTCAAATTATCTAGAATATAAAAATAATTATTTCTTAATATTAGTAAAATAATATTATAATAAATATTTAAAATATCATAAAAATATTTAAATTAACAATAAAAATGTTCACTCATATTTATAATATAAAAAATTATTTATATTTATTTTAATATTATAATCCTCAAACAAATGTAAATTAAATAAAAATAACACTAATAATGAGTATAAACAATACTAATAAAACATAAAAATAATAAACAATAATAAACTAATACCATAATCTCAAGAAAAATAAAAAGATGTTACTACAATTATAACATATTAGTGTAAAATCTAAAGTAGTAGAAAAATATTATAAAAAGAAAAACAAATATATTAAAAATTCACCCATAATAATAAATTGTTATTATAATATTATTAAATAATAAAATAGTATTATAAAAGTACAAATCTTAAAAATATTACAAAAATAAAAATATTTGCACCCGTGCATTACATGGGTAACAAGTCTGGTATATATTATTAATTTATATTTATTAATATTAATTTTAATATTATTAGTTTATATAATGTTAATATTATTTAATTTAGTAGTAATAAATATATATGCAATTTTAGTCTCTCATTTCAGTCATATATAATATAATTTTTATTTATATATTAAATAAAGTCATTAGCTTAGTAATTTTAGTGTTATTGGTAGACTTCGAAGTTGAGGGTCTGATTCTCTCACCTTCAACACTTTTATTAATTTTTTTTTCCATTTTTTCATATTACCTATACCCGGATTTGATTGTAAATAAAAGAATATTTGGAAAACTAAAAGTGTAATTAAATTAAATATAAATTAACAGGGTTATAATGTGAAGATTTAATTACAAACGTTTTAAATTATAGGAGCTTTTATAAAATGTTTTTAATTGTAGAGACTTAATTAAAAATTCTATAAAACTATAAAAACCTAAAATTAATACATACCCGACCCGAACTGATCCCACTTTCTCAAGTGAGGAAAAACCCAACTCCGCCCCCAATTTCGATCAAAACAATTTTTTTCCATCGGAATCGGGACGAGGAAGGTATCCATTGGTTCAATTTTTACTGCCAATCCTCCATCAAAGCAATTCCCCAAGATGATGAATCGAGATATAGTAGACGTGGCGCCACATATGCATGAGTCTCTGATTCTAAATTAACTTAAAAAATTCTACCCCATTGCTTAACTTTTTTATGTATCATATAATAAGGCCACCTATTGTCATTAGACTAAAAATAATTCGGAATACAAAAGATATAAATAAATATAAAGAAGCTTACAATAAAATCAAACTTTGAAATTTTCCAGCCTTAATATAATAAGACCACCGTAATCTTGCCAACAGTAAAAAAAAATACATATAATGCTAACCCATAATTAAATATATTAGCATTCGTCAAAAAAAAAAAAGTTAAGTATACTAACAACAGAACCGTATATTCATTGAAACATGCAGCACCGATGCATCATGAATTCAAGATTAAGAGCACTTCTAAACCCAGATTCATTCATGGGTTCTTAATTTATTTTTAATGGGCTTTATACTATCACATTGGATTTAAAAGTTTTAACAACTTTTTATTCCAATAATTAATTCACTTAAGAATTTAAAATGAATTTCACATATTACCTCACATCTTTATTTTTTTGTATTTATTTTTGTTTTAAGATAATAATTTATTTATATTTTAGTTTTGAAAAAATAAATATGAAAAAATAAGATATTATCACAATAAATTTTTATCACAAAATTCAATATTTTTTTATCACAAAAATATATTAAATTGAAGCCAGCGCCTTGAAATATATTGACCTTCCTAAATAATTAAAACAATTTACCTTATTTTCCCTTAAAAAGAAAGGGGAAAAAGAAACTAATATTAAAGTGAGGAGTAGATGGGAGGAGTAAGGAAAGGAAAAATGACTTGACATTTTTTAATGACGTGGCAGCTTGTAATTATAGGACTGATGGGGGACAGACAATTTTGATTCTGGCAATTTACCCACAAGATACCATTTTCAAAGCATGGGGCGTTGGGCAGTTATGACTTTATAAAAAAAAAAAGTCATAATATGCCAAATGGCTTAAAATAATAATTTAGTGCCTTCACGTAAAGCAATGTTGGGTGCTTGCCAAATAGCATAGGTGTTTGGCAGTTGGAAATAAGCGCATCGGGCGCTTTGTTATCTTAGTTATTTTTAGGAATTACATTTTTAGGATATTATAACTGGGAATATTATTTTTGGATATATTTAAAAAGGTGTTTGATTACAAGAGTGATAAAAAAATAACTTCCTTATCACTTTCCCACTCCTTCATCATGAAAATGAAAACTGCCTAAAACATAAGAATGTAGCTTTCTTGGGAATGAAAGATACTCAGATACTCAGAAATCTCTTTTCATAACCTTCTAACAAATATGGAAATAAATATTTCCACCTTTATATTCATGGGAATAGAAAAAAATGATGTGAAACAAACACCTCCTATGATTTATGCTATTAAACTAGTTATTTTAATTTAAGAACCATGTTCTTACAAAAGAATCTTTTGTACACGATGTATGCTATGCTAATGAAATCTAATCATGAACAAATTAAGAACTAATTCTTAGTTTTAAGGACCCAATAAGCACTTTCGTTAGATATGCTCTAAGGAAAGACTTTATGTGGATAACTTATGCAATATCTTAACTTGAAATAATAAAAGTGACGAAAATTTTCCTTAGAAACCTTAAATCAATCAAATCCATAATTTGTATGCTAGAACAGTGAAATTGCCAATGTTATAACTATAATATCCACAAAATAATTGAAAATAATAGATAAAAAAGGCTTCTTGGTTGATTGCAAGCCATGGTTACCTAAAGAATAAGAAGGCAAACCAGTCTCGTAGAAGTTGTAACATTAGCATTTTATCATGGAAAACAAGTAGGCTTCTTTTGATTTTTTTCTCCATTTTTCTTTCATAAAATTCATTATGATCACAAGGCATAACCTTAAGAAAGTCATATGTATGCTATTCTACGCCCGGTTGAAATATCAAACCTTCCTATCTTTTATTTCGTTGTTTCATATTCAATTTTTTTCTCAATTCTTACCCATATATTCATTCTTATCCATGCTCTTTAGACGTAATTCATTACAAACAACACAACCCACAATTCCTCTAATTATGTCATCTAGACAATGTCCACATCAACACCACTTCTAAACGACCATAACCTCTGTGTTCTAACCCTTCTCTTAGCCTTCACCACCTCTACATCTTCTCTAACTCTTTTACTTCTTCTTTGCGTTCAGAAGCATAAAAACACCATTCCATCCTTCAACTCCAACTCTAACTCAATTCTTGCCCATATATTCATTCCTATCCACGCGCTTTAGTTGTAATTCATTACAAACAACACAACCCACAATTCCTCTAATTGTGCCATCTCGACAACTGTTCACATTAGCACCATTTCTAAACCACCATAACCACCTTGTTCTAACCCCTCTCTTGGCCTTCACCACCTCCACATTCTCTCTAACTCTTTTACTTTTTTACGTTCAGAAGAAAAAACACACCATTCCATCCTTCATTCCAACTCTAACCCTTCTCACCCATTCTCATATCCCCCTTTGTTACACCACTAGCTCCTTTTCCACTTGCCTCAACCACGATGGGTTCAACCTTGTCTTCTTTGGCACCCTTATGAGCAAACATATCGTCATGAAGCTCATGGACTCTTGCTCCTTACAAGGTGAGCATGAGTCCTACAATGAACATGAGTTCCACGATGAGCAATGTAAAAGAAACAAAAAGAATCAGGGGACATGAAATAAGAGGAAATGGAATAGGGGATGAATGTGGTGATTTAAACCCTCAGGAGATGATGGGATAAAGAGATTTGAAGATAACAAAAGAAAGAATGTGCAATTATAATTACAATTCATTTTACCATGTTTTCTGTCTTGCCTTTTTTATTTTCTTTAAAAATGTTATAAATGACTATTTTTTGTTTCAATTTAGGGAATTTTTTTAAAATGCTTTGAAAAAAAAGCATGTTTTCAACACTATTTTCAATTTTCACTGAAGATAAAAACAAAAAATGGACAAAGCAAACAACCATTAAGAATCATGCAATTTTCATACAGTTTAATGTTCATATTACTATTTTTCTTGCCTTACATAGTTGCACTGTTTAGATCATTTTATAATACTTAAAGTGTGAGTTTTTTTTAATGTTGTTGCAATGACATGACCCGTTCTTATAGAATTAGTTCACAAGCTCCAACAATTTCATTGAATTATAAAATTATAATATTAAACATGTATACTAATGTTGTCATGTAACATTCCCAAATGTAATTATGATGCTGTCTATCTAACTAATGCCATTATTTCATACTATTATACCATTTCATCGTTGTGAATTGTTGTAACAATATTACATTGTAAGTTTAGAATTACCCCTGCACTTTATGAATGTGGATTCATGTTGATCGATGTTAGTTGGGCCAAAATAACCCATATGTTGGTTGAACCGAGATGGAGTAGATTTGACTTTAGGTGTTGACTATTTTGGATGGAAATTAGATTTACCAAACTTCTCACTAATGGCACCAATATTTTGTCCAAGGTGGATGAGGTGTTGAGTCTGACCTGGAATAATGATATATTCGAATTGGTTGTTGACTAATTATTGGCTTGTCCAAACAACTTGATTCTGATTGAGACTTTTATGTTACAAAAGTGCTTAAGCAAAGGGGTGGGTACTTGAATTTATCGGATGCTTATCATACCTAATATTGGTATTTTAGTTAAGTTTTGTATATTTGGACTTAATTGGGTTTTAATACAAAACTTGGTTAATTTTTGGATTTTAATATATTTTGATCTTTCCTCTTTATTTAGGTCATAACTAGGGCTCCAAAAATGAGATTGGGATGATATTGGCATTGTGGAAAGCTAAAAGAAATATCTACATTTATCATGAAGAGGTCGTGAGCTTATTCAGCTTGGATTGTGGACTATTTTGGACTTGAAGGTGGAGACATTGTTTTGTCCTAACAATCTAACATTAGTGCGGTATTTTGAGCATATTGTGAGTTGTAGAGGTCAAAACAACATGAGACTAGTGCTAAATTTTCAAGGATAGATTTATCTACAACTTTCATGAAGATACTAAAAGCCAATTCGAATATCTAGATGGTCACATAAATCATTGACTGTGGCATATGTGACATACTTTGCAAGTCAACTATCTCTTTTGGAATTAATTTGTAATTAGGCTAATTAACATCTAGTGGGCCCATATTTTAGGCTTAAGCTTTAGTTAACCCTATAAAACTCTATTTAAACATATGTTTAGGACCTTAAAGGGAGAGCTTCCATAGAATTTGAATTATGATTTGTTTCCTACTTAGGTTTTCATCGTTCGGCCTTCTCTTGCTTTATTTCCCTTTTTGATGATTTTGTGTGAATCATCCATGGAAGACTAAACACTTCTGGTCAATTCACCGGTCTTAAGGTTTCTTTTATTGATCTTGAGGTTAAATTATTTTTTAAGTCTTGGTTTATTTCTTTTATATCAATCTTTCTTCTTCTTTTTTGAATCTTGATTATGAATTCTTGTTCGGTTGGTGTGTCATCATTCAATTTTGAATCTACATTCTTGATTAATATGTCAGACACTTATTTTGGCAAATTCTAATTGGTGTGAATAGGGTATTTGATGCTTACTCATTGGTTTGATGGAACATCAATTTAGAAATTGGTTTGGTTACTTATAGGGTGCATAACCATCTAATTTAAATTAATTAAATTTCATATACTTAATTCAATAAATATTCTCTTAAAATTGATTAATGATCATTAATCAATTTTGGGGTTAAACAAGAATTAAATCAAGAATAGGAATTAAATCTTTAGAAATTGATGACAAGTCTAATAAGAAAACTTAACTAGTGAATAGATCACTTTTATTGAACTAATTCTTCTTCTAAATTGTAATTTGTTTCCATTCTTGAACCAACCCCACTTTTACTTTTCTAAAATTACTAATTGGTTGATAGCAAGTAAAGATCCTTGAGAGACAACCAAGGTTGTTTGTCTTATACTATAATTTTTCCTATTATTTAACTTGTGTATGATTGCGAACCATACTCTAACGTTCAAATTAGTAAATATTCCACTAAAATAATATTGTGAAATAAATGTCTACCTCATACCATCATTTTGGTTGTATTTATAAGATTGGATTCTTTGATGTGAAACTCTTTAAGGAGATGGAGTAGTGTCTGTTGAGATGACTCATTATACGAATTAGGCCTTAAGTCTAATTCAGGACACTTGTCCAAATCATTCTTGACAAACTACAACCTAGTTTGCAATTTTGTTTAGCCCACAATAGGTTGACCTAAATAAGTTGGGTTGACTTCGATTAATGCCCTTAATTGCCTCAAGACACTTATAAGTAGATAACAAAGTTTTCTCTTAAACTCCAAAATAGTTCTTTTTGACTAATTCATTCTTATTGACAATTTCTACAAATACAATATGCTATGTTAGGTGTTTAAAGGTAAGCTTGGTTTATTTGTTTTTTTTGTATATTTTTTTAATATTATATTGAACATTAATTACTCTAGGTTAAGCTGATTTAGACCATTATGGGTAACAAAACATTTTCTTTGAGTACAACAACATTTTTGTGATTTGAATATTTTAAAATTATGATATATTATTTGCATGAATTAAAAATTTTAATTGCATGCATCATTTGAATTATGTGATTTTTTTTCACAAAGTATTAATTTATAATTTATATAAATGGATTTGGATTAAACCCAAAACTCAATAATTTTCAAGCCTTACTATTTTATACAATTATAATTTTATACTATATTATCAAAGGTTCATATTTAATACTGATGGACAGTTTGTATTTAACCATATAACATTTTTAAGATTTAACCAAAAAAAATTGTTAGAATAATAGTTAAATTTTAGAGATTAATTAGGATAATTTTAAACTTTATGGTACTTTTTTACAAAATGTCAAAAGTTTAAGGTATTAAATATATTTTCTCTTTAGTTTTTATTTAGACAATTTGCATTGACGAGATTTGTTAGTTTTTGAATTCAAAAGTAAGAGATTTTTAATAATAAAACACATTTTGAAATTTTAAAATAGTCATTATAATTGTTCCAAAATGATTGAAAGTTCTGCAAAGTATTTGATAAATCTTGTTATGACTTTTGCGCATTTGTGTAGAGCTTGTATGACATGAATTATCCTGTGCTTATTCTTGTTACTTGTTGTCATCAACCTTACGTTCAAGTTACGACACATTAAACTATGTAATTTATTCACATTGAATTATGCATTGTTCCTAAATTTTTATTTAATCAATAATATTTAAAATAGTATCTTTTATCTTTTGTTTAACTTTTTTTTAAAATCTACCTTGTGTATATTTGGAAGCTTGAAGTTCAATATTATATGAAAAATTAGTCTCCACAATATATCAATTTATAATCAACAATAAATTTATTATTTCTTCGATGCTAGCTTGTACAAAATTGAGGATGATATGTTTGCAAATCAAACATTGATTTCTAAATTTAGGCCTGACAATTTTACTTGTAGGGAGTTTGAAGTAGAAATAAGTCAAGATTTGTGATTTTCATATGAAGCTTCAAACACAAGTTTTCTTTGTTTCCATTGATTAATGCAATGCATATGCAGTAGGTGAGAGTGCATATATAACTCTTGTTATAAACCATTATGATTTTATATTAATAAAGTTATGGTTTGATAGTCAAATTTGAGAAGGCCCCCAAAAGAGAGAACTAATGTGATAATGGGACCTATGGAGCATTTCATGGACAAACCTTTTCATGAAAAAAGTCATTTAAGAAAAATATGCTATTTATTGTGGCTCTTAAAAAGGAAAGTCTTTATTGGTAAATGACAAGCATTTGAATATTGAGATAATGCTTTAGCACTTTTAAAACCTTAAGTTAGTGCTTAGTATATTTCATATAGCCAAATTCCATGTGGGTTAAATTGTGAAACTTAAGAATTAGGTTTTTGCTATGTCATCAATATGTAAGAGTCACATCACAATAATAAAAGATGATATTTTTTTTTCTTAAAAATGGAAAATAATGACAAACAAATCATGCATTTAGTATCAAATATAAGAATAGGAATTTAATGGTGCAAATAACTACCAATGAAAGTTTTGCATTGACCAACTTTATCAAATCTCCCTTCACCTATCTATAAAGGATATGTAAAGGTAGATTTAACTTTCTACAGAATATCATGTCTTTTGATAACATTTAAGATGAGATTATTTTTGTTGATCAAGAGTGCCCTTGCAACGGTGAATCTCATTTATATTGTTAGTTGGAATGACCATTTTTTCATGCTCAAAGTTAAATACAAATCATCAACACCTTGAGAGAAAGGTTTTACAAAGGATGCAATTAGCCATGTGTCTTGAAATTTGATAACAACATAGTGATACATCAAATGTAAAATGTTTATCATTCATTAGATGTTAAAACATTCGGTGACAAACAAACTATAGCAGATGTAGTAGACCCAATAATAAGCAAACCCAACATGTAAATGATAAATAAGTTTATTATGTTGCAAAACAAGAAGAACAATTGAAGAGTGAACAAAAAGAATAATTTCATAGTTGTAATCCCAAAAAGAGAATTGAAAGTAAATGTTAAGAAAAGAATAAGTTTATTAAACATGCAAAGAGTGCTTTAAATTTTTTTTTTAACTATAATCCCTATTAAAGAATTGGAAGCAAATGCCAAGAAAGGTCTCATATTTTCTACACCTCTTTATGATAAACTACTACAAATTAAACTTACCTACACTCAACTATTACAATCTTGTTTTGCAACTCAAGTGGTTGAAACATCAATGGTTGCACTAAAGACTTTTACTCTTGTAATAACCAAGACTTATACATAATCGTACTATAAATTGAAGGTCATTATTTCTATACTCTCTAATAATGCACTAAAAATTTTGTTCTCAAGACTATTTTGTTCCTAAACTTACCTCTCAAGAATCATTATAAGAAACCTACTACTAAACTTGTTTTTGGTGCTTAGAGTATGTTTGTTTTAAGATTTAAAAATTTATTCCTAAGATTATGAACTTAGGAATGTAATATTTCCATGTTTGTTTTTTAATAAGCAAACCAAATATTATTAATTTTAAACCAATCTTAGCACAAGGTGTACCAAAGTTTGAAAACATGAAACAAAATTATAAATGTTACAAATTCAGCACAATCCAAAAAAAAAAAAAATCCCAAACAAACCCCCAACACAATCTTTACCCTAAACAACACATGTAGCCTAATGAAGGAAAAAAAGATGCAACATAACATATGACATAATAAACAAACCCACTTTAATATGGTCACCACCAATCAAACCAAATTAAAATACCATAATAAAATAATTATTGTTGTCCAAACTTGGAATTGACAATTTGCCTTTCAAGACTACCGAATCCGCATTTAAGACACGATTATTGACATATAAACCATGTATGCAATTCCATATGTAAGCAATAGGCTTCTCGAGCTCATTCAACACAATGAAGCTCATTACTATTGTCATTCACTATGTCATCTGGCCATACCTTGTGTAGTACATGATTAAAGTGTTATAAATCCTAGCACCTTGCATTCTAAAACAATGAAGGCTTGCATACAGTGTGACTCAACAAGATCGTTCTAATAATGTGTAACAAGACATAAAGAGAATTAGACCACCACTCATAAAAAGACAAAGACTTGTTTTCAATTTTAGCTTTAATCCATAGCCACCTCCTAACTCTGATCATTTCCACTACTTCTTCTTTGTTCAACTGAGTATCAAAGAAGCAAATTTGGTTTCTATGTTTTCATATGGACAAATTGTGTAGAGCCAAATGAGTTTCTGGTATTTCTTATATTCCTTCTTGGTTGTAATTCCTAGATTTGTCCAAAAGTATGGTATACCTGAACATGGTAGAGGAGTATTTATGTGTAACCAAGAATAACATGATTGCCATATAGAGTATGAGATCTTACTTGGGAAGAACAAGTGATTTGTGGATTCAACCTTAGTTGCAAAACACATAATATAGGTCTCCATGAGGTAAGATTCCTCTTCTACTCAAGTTAGATTTTGATGGAATTTTGTTTAACAAGACTTTTAGACGAAGGTTATGATCCTTTTAGGTATTGGACAACTCCATAAATTGCACTACAACTTCCTATCCATGTGAAGATTGTGTCTTTGAACCAGTTAAACTCTTCTCCTTTCAAATAATTCTTTTCTCCATGTCAAGTTCCACTCTCATTTTGCATCTTTTCATAATCTCATTTCTCTCATCTTGGCTTTTTTATCTACTAACATGTGAAATAGTCTACTAAAACTATTTTTTGGTTTATCCTCCCCTACCCAAGTTCCTGACCAGAAATATGTATCTTTCCTATCTCCAATCTTTTTTTATTATTACTTTACCTACTTATCCTTCCTCTCATAAGCTCATCTTTTCTATTTTTCCTAAATCTCTCCATCATATTGAACCTTTGTTAAAACAATTTTCCTATTCCTGTTCTTGTTCCTTATCTTGTGAATTTCATTTGTCATATCTAGCCATTAATATCCTACTTTGAAGTGATTCTCCCTCAAGTAGCAATCTCTATTTCCATTTTCCCAAAAGTGCTAAATTCAACAATTCTTGATCTTTTACACCTAGTCCATCCATTTTTGGGTTTACAAATTATTTCTCAAGATACCTAAGTAATTTTGCATTCAACTTCTCCCTTACCCATAAGAAGTCCCTTTGAATTTGTTTAAGTAAACGAGTTACCTATTTTGGAGCTTTATAAATGGAGAAAAAATACAATTGAAAGGACCATCAAAGGAGATATGCTTATTGCTCTAATCTAATAGTTTGTTCTTCATTTTATCTAATAAAGGCTTCCAAGTGTTCACTCTCCTTGGATTGGCACCAAGGATACCAAGGTATTTGAAGGGTAATTTACCAACTTTACAATTCAAATTTGTAGTTTGTTCCAATATTTGTTTAACGTTAATGTTTATGCTAATCAACTTACTTTTGGATAAGTTCACCTTTAACCCTAACTCTAGTTCAAAACACTTTAGCACACTTTTCATGGTCATCAAGTTGATCTTCCTATTATCTCTAATGAAGATAACATCATTAGCGTATTGCAAATGAGTAATTTCCAACTAATTATTCTCAATTTTATACTCCATGAATAGATCATTTTATGCAATATTTTCATTAATCCACTAAGACCTTCAGTTGTTATCAAAAAGAGAAAATGAGACAATGGGTCATCTTGTCTTAATCCTTGTGAGAGGGGGAATTTCTTTATCAGGCTTCCATTAACAAGGATAGAACCTGACACAGTTGAGATACATTCGCATATCCAGCCCTTCACTTTTTCATTGAAATTGAGTCTCCTCGTCATGTAGTCTAAGAATCGCCAATTCATTGAATCAAAGCTTTTTCAAAATCAATTGTGAAGAAAGTGCAAGGCTTATGGTTCAAACGAGAATCTTCAATCACCTTATTCAGAATTACAATGTCGTTTAGGACCTGCCTATCTTTTACGAATGTTGACTAATTTATTGATATGATGAAATTTAGTACCTTCTTTAATCTTTCAGCAAGTAGTTTTAATGGTACCTTGTATATATTTTTGATGAAAGACATGGGTCTAAATTTTTCAATTAGTGTTGCATTCTCTTTCTTAAGAATCAAGCATATGAAGAAGGAGTTACATCCTTTAACCAATTTTCCATTTGTATGAAATTCATTAATTATTTTACAGATATCATTTTTAATCGGCCTCCAAAATTTCTTAAGGAACTTAAAGTTATACTCATTTAGTTCTAGGCTCTTTGAACTATTCCATTTTCAAATTGCTTCCTTAATCTCTTCCTCCTTAAACTATGCAATTAACATTTCATTATCCACCCAATGTAGTTGTTTGAATCTAATACTGTCTAGAATAGGTCACTTCTAATATGAGTAAGAATAAAAAGATTGGAAATGTCTTTTAATACCTGCCTTGACCTTATAGACTTCCTCAGGTATTATTTATGCCGAATAAAGTAAGAATACATTGTTTTACTTTAACTTTATTCTCATGGTGAAGGGTGAATAAATTATATTCCTATGAGAATATGAGAAGTTATTTTCTAACCAAATTATAGCTTACATTTCTACTCTTAAAATTTATTTTAATCATTTTAAATTTTAAATAATATTCCTAAGAATATTAAAGTTTAACCAAATGTATTTTTGAATGTGCTTAGGAATAACATTCTTGGTTATAATATTTTTGGGAATATAATTTTTAAAAATACAATATTATACCTTGAAACAAATGAGGTCTTAGGGTCATGATATATTTTGCAAGAGTTAGGTGGCCTCCTTGAATTCGTGGTGCTTTGAGTTTTGGTCAAGGGTCATTTTCTAATGATTTATTGGTTAATTTGTTAATCCTATTGTAATTAGTGCTGGTTAGCATTGTCTTTATGCATTCTATGCAAGTAGTTGGTACCATTATTGTGATGATTAGTATTTTGATTGTAGCAAAACTTTATGTGAGACTTGTCTTTGGCACATTTTATGCTTCAATTCAAGTACTTTTAGTTATCAATGTTAATATTAGCTTATATATATATATATATATATATATATATATATTTCACAATGATAATTTTTCACACTTTTTTCTTTTCAATTGGAATCAATAAACTATTTTCTTCATTTTAACTTAACTAACATCACCAAAGAGACAATATAATTTAATCCTTGTCTAAAGTTATTAGAGAAAAAAATTTTAAAGCTTAAGGGTGACTATTTCATTTCAACAATTCACCAAAAAATAATAATTTCATTTCAACGTAAAATATAATTTTTTTTTGACAAAATAAAAATGGTTAAACCTCATTTAAAATCTTGACTATATTGAAAAGTTTAATTATAAGACAAAATTATAACAAAGTATATTAACATCTTTTGTTCAATTGCACCTTATTTTTTTTTTTTTAATTTCTTCTTGCTATTCCTTTATTTAAATGGACACTTCAATGGAAACAAAGTTTAGTAAGAAACAAATATGGTAAAATTGTATCCTTTGTTATCTTTTTTTTTGTCCCATGGCAACAACTAAGACTTAATAAGTTGTATGCAAACCTTAAAGAAAATGAGAAACAAATAAAGAACTTAGGTACCATCTAAAAGAACATGAACAACAAAGGATTTTTTTTTAATTGAATGGAAACAACAGGTGAAACAAGTTGACACTACCACACTTGATAAAAATTACAAATAAACACCCATCATAATACAATAGTGAAATCTAAAAATTAAAAACAATTATTGTGAGGAATGTAGTCTCAAAATTCAAATTGATTAATTTTTTCTTGTCTTTTCTTTTAAAAGTAGAAATAAGAAGGCAACTCAAAGTCAATTTTTTTATTTATGAAAACAATTAAATGATGAAAAAATAGTATGCAAAAAAAATTATTTTCTTTTTGAAAGAATATATGTATTAATACAAAGTAAATTTTTCAAATGATTTTTTTTTCCTAATTCTAATTTATGAAATGAATGAAAGAATTTAACTACAAATCTTCCTCTATTTTTATTTAAAGAGACAAGCACAAATCCTTTTTTTTTTAAATTAAAATATATAAGTACTAAAAGTTAAAATTAAAAAATAAAATGAGATTTTTTTATTATTTTTATTCATGAAATGATGCAAGGATATAAATTTGTTTAGACACAATACGAAAAATTATGTTTCTTTATTTTTTTAGAATAATGCAAGTATACATAAAAGAATGCTAGTAACGCACCATCAAACACTCTCTTGTTGGATGTAATTCATGTGGGTCCCACATTTTGAGAATGGGATTGATCGAATGGGAAATGACACCTACATGAATTTCATCTAATAGAAGAGAGTGTCAAAAAGAATCTGTTAGAAAGTGCATTGCTTGCATTTTTCTATTAAAAAATTAACATTTATAGTAGTATTTTTTTAATTTTTAATTTATGAAAGTGATGAAAATACACAATATATAAGTAAAATGTCTATTTTAATTTATTATTTTGAAAACCATGTAAAGAAAATAGGAAATGAATGAAAAATGGAAAATGAAACAATTGATTCAAAAGCAAATGAAAATTTCAACTTGTTTGTAGAAAAAAATTGCTTTATTTTTTTGTTTATATATATATATATATATATATATATATTAAGATCACTTTAGCCCCCATGTTTTCTAATTGAATCCTTGGACTGGAACAACTTATTTCTTTTTTGTTTGGTAGTTAAAAGTTTAGGGTGTGGAGATGCTACCCTAATCTAAGGTAGAAAAAGTTTTTGAGCTCAAAAAAGATTTATATTTATCTTATGTTAAGAAAATTAGTAGGATTCAAATCTACAAGTTGTTTGATGAGAGACATCTTGTTCCAGTTAATCAAATTCTTGGAATTGGAACAACCTATTTCTACCAAATCCAATTTATTTTCCACTTTTTAGACCTAAAAGGTGACTTATTCAAAGTTGGATCTAAAATTTTAAAAGTCAATAACTAAAAGATTATCCTTATCTATGAGACATGAACCTAACTCATAAATTTAATCTTAAGTTGGGATAAACCCTCTTATCTTAATACAGCCAACAAATGATATTAATAACAATATTAATGCTAATCAATATATTTTTAAGAGGCAAAAACCACTTCAATAATAATGTCAAGATCCCTTATATTTGGATTTTTACAAACACAAATATAAATTTTGACAGACTTCTACCTCATGGAATTAGATCCTTAGAAGTGAACAATGGTAGATTGAGTAATCTTAATTGTTGATGAGAAATAAAAAACACAAAAGATATTCTAACGCATTCATGATTCATTATGTATTAACCGTTGATTTTATCATCAATGACTAAGAGTATTTACTTTACCCTCTAAATGTTTATAAGGGAGATTGTGGCTTTTACGTCATTAAATTTAGTGTATCTAGTGCTAACTTTCACCCATTTTCCTATTTATTTTATGATTGAAGGATTTAACTTTATTGAAAACAATAACAAAAAGAACATTTTTAAAACAGTCAAACCATTAAAGCTTCAATTTTAACCATTGTCAACATTAATACTGGGTGCACTTCGTCTTAGTTATAAACAACTTGTGATATTCGTTTGATAAAAAAACATATGTGTGTCTTAACCATAATTGATTTAGGCAATATTTGTAGGCAAAATAAACAAGTTTCATAAGCCTAATTAAAGAAGAATTTGCGATGCAAATCTTGCCTCTTCATTGTTGTACAGACCAAATACATATACACTAAGTTTACAGGAATAGTTGCCTTAATTTATGCTAACTACCCAATAACTACTCTTAAAATATATTTCATACAGATTTGTTGCACATATCATAGCAAATAGGCTAATTACAGTAACTATGGAAATAATAATATAGGATCTCAATACCCCCTCAAGTTGGAGCAAATGGATTGCAAATGTCCAACTTGGACATATGCAATCAAACTAGGTTTTTCGTAAAGCCTTGGTAAAGATATTTGTGAGTTAAACATGACAAGGTACATGATATGTAGTAATGGTTCCTTGCAAAAGTTCATCACGAACAAAATGACAATCCACCTTAATGTGTTTGGTGCACTTATGAAAAATAGGATTAACAGTAATATGAAGTGTGACCTAATTATCATAATAGAGGTTCATAGGTCTAGGATGAGCACAACCAATACATGACAACAACTCCCTCAGCCATTTTAATTCATAAGTAGCAGTAGCTGTAGATCAATATTCTGCTTCAATAGAAGATCAAGACATCGTGTGTTGTTTCTTAGTTTTCCAAGAGACAGGGGAATTACCAAGAAGAATAAACCAACAAGTAGGAGATCTTCTAGTTGAAGGACAAATAGGCCCAATTTGAATCACACCAAGTATATAACTGCAAGTCACAATCAACACACAGCAAAATTCCTTGTCCAGGATTACCTTTCAAGTAGCAAACTACATGTAGGGTAGCATCCTAATGTTCTTGTCTTGGATGCTGCGTGAACTAAGCAAGTGTAAGCACTCAATAAGAAAGTACAGGCTTGGTAATGGACAAGTAAATCAGCCTGTCTATTAATAGACAATAACGTTCTAGGTTTGGAAGATTACCTTCAGTAAAGAGAGGCGGTGATGTAGATCCATGGGAAATCCAAAAGGCTTGGCTCCTGATAATCCTACTTCAGATATGATGTCCAATGCACATTTGTATTGGCAAAGGAAGATGCCATTAGAGTTACGAGCCACTTCAATTCCCAAAAAATATTTTAACGGTCCAAGATCTTTCATATGAAAGTATACATACAAGTATAGTTTGAAGGCTTTGATGGCAATATTGTCATTTTCTGAAATCACTAAGTCATCCACATAAACTAATAAAAGGAGTTGCACATTTTTACGTTGGAGAGTAAAGAGCGAATGGTTGGAGGAGGATTATATAAATCCATAGCATTTTAGAGCGCTAGCCAATTTGGCAAACCAACATCGGGGAGCTTGTTTTAACCCATATAACAACTTACAAAGTCTACAAACTTTACCAACAGCTTGAGATCAAAATCCTGGAGGAAATTTCATGCATACCTCATCTTCAAGATTCGTATGCAAGAAGGCATTATGAACATCCATTTGATAAAGCACCTGTTTTTTAGCTAGCTACAACATCAAGAAATGTACATATAGTCACCATCTTTGCCATTGGGGTGAAGGTTTTATTATAGTTAAGTCCTTCAACTTGGTTGTTTCCTAATATCACGAGTCGGGCTTTAAATCATTCAATGAAACCATCAAAGTGATACTTGATTTGATAAATCCATTTGCACCTAATAGCCTTCTTTCTGGGTGGGAGTGGTTCCAAAGACCAAGTCCTAATACTTTTTATTGCTTGTATTTCAACCTATATGGCTTATCACCATTATTCATCCTTCATGGCTTCATTAAAAGATTGAGGTTTTGTTCCTCCACTAACAACTGCCAAGAAATGCTGATTGTGCATAGAAAAATTATCATAATTTACATAATGTGTTATAGGATAAGGTGTACTTGAGGAATGAGAAGTAGCTAGTGAACCAGGATAGGGTCTAATATGCAAATGGTGTTTGTCATAAAGTTTCTCAACTGAGTGGAAGGTATTTTAGCACGGTGCCCATGGCCAAAGGACTGCGCATTCGCATTAGCGCTTGAGCCCTCCCTTTCGGTTGTACTAGTATCAATAAAGTCAGAACACAAAGTTTTTGGTTCAAGCAAAGAAACTGCTCTCTCATTATCTTCAAGGTTTTTAGTAGTTTCTTTACTATGTCTATTTTTAGAATTAGGTTACAAAATTTATACTTCAATATCATCATCAACACTACTCCAAGATACAAGATTATTTAGCCTTGTGTTTACGGGTTCAGCTGCTAAGGTTTGCAATTTAGAATAAGGAAATTCATTCTAAAAAAAGACCACATCTCTAGATGTCAAGAACACACCCAATTCCAAATCATAAACTCTCCAACCTTTTTTACCATAAGGATATCCCAAGAAAACACATCATCAATTGCGACTTGCAAATTATCACCTTTTGAATCTTGATTATGAGCATAGCATAAGCTCCCAAACACAGGCAAATGATTAGGAGACGGTGGTTTGTTGTAACTCATCTCATAGTGAGTCTTCCTATTCAAAACAACTAAGGGTGTTCGGTTGATTAAGTATCCCATCGTTATAATACATTCTCCCCAAAACTCAATGGGAAGATAAACTTGAAAGTGCAGTGCTCGAGTAACATTAAGGATATGCCTATGCTTTTGCTCTACTTGTCCATTTTGTTGAGGAGTTCCGATACAAGACACTACAAGAAAAGCTTAAATTAGTGCCAGCTAGTTAGCGTTGGCCTAAACAATGACATTAAATAGCTTCAGTTAGTTGACACTAAATTGTCATTAAAATACTTTTCGTTAATTTTTAATATATATCTATATTTTTTCTTTTTTAGACGTCGACACTAGTAATGTTAAAAAAAAATTATTAACGTCAGCCTGACTGATGCTAACTAATAATTTTTGAAAATTATTTCTGAGCACAAAACATAAAGCTACTTCCGCCTCCTAACTTTTTTAAAATTTAAAAGTAAGTGATGACTATGGCCAACGCTACTAATATTAAAAAAAAAAGAATTATTAGCATCGGCCAACTTAGATTAAAAAAAAAAATATTAGCGTCGGCCTGATTATCACTTGTATTGTCTATTTTATCATTAACTCCTTCTTTCCCTTCCCACTCTACGAGCCTCCTTCTCCCCTTCTCCCCTTTCTTTTCTTTTCTTTCACTTATTAATGGTTTTCTTTTCTATGTGTTGTAGGTGGCTTTGGAGGCAGTGGATATTGACGATGAAGATGGGTGACAATGACGATGGCGACTTAAGGATTGAATTGGTGGTGGATTCTTTTTTCTTATTGATGTTTTGTTTTGCAGGTGGTGGTGGCTTTATGCGATGGCAGTGGTAGTTTGAGGTTTGGGATTTGGTGGATGTGGGTGGTGGTGTGCGGTGGTGGTTTGGGGTTTGGTGGATGTGGGTGGCAGAGCGCGGTGATGGTTTGAGGTTTAGGGTTTGGTGGATGTGGGTGATGGTTTGGGAAAAAAGGAGAACATCGGCAGCAATAGCGGTGTTTTTTTTTGGTTCAATTTTCACATTTTTGCGTCGGCTTAAGTGAAGGCTAAATCGACGCTAATAAGCATTGGCCACGTTTGGCCAACGCAACCCAATTAGTGTCGACTTGATTAGCATTAGCCGTGAAGCCGTTGCTTCGCCAATAATAGAAAACAAAAAACGATGGCTTTTGATGATTAGCGTCGGCTTTTGGCTGACACTAATTTATGTTTTTCTTGTAGTGAGATGTTTCATGCAAAATCCCATGATTTTGAAAATAATTATCTATGCATACAAATTCTGTATCGTTGTTGCTATGTGCAACCTTTACTTTTTTGGCAAATTGACATTCTACCATAGCAAAGAATTGGCACATAGGAGAGAAAATTCTTTCTTTTCTTCTAACAAATAAATCCACACAGCTCGCGAATGATCATCCACAATGGTTAAAGAGCACCACAATGAGATATAGTTGTGTAGGGTCCCTATAAGTCACAATGAATTAATTGAAAATTGTCCATGGTTTTATTAATGCTAATGGGAAAACTTTCTCTATGTTGTTTAGCTCTAAGGCAAACATCACAAGCTTTATTACACAATGCACTACTTCTACTAGAACTAATATTTGGAATCAACTCCACAATTTTAGGAGATTGATGTCCTAATCGCTTATTCCACAAATCAAAAATATTTCCACCATCTAATTTTATAGCACAACAACAACCATTCCTTGAAGGTAGTAGAGCCCTTTTCTTTATTCACCCGCTCTAATCACCGTCCTCGAGATATGGTCCTATTTCACACAAAATTTGTCAGTGAACTGAACCTTGCAATTTAATTAATTAATAAGCTGTGACACTGAAATTAGATTGCATTTTAAGCTGAGCACGTAAAGAACATTGCTTGAGCACCACTATTCCTTCCTTGGTAACAAAAATTTCCATTTGGAAGTCCTATTGGGCATTTTAGGATAGTTCTCACATTAGTCAAGCATTCTATCTTCCCTATCATATGACGAGAAGCACCTGTGTCTATAATCCATTGTACAAAATTATGCTTCCCAATTAACTTTTTAGCAGCTCCTAATTTGACATTATTTAAAAGATTCACTAGTGTTTGCCATTGTTGCCCACTGAGTCCACTAACAATAGATTTATCAGCATCTGTTATTGTGATATTTAATTTCAATCTTGATGTGGAGGCTTGGGCTACATTTGCTTTAGTCATTGCATCACATCCTCTAGCACCATATATCTTTCCTTGTTGTCCAGCCTTGTCGCAACAACTTCCTTGTCCAATCTTTCAAGGTCGTTCTCCTCACCACTCTGGGTAACCAATTAGTTGGAAACAATTTTCAGAATCATGCCCAAAACGATTACAATTGATGCATATTATATTTCGGTCCTACCTATGATTTTTGCTACAAAATTTTCCTTCGATCTGCATAGCAAAACTCATTATCTTATTGTGTTCCTCTTTCCCTCGAGTGATACTTATCGCACATTCTTCTTATACCAAGGTAGAATAGATCTTATTCAAACTTGGTAAAGGATCTTGGGCAAGCAAATTCGACCTCACAATCCCATAAGCATCTTCATTGAGTACTATGAGAAACTGATGAATTTTCTCCTTTTCATGTTTCCTTTCTAGCTTAGATGCTAAGTTACAAGTGCACCCTCCACACATGCATGCAAATATCTACTCATGGTTCGCCAATTCCTCCTATAACTTCTTCAAGTTGCTGTAATAAGCAATACTAGTCATTCCTTTCCGTTTGCATTTAGCTAGCTCTACTTTGAGCTATTGTATGCGTGGCCCATTTGCTATTGAGAAACATTCCTTGATATTTGTCCACAGGTCCTGTGCCACCTCCATATGTGATATCATTGAACAAAGGGTGGGTTTAATGGTGTTCATTATCCAAGACACTAGTAAAAAATTGATGGTCCACCACTCTTCAAAATCTGGTGATTTCCTTGTTAGTTGTTTGATTGTTCCATCTATAAACCCAAACTTCTTTCTTGCTCTCAAAGTGGTTCTTAGAGAGTGAGCCCACTCATAAGGTGAGATTATCTTCATTGGCATCACTTCTTCAACAACAACTTCTTTCTTTCTTTCTTCCTCAATCATAATGGTAATGGTGGGCTTATCACGCTGAGCTCTGGTACCATAAAGAAGAATTTGCAATGTAAATCTTGCCTCTTCATTATTGTTTAGACTAGATACATGTACACAGTTTACAGGAATAATTATCTTAATTTATGCTAATTACCCACTAACTATTCCTAAAATATATTCTATACAAATTTGTTGTAGATATCATAACAGATAGGCTAATTATAGTAACTAAGGAAAATATTGAATTAATCACAATAATAATATAGGATCTTATAGGATCTCAAACTAATGAAATCCTAAATTTTATTATTTTAGGTAATGAATAAGGATTCGATATAAATCTTGAATATGATTCAATTAACCAAGCTGATTTTCAATTAAATAGTACAAAAAGGACTTTTATGATTGGTTATTTTTGACATTCTAGATTACTTCCTACAAGTGTATATAGAATTAGCCAATATAGAAAGTTAGTACTTTCTAAATTGATTTCGAAAATCAATACAACTAATCTAGAAAGTAATTTTTTAGATCAGTTGTGACAACAACCGTTATAGAAAGTCAATTTATTTAAAAACAACACTACAACTATATTATCTCCTGATATGCAATATTCATTTCATTATATGTGTGTGTGTGTGTGTGTGTGTGTGTGTGTGTGTGTATAATATATCTTGTATATCAAAAAATAAGTACAATTTCCTTATCACAAACAGATACAAAAACAACACAGAACAATTGTACCCTTTAATGAACACAGTGGAGATACTATAGTTCAAGAAGTGATTAAAAAATAAAACATTATAATATCATGGAAAAGATTAGAGAAATGAGCAAATGGAACATTAGAAGATAGAGAAAGGAAATTGTTCCTGATGAGCTAGAAAATTCTTGATGAAGGAAGGGTTCTAGTGGGCTTGGATTTACATGATTCTAATTTTTCAATTTAGAGATTCATTATCTCAATAATATTGCAAGCTTATTAATTGTTTAATACTTGCTTCCTAGAAACTAGTTTGTGTCATAGTTATAATCCTAGAAACAAGCTTATATTAAAATAATGTCCTACGTGGGACATGTGTCAATCTCTCATAATATTTTTCCCCACTCAAATTGAAGTTTTTATATATGTGAATAATAGGCATTTGACTGAATGATTCAATGACTTAAAAGCGGTTGTTGCCAAGGGACATAGAGAATAAAGATATTAGATGAATTCCAATTGAATTATAATTTTCGTTCAAAGACACAAAAAACAATACATTTTATGCACTCTAATTACAAGAAATTTTATACACACTTTATACATGTTGTAACCTTTATTTTCCTAAAGTACACATTCTTTTATTTAATTAATTTTTTAATTTTCATTATTTATATTTTAATTTTGTATTTTTGTCTGAAGGACAAGCATTTTAGTGATTTTTTTTAGAAAAATAAGTTCTCTATATTTTTACTACGAAATATTAATGAAAACACAATAACACAAGTTCTTTTCATGAGGACATTGTTTTAATATATCGATAAATAGATAATCATAAATTATATAGATTGATTTATTAACTTATTACTATATTTACATATCATTTTAATACATATATAAAGATAAATGTGACCCGTATAAGTGCACAGCTAACATACTGGTTAAAATTGAAAACAAAGAGTATTGCATGAAGTTTGAAGAATTTGTACTTGATCAGAATATTAGGTAGCAAATGTTTTGGAATTTATGGTATTCAAGGATTTTGTGAAGCTTGAACGCACATATGATGTTGGTAAATTGATAGAATGTGGAAGAAAAAGGAGTTAATATGATTTCTTCGTGTTTAAACTATCAACTTGTTTAGTTGGTTGGTTGCTTAATGCATGTAACTTTTTTTTTCTTTATATTTTTAGTCACTGTGATGTTGATGGAAGCAAGTGCATACAATTTAGTGAATTTATTGCGAGTTAATGTACAGTTTTGGTCCTTAAATTTGACAACCCTTGTTGCTTTGGCTTTTGGAAGTGCACGTCTATTGGTCCTCCAAGTGTAAATTTGCTGAAAAAGTTTATCTTACTAAGTTGTCGATTCGTAAACAATTTCATATTTCAAAGGACTAATCTGTATAAACGATAACTTTTAGGGGGTAAAATAACACAATCAAATTGTATATTATTAACTCAATTTATTGTTTTTCCATGCCTATGCCTCATTCATCTACTAGAAACTGCATCATCTGATTATGTATTCAGCAGAAACTCAATATTGAATTTTCTACTTGATATTGAAAATGATATACTTTTATTAATTGACCTTTGTGATCACTGTAAATAATGAAATCATGCATCAAAGGAGGCATTAACAAAACTAGGAGTAATTAATACTGTTTCATTTTTCTTTCCTCATTTTTTCTATTTTCTTGCTTTGACATCCCTTCTGTTAATCTTCCTCACAGCAGAAATGGGTTGGTTCGAGAATAGGAAGGTCACTTTCATCCCACTTCGGTTTCATCGAAAGAGTTGGGATTGATGTGGATGAATACTTACATCACACAGGAAGAGTTACACTGCATAGAAGACTGATGTTACATTGTGTTGAATCATGTGTATAACCTTGAATTAGCTCAAATCAGAATCTTTTTCTTCATTCTTTTGAAATTGTTATAGCAAAAATGCATACAATCTGTTCATGACACTGAAAATTATGGATATGTCCATATATCTATATATATAAAGTATAGAATAAGCGATAACTCCTGCTTTAGCAGAAATATGTACTAGTGCATCAACCTTCTCTGTTATATACAACCAAGCATAGCTAACAAACTGAAAAACAGCCAAACCACAAAGTAGAAAAACTTTCTCTATGTTACAAATCATCATATATGTAAGGAACTAACCCAGATTTTTCCCTTCGGTTTGGTTTAGGTTGATTGGGTCATCGGGGTCAACCCGGACTCATGACCACCCCTATGAAAAATAGCCAAAGCATAAAGATACAACGTAAAAAAAACTGTTACAAACAAACTTTCTCTATGTTACAAACCATCATTGCCCTTTATGTTCCTTCATTTTCTTCTGCAACTTTTCATTGTATTCCTAGAGCTTGGATTCTCTTAACCAATGACAAAGAGCAAGCATTTCTTTCTGTCCAATCTTCCCTGCTCTCCATGTTCTCCCCCATGATTAGTTTGTCATTGCCATCAAGGATGCTTACTATCTGTCTAGTGTTTGGTCTTAATTTTGGGTCAGAACGGGTGCATGCAACTCCTAACCTTACCAATCTCATTAGTTCCTTGTAATTGTACTCTCCATTTAGTCTTATATCTGCTAATGCCTCAAGTGGTCTTTTTCTCATCTCAAATTCATGAACCTTCTTTACCAACAGCACCTCAGGTTGCCTAAAATCCACAGCCATATGTCCACTTACAACCTCAAGTACCACCACACCAAAACTATAAACATCAGCAGCCGTGGTTGCCTCGCCGGATTCAACATATTCCGGCGACATGTAGCCGAAAATCCCACGAACCGACTTGTTCCTCGTGGTGATTACATGATGACCATGCTCATTCCTTGACAAAAACTCAGCCAGAGCAAAACTACCTAGTCTTGGAGTCATGTCAGGTTCAAGAGTCACTGCTGAAGATGTTATGTTCCTGTGAATGACTTGCTCATCCCATTCCTCATGCAGATAGAGAAGTGCAGATGCAAGTGATTTCACTATGCTATATCTATGATGCCATTTAAGGACAGAATAACCATTTTTACCATTGTGATGATGGTGAAAGTTGGTGACTCAGGATTCTTCTAGCTGAGTAATCATACACCACAAGCATCTCTCCTTGCTCAGTGCACCACCCTCTAAGCTGCACCAAATTCCTGTGGCGAAGTTTTGCCAAGTTCCTTAGCTCATTGGAGAATCTTTGGCGCAATGCAGGGCAAGTCTTCAAGCCAAGGCGTTTCACCATGACATGGTAGCGGCCATCAAGGATGCCATGGTATGCAGTTCCAAAATCTAGCTCAGCCACCCTTCTGGACTCTGAGAAGTTATCTGTGGCTGAAAAAATCTCCTTGTACGGTATCTCCCTAGGTGTTTCCACCACAGAGAATGATGGCTGGTGATGCATCATTCTCTTGCTACTCTTAGAAGAGCTAGTTCCATTGCTTCTGTGTTCAGCTTCAGCAGTTACATACATTGTCTCTCCTGTAGCTGTGACATATTTGGAATTGAAACAAGTGTGATTGCTAGCATTTTCTGTTCCTGAGCCTGAGCCTGAGCCAGTGCCTTTTGTGCTGCCTGGACTAGTCTCAGATGAGGAGGACAAAGAGATATACATAGGATGGGAGTGAAATGAAGGGAGTGTGGGCAACTTGTTTGACATGTCAGAAAGTTCTTCCACAACCCACTTTATGCTTGGTCTCAATTGGGGATCATGGAGTGTGCACAAGAGGCTTATGTGAATCATGTGCTCCATCTCAAAAACCTTGTAGGAACCATCTATTAGCCTTGTGTCCCCAGCACCAACAAGCCTCCCTTCATCACTAAGCCTTCTGACCCAATCAAGCAAGATGATTTTCTCATCAGGGTATGTGAGATCAATAGCCCTCCTTCCAGACACCACCTCCAACACAACTATCCCAAAGCTGAACACATCAGATTTTGAGGTAGCAATGCTCCTTCTCTGGAAGCTCTCAGGGGGCAAGTACCCAATTGTGCCACCAATCCTTGTTGTCTCACTCAACCTGAAATGCTCAAACTTGCTTGATGTTGATGCTTTCCTTGTCTCATACTCATACTCAAGCTCATGCTCTAGCCACCTTGCCAAGCCAAAGTCCCCCAACCTAGCATTGTAATGGGAATCAAGCATCACATTGCTGGTCTTCACATCCCTATGAATGATTTGAGTCTCCAACTGCTCATGCAAATAGTGCAATGCAGCTGCCAAACCCTTCACAATTTTCCCACGCCTCATCCATCCAAGTGGCTCTTCCTTCAAGTTCTTACGAAATAGCACCCGGTCAAGGCTGAGATTAGGCATGTAGTCATACACAAGGTAAAGCTGGTCCTCAAAAACACACCAACCCCTCAAGGGAACAAGGTTCTTGTGGCGAAGGTGTGCCACCTGCTGCTAGTTCTGCTGCAAAAGTCTTCTCAAACTGGCCACCTTTCCCTGCCAAGCAGCACTTCACAGCCACCACTGTTCCATCACTAGGCATAACAGCTTTGTACACTTTGCCAAACCCTCCACTTCCTAGAACTTCTTCCTCTGAGAAACCCCTTGACCCTATGTAGAGCTCAGCATAGCTGAAAATCCTTGGATTGTTGCTGTCCCTTCCAATCTTGGAAGAGAGTTGCACACCCTCCATGTCATGAAACACACAAGAACTCTTGATCTGCTTGGTTTTTCTTGCCCCATGTTGGCATAGGTTCAAGTTATTCCAACACTTTGTGTCAAACAACCTGGTCAAAGAACCATGAAGGGAAGCAACAACTTGGCCTCCACATGCCCCTTGAGGCTGCTTCTTGGCCTTAACCTTTTTTTGTGTCCCTTCATGGTGATGATGGCTTTGTGGGGTTTCATGAAGTGGCTCTAGTTCATCATAATCTGAGCGCAAAATAAGGCACAGGTGAGTGAGCTGCATAGTTTGTGTTGTGCTGTGTATGTGAGAATGAATGAAAGCATAAGCAATTAGGACATGGAGATGGCAATGAATGGCATCAATGTTAATGGTGTGTTTGAGAAAGACATTGAAGTTTGGGTATTTGATGATGATGGCAATGGCAATGTTAATGGGACGTGTATGGTATTATTCAACGCGTTAAGTTTGCACGGTTGAATTGAGTGCAACCATTTGCCAAATTGGAACCTACCACCTCTGATATGACGTCGCCAAAATCATTATTCTTTTGTAATTCTTTTGTTTTATGTCTATTGAGTGCTACCACAGGACGTTCTTGTTTTCATTGAATATCTTAGGCTTGATTGTTTCGGTTTTAAATTAAGGGAAATATTATAACCAATACATAAACATGACATAGTGATTAAGTTATTTGAGTTAATTATTAGGTTACGTGTTCAAGCTTTATATTAAATATTTGGTAGGTTAAACTAAGTCCCTATAAAGGTGATATTGATCTAGGAATTAGTCTTTGTATGAAAAAAAAAAAAAGAAGAAGCTAAATGAACCGTTTGATTTTAGACAAAAACGTTTTCTATTTTTTATTTTCATTTTATTTCCTGTTTTCTAAAATTTATATAGAAAAGATCAAATATAAATACATACAGGGATTAAAACTTAAGTGTTTTAGAATTGAAACTTAAGAAACATGTAATAATAGGAATCAATGTTTACTAATAAGGGTGTATAAAAATTTAAGTTTTTTTTTTCTTGATTCCTAAATGAGCGTCACCTATAAAAATTGAATAATTAGTTTACCTATTTTGTAAAACTGAGTTACCGAGTAGATTAAACTGAGTTGAACTAGTTTTTGGGACACTTGATTAACGAGGAAGGAATAATTCATGAAAGAAGTAAAAGTTTATTCACATGAAAAAAGACATGTGAAAAGTAAACGTTAATAAAAAAGAGAAAGAAAATGATGAAGCAACAGAAAAAACTAACATTAGTTTTGGGCGTTTTGGCTGTATGTCAACGGAAGTCATTGTCAGTTACTTACAAGAAACAGGTATATAAGCTTTCTCCCAAATTAAATAAAAAGGAAAAAAACAAGGTACCGTATTTTTGATATTTAGATAACATCTCTAGGTTGTTCACACATCAGTTTTCACGATTTAGTTTTTCAGTGAAAATCTTGAGCTGGTTTGCGTAACTTTTGGAAAAATTCAGTTGGCATGTGTTTGTTTCCGTTTTCAATTACGGAATTTTTTATTTTTTTTAAGTTTTTCGAAATAATAATTATTTTTGAAATAAAATAATTCAAATACAGATTAGTTTTTTTAATGTTCTTTTGATTTACTTAGAAAAAAAGAAAAGAAAAGATTTAAAATGATCACAAGTACATGTCACAAGTAAATACAAGCCATTTTGACTTTTTGAGACCCCATTTTCTTCTGGACTATGAGCTTAATAATAATGACTAAACCTTCTTTCCTTGAGATTTAATCTCGGATATTAAAATTGAGTACTGTATAGGATAACGTCCTACTCTTAACAAAGAAGAAATTTTTTTTTGTGGTAAAAGAACAAGTTAATAAAACAGAGAAATGAAAAAAAGATATGAATGAAAATAATGAAAAATCAGAAAAACTAACCATAGTTTTTTTGGCTGTACGTCAACGGGTGTCTCAATCAGCTCCTTACACAGATGCTTTTACCGAAATGAATAAAAAAGAAAACAAACAAAGAAAGAAAACCAAAGTACATAATTTTCATGTTTAAATAAAAACCCTAAGCATCAATAAAGTCCAGCATAGTTGGTATATAACTATCACATATAATTATGTTTACAAAAATTTAATTCTTTCAACAAGCATAGTTGGTATATAACTATCACATATAAGTATGCTGACAAAAATTTAATGCTTCTATAAAATTCACTTTGACTTTTGGTATACATAATAAAAGATAAAAATTTTAGGTTGCTCACTGGTTAGTTTTCACCATTTTTATTTTTCATGAGTCAGAAAACAAAAGTTTTTTTTGTTTTTGTGAATAGTTATTTATGGCTATTACTTTTATATGAAGATGAAAATTTAAAAACACACGAAACTCAATTTGTCACTGCATTTATTTAAATTCTTTATGTACAGCACAAATTTTTACACATCATTTTGTGTATACATATGATGTGCGTTAACATTTTATAAAGACTAATGTTACTTATATTTGAATTTTTCGTAATATTTTCTTATATCTCATTCTTTTGTTTTTTCATCATATAATATATTTTATCTTACATTTTTCTTTTCATTATAAAATATGTTACAAGGGTTCTGAGCATGAATAACATTTCTCTTTTATAAGACGTATCGGTTTGAACGTAGGTGCTGGCCGTCAGTACAAAAATTTTATTTTATTAATTAAATAAATTTCCTCTGAACTCAACCAAAAAAATAATAATAATAAAAAATTACAAGTGGACAACCGTTTGGTTGAATTTAGGCCAACTCCTGTAATCAGTGAATTTCTACACACTTACCTAAAAACAGGTCTAAATCAGAATAGAATCATACCAACCAAGCATGGAAAATCTCGAACAAAACCACCAAGAATTAGCATTTTAGTTTACTTAACCCGCTTCCACCAAGTGTTATTTCAACTGTTCAATACAATCATATATTAAGAAATTGAAAAATGAAATACAATAAATATATAAAAAAAAAAGAAAAAAGGGGGGAGGGGGTGTTGCTAAACAGTGTTTAAAAACATAGTAAATATATTTTTAATCCCTTTAAATACTATGATATTTTAATTTGATTTCCCATTTTTTTTAAGAAAATACAATTTAGTTCTCATAAAAAATTTCCTTTCTCATGTATTCTTTTTATTAATCTTTCATTTATGTTGTCTCTTAAACAACTACATGTCTCTTAAGAATGATGAATCAAATAAAAACTCATGATATATATTAAAAAAAAAAACGAGACTGCATTGTTCTTTTTCTTTTGACATTGAGATGTTTTCGTATGCTTGATGTTATTAAAAGGTACTGTAATATTACTTTTTACAATGGATTAAGAGGTACTGTCTCTTAAACAACTACATGTCTCTTAAGAATGATGAATCAAATAAAAACTCGTGACATATATTAAAAATAAATAAAAATAAGAACTGCATTGTTCTTTTTCTTTTGACATTGGGATGTTTTCATATGCTTGGTGTTATTAAAAGGTACCGTAACTTTTCACAATGGTTAAAGAGGTAATGTCTCTTAAACAACTACATGTCTCTTAAGAATGATGAATCAAATAAGAACTCGTGATATATATATTTCCAAAAATAAAATAAAATGAGAACTGCATTGCTCTTATTGTTATGTTTTCGTATGCTTGCTGTTATTAAAAGGTACTGTAATATTACTTTTCACAATGGATTAAGAGGTGCTGTATATTCTTGGTGTTATTTCTTTCTTCATTTGCTATATTTTTCTTATTGCCCATCTTAAAGCATAGAGGGAAATTTATCTAATATTTCGTAACAATGGCATTAAAGGTCACGGGGTTCAGGAAATTGTCATACAATGTGATTCAAGATGGAGAGTACTATCATTTATGGTAGAGATATGTTCCAATAGACTATAGAAAATCACTTTTATCGGAAGTCAATGATAGAGAACCGTTTTTATTGCAAAGATTTGCACAAACCAATTACAAACAAGAATACGCTAGAAGGAAAGATTGACAAAGAATAGGAGTTCCTAAACCGAAGGGATGATTACATATGATTTTTGCAGTTCATTGAATGAAGCTTATTTGAGCACGTATATGAACCTATACCATTGCATATGAATTATGGACAAATCTTGAATTCATGATTTAAAAGATGATGTCTAAGAACAAAAGTCCACCTTGTGAGATCATTGATCAAGTTGAAGTATAAGAAGGGTCAGAGCATGATCAAATACTTGAACACTTTCAAAAGTCTTGTTAATTAGTTGATGGAGACTGAGATGAGGATCGATACGGGGTTTAATACCCTTCTACTTTTAAATTCCTTGCTAGAGTTGGGACACGTTAGTCGTTACTCTTAGTAACTTATCTCTTTGGGAAAGCTTATCACGGATACCATTACCAACTTGTTGAAATGATATAATGAAATGAATAGATGTTAATCGAGCACTATATGAGTTGGTGACACCAAGAAGTTCACATGCAAGGAGCCAAGGAGGTTATCTCTTGACGAAAGAAAGTACTCAAAATCACTCACCTACTTAACTACAATGACAGCAATAGTCAGGGGGTGTTAACCAATAATTGCTCACAGAAACAATTCATGCAGCAATTTAGTCTTTGCACACTCAGGTACTAGCTAGGCCATGAGCATTTTGTGCCGCAAGCTATGCATTCATTCAGGGCATTTGAGTGGCAGCAATTTATGCAGTAGGTCTCAAACAGCATCCATTGGAATGAGAGGCCAGGAATAATTTATGCAGCAGCAATTAGAGCATTCAGGACACTTTACAACAGCATGAATGAAGAGATTGGTTTTAACATAAATGTTGATGCTCAATGAGCATTTCCATGAGATGCATGGGAAAATTTAAGAGACAAGGATCTTCCATAACACCGATGCAATCTGTAATTCTGATATATAATTAAAGCTGAATTTTAAGTTTTGAAAAGCTAATAACATACATTAAAAAAAAAAAAAAAGGCAACAAAGAGCTCTAGGAAACATGATCAACGACATAATTACAAATCAATGAAGCTTCAATTCAACTGGTCAATAAAAATGTTTAGCCCATCCAAGCATTCTCCATCTATTTTCAAATTATTATTTTCTACAGAAGCAACACAAAGTTCAAACTAATTGCAGAAAATTAAGACAGGTATATATGTAATCTGGATCCAAGGCGCAAATTATCATTGAAACAGTTTAATTGCAGGAAATGATGATAACTTATGATGAAACACGACACAATTTTTCAACAAAACAATCAATTGGCATTCAGAGGAGCTATAGCAAAATTCAATCAAGCACAAACCAGAGTTAAGCAAATCTTTTTCATTATGTAGTTCCCACTTGTTCATGTTCAGGATATAACCCTATCAGTTCAAATTTATAGCTGAAGAAATTAAAATTAAACACCTACCTGGCCACCACAACCACGGGATGAGAAAATTAAAGTTCTTTATTACTTTTTGCTACTATTTAAATTGTTAAAAAGCCTTTCTTTTACTATCGGAGCCAATAAGGCACCTTTCCAAAGATATTCTCCGTTGCCCTTGAATTTTCCCAGGAAACAAACAAAGCTATCTGTGACTAATTAAGCAATCCTTTTCCAGTTCCAGCTCAGTGCTTCTAGAGATTCACTTGAAAAGGCTGATTTTCAGAGCCAACTTCAAATTTACATTTTTCAAGGAGAAAAGCAAACCACAAATTACTCTTCACAGTGCAAAATAACTAGGGAAAATATGTCATTTAGTTGCACACAAAAAGGAAAAAGAAAATAAACACAACACACCAATGGAGTTTGGTGTTTCTCTAAGAACTGTTGAGGTTTGGGGTCAACTGTCAATTATCAGTCATCATCATGACATGTACATTCAGCATAATGACAAGATAATGATCATAAGTGTAAGAAATTATAACTCCTACGTAGCTATCAAACAAGTGTTCTAAGGATAGAACAGAAGAGCAGGAAGGGGACACCTTGCGCAATCAGAGCCTCCAGTTGAGCACCCCATCTATTTTCAAACTAGATTGTTAGATTCTGTTTTCACAAAACACGGTATTTGTTCTGTCAATGAATGCCCATTTTCTATAGCAAGGTGGAGACAGATATAGCTCACATCATTGATCTTAGAATAAAGAATAAGAAATTTCATATTCTGCCAGTGCTAACAATCTCTTAATAAAATGGTACTAGGTACTGTGATCCAATATTTGGTGACCAACAATCAAATATAAAATCCTGAAGAGAAGGAATAGAAAGAGGACAATAACAAAATATGACATTATATTATCCATTCAAGGTGGCTACAAGAAAACGAAAGCAACTCAACTTAGTTTAAAATAATGTGCAGACAAAACAACAAACTCAAATTCACTCTTATGAAACTAATATGAGCCAAAGTCTAATATTTCTGGGTAACAAACAGTCTATGCAGTAGCACTGGTAGACAAAAAGGCTCTTCCTGGTTGGCGGTCAGCCAATGGTCCATGGCACCCAAGAAGCTGCAAAATCACAAACGGAACTTTTAAGTTAGAAGGACAATTACATATACTAAAAATAACTAAAGAAAGGTACCAATTGAAGACACAAGGCAAATTTCATTCAGAAACACAGTTCAATGCGTTCCCCAAGATCCCAGTTAACAAGTAATAAACATCCTCAGAATGATGAAATCTATGTGCCATACAGTTTCAATCACAACATATTGCATCCTCAAGCAGCTCCACATTACCTTTGCATTCACACCATCAGGCATAATCCTGTTCTCTGACTTGTACTTCAGATAATCAGTGCGGCTAAACTTGGTGAACCCCCTAAGCAAGAATTTAAAACAATAATACCTAGAGTTAAAACCATACACAAAAGAAACAGTGCAAATCTATCTATAACAGATATAAGTTACTTTTCATAATTCAAATTGAACTACTGTGGACAAGTTAGTAGCCATGTCAAGAAACATACCACTTCCTGCTAACTATAATCTTTTGACGACCAGGGAACTTAAACTTAGCACGACGAAGGGCCTCTTGTGCATGATGGCTGTTGCTGTCCTTGCAGCGGACAGATAGGAGGACCTGGCCAATAGCCACTCTAGCACAAGTACCCTGCGGCTTTCCAAACGCACCTCGCATCCCGGTCTGGAGCCTATCGGCTCCGGCACACGAAAGCATCTTGTTGATCCTAAGGACATGGAAGGGATGCACCCTGACCCTCAAGTGGAATGCATCCTTCCCAGCAAATTTCGCCATGTACTTGTTGCAAGCAATCCTGGCAGCCTCCAGCGCCTCGCTGGAAACATTCTCCTTCTCCCAACTCACCAAATGCACGCAGAAAGGAAACTCGTCAACACCTTTCTTCTTCATACCAACATCATAAATCCTGATCTTGGGATCAGGAACACCGCGGCAAAACCGTGACTTCGGGTACGGCTTGTTCTTAATTTGTCGATAACACCTTGCAGGTCCTGAATCAAACACCATCATAACCATTCATGATCATCAAATCCAGTTCCATAATTACAATAAACACACACACACACACACAAAACAAACAAAACATGAGATAGTAATTTGAGACAGAACAAAAAACTAATGTTCCAATCAAATCAAATCATAAATCTCAAGGTTATTTCAAATAAAACTTGGATTTACATTCAATTTGCAGCAATCACAAACTAACATCACATATCAGCAGCATATTCCATTTTCTTTAAAAAATATCCAAAATTTTATTCAACAAAGCAAACGAAAAATCGAAATCTTACGAAAGGGAAAGGTAGTAAGCGCTTACTTCTCCCCATGGCTACGTTTGGGTTGAGGTAGAAACTAACCCTAGAAACTAGAAATTCAGATTGAAAGAGGGTTTTATTTGTTTTATATTGAGGCAAAAAGGGCGTGGGCTTACCTTTTTTTATTTTTGTTATTAAAATTAAAATAGTTCTAAAGCTGAAACTGAGACACAGGCCCCTTTAAGGGTCTTTTGCTATTTACACTCCTCTTACTTTTCTTTTTGTTTTTGGTATATAATTTTATTTAAATATTTTTCGTTTTTTTTTTGGAAAGTAATTTTTGAAATTATATTTTTTTGAAAAAACATAGTCTCAAAAATTACTTTTCAAAATTAGAAGATATTGTTTTGGAAAGTGATTTTTAGAACTATCTTTTAAAAAAAAATAGTTCCAGAAAATATTTTTCGGAATTGGAAGATGTTACCCCAGAAAGTGATTTTTGAAAATCATAACAGAAAATGAATTCAAGCACGATTATTGAATGCACGCTTTCGCCTTTCGTTAACACAAAATTAAAAGTAAAATTGAAAAGGCGCAAATGTTGAAAGAGGCATAAGCTGGTAATTGTCTTACTGAACATACACAAACCATATGTTGATAAATTAATGAATGCATGCTTTTGTAAATTGAAACGTATAATAGATGAAGTTGATATTGGATGTACCTTGAAAATAGTGCCACGTAGAGGAAAACATATAATATCACGTAAAAATTTGATGAAAAACGCACGTATCAATTTGATGAAAAATGCAGTATTATGTAATCAGGGTTTAAAGAATGATGAATATGGGATGAAGATGGGGGTTCGAAATTACGATTTAAAGAATAATAAAGATGTGAGTGTAAAAATAGGATTAAAAAAATAATAAAGATGGAGTATAAAAATATGGCTTAAAAGGATATATTTTGGTAATAAAAAATATAAAAAAAGGATGGAGGGGCACTTAGTGAACAGGGGGTGTAAATAGCAAAAGCCCCTAAGGGAAGGACATTGTAGCATAAAGTCTAGCCCAACAATTACGAAAACAACCAAGCTAGCAGCAGTAAAGGGTTGGGCCTTGCTATTTTTTTGTTCCTATTTTCATCCTCAACATTTTCAAAAACAATCAAAATTACATTTTTACCCCTTTACCTTTTCAAAAATAATTAAAATTACATTTTTACCCTTCAACTTTTCAAAAACAATCAAAATTACATTTTCACCCCTCAACTTTTAAATTCCTTCACCCTTTCATCCCCCTTCATTCGCACCTCATCTCCCTCATTCTTTGTTCTTTCTCACCCCCTCATTGATGACCGCTGCCACTTGTTGAATCGTTGAAGTCGTCACTCACCTTCATTCCATTTTTGCCACTTAAACAAGTAAGTCATTATTTTTTTTTCTTTACTTTTAGATTCAATAGAATCACAATTTCATTGTGTACAAATAACCAACGGAATCATGATTTTGTTTGTGTATCCATGTACAGATCCACAACGAAATCATAATTCTGTTGTGTATCTTGGTAAGATTCTATTTTGTATCTTACCAAGATACACAACAAAATTGTGGTTTCATTGTGTATTTAGGTATTTTTTATTTTTTTTTAATTTATAATTTATAATTATTTTATTAGTATTTATTAATTATGTTTAAAATTATTATTTGTTAAATTTTCAAGTGTGTTAAATTTATTATTTGTTAGGTGTTTGTTAAATTTATTAGGTGTTAAATTATTATTATTATTATTTGTTATTTAATCATGGTTAAATTAATTAGTAGGTCCCCCAACTAATTTGAAAACTTTTAATTAGGTCTCCAAAGTAAAAAAAATGTAATTTAACCTTTAATCTTAGTTATGATTAATTTTTAATATTTGATTAATTTTTTTGGTTTTTAATTATTTATTCAAATTAAGTTTTATTATTATTTTATTACAATATTTGTTAAATTATTAATTGTTATTATTATGATGTTATTTATAATTATTAATTTATTATAAGCATTCAATTAATATAATTTAGTATTAATATTTTAATTAATTTAATAAACTTTTAATATTAATTATCAATTATTATTTTATTATTAATTATTATTTGATTGTTAATTTTTTATTACTATTTCAAATTCATCATACTGCCATGTATTAGGTTTGGTGCCTATCGTCCTAGACGACAACCCTTGCCAAATAATGCACCTGACACATTGAGGCACCCACCACCAATTGCATTTGCATGTAGGGCTAGATAGGTAGCACACATAGTATTGCAACAACAGCAAGTATAGGCTGTACCTGAGGCATAGGTACCTTAGAGTGAGTGGCAGAGCACATCGTTAGACCTCTATTTGGAGGAGGTATTGTAGATTTGTCTTTGCTTAGGTTCAATAGGGACCATGTTGCTAGACACGTATGAATTGGAGAGCCCTTAGAAAGAGCTTAGGCTGGTGAGCCATGGAGGTAAGGTCTTACAAATGCCTACGCACCTAGAGGTCACAAGGTACGTGGAGAGATCAGGGGTCGCCTCTCTTATATAGACATAGTATACTAGTGCAAGCAAGGGCATGGTGGTGCCTTTATTGAGTAGTGACATAAGGACACTAGCTCCTTTCACCTACCAGTAGGGGAGATAACCATCACCTTAAATGATGTGTCATTTCTCTTAACTTGCCTATTATAGGTAAGCTTTGTTACCACAAGCATGTTACTCGTTAGGACGCCATAGGGTTGCTAATGAGTGAGCTCGGCATTACGTATTAGGATGCATGGCTTACGATCCATAAAGGAGCTCGCGTGACACTCTAGTGGCTGAAGGAGAGATATGAGACATAAGTCCAGCTAGGGAGTATGTATTTGTAGCCAAAACTTTTTTGTTACATTTGGTCGGTTGCATGATATTCGTTGACAAGAGCTCGATATATGTGCTAGTTTGCTACTTTTAGCTCTTCCATGATTTTGCCACCTGCAATGAGTACTCGTAGGGAGTCTTTGTGTTGGCCTACCATTATAACCAACTCAACATTGTCACCCTCCGATCTACGGTGCAGTTTGGAGGCTACATAACTTTGCTTATGGTACTATTCTGTATTTTTTGTAGATATTTGTTTGTGTTTATTTTCTTTATATAAGTTAATTTATTAATGGTTTCACAGGCGTGGATATATGATTACTTCCTAATCATCACCCCTCACGAGCCAGTCGTTCCTTATTTTGAGTAAAAGGCTATGAGGGGTTTCAACTATGCATTGGCAACTAGGGAGGTACTAGATCACCTGCACTTGGATGACGTCATGTGGTCACCATATGACGCACACAAACAAACCCGACCATTACACGAGATTTCTTTTTAATTCTGGCTTCATCAAATGTGGTCCCCGTATGTGTGCCTATTTGCTTAAAAAGGTGTTAAGGCAGTTTAGCTATGTGTAGGGGATCCTTCGCCCCCTGCCTATTAGTTATTTGACACTGACCTCATGTACCGAGGGCTAGGATAATTGAGAGGCTCACATGGTGGACGGGGATGGCAGAGGAGTGCTTGTGCCGTATAGTGCTCCATGGACTTACATGGATGATTACTTGGTTTGGTTCCATTATGTTTTCCATCCATAGCTCATTCCGTTGGTAGAGCGAGATCTTTCGCGAGGCCCTTCACAAGTTCCTATAGTACAACAAGGGGATGGCCAGTGCAGAGGTAGCTAGACAAAGTCTTTGTCTAGTGACTCTCATACATGTGAGGTAATTATCCCTTTCATTAATAATTGTTTGCATTTTTTTTATAAGGGATGTTTGAGAGGATTGTTCAAAACTTGGACTACATGTTGCACTTGAGGGCACCAACACTTATGCCCTCATGCAGGACACATTGACCATTGCATAGGCAAGCACGACAAGTAGGTGCACCTATCAGAGGAGGACGCAAAGGAGGACGACCACCACCGAAGATTGATTTTTTATTTATGTTTTGTATTGTTAGATATTTAGTATTTTATTTCGTTTGTATGGATCCTATTGTATATATTTTTTGGATTTTATATACATTTTGAATTTTATATATGTTAGACTTATTGCTTGTTGTTATTACTATTACATTGTTACAATTAAAGCATGCGACACAAATAAAAACAAACAAACATAACATAAATAATATTATTTGATTAAATAAAAGCATTTCTACATAGATGCGATAAAAATAAAAAACATTAAACAAAATACATCATCAAGGTGCACTCAAACTAATGGTGGTCTTGTCATTAGAGCTAGTTGGCGCTTTTGTTTCACGCAAGCACGTGATGATCTCTTCGTTTGATCTTGGTTGATGCATACGGGCTAGGATCTCTTTGGGACATTTGCTTAATGTAGCATATATCTTAATCGGTGCAAGTTTAAGTGTTAAGACAAAGGACGAATTTATAACCCTCAAATATTTTGATAATAACAAATAGTTAATATATATATGTTTTTACGTAATCGCCTAATCATTCATTCGCAAGCAATTGTTTGATGTTTTAAATGAATATCATCTTTATCTTTTGATTAGATAAATTTCGTAACCAACAAATCTTTCAGATGATGGCAATGTTCTAAAAAGATCTGCACATCAATCAGAGTGTAAGCTACCTCGAAACGTATAAAGCCTATATACCTACTCTCGAGGAGAGTCAGCTTTCGAGGAGAGTCAGAACGGGAAAGCGGATATGACAACTACTACAAGATTGAGTACAAAAATAGAAAAGGTAAGCAGATTGCTTTATCTTATCATATGATAAGTTGGTGAAAGGCATTAAATGCTGCATGAAATGCTCCAACGACTCTCTTCATTAGACGAAGGACGTCTCCTACAAAGCACTCAATGGATACTTTTGGAGAAGCCTATAAATAGAAGAAACGACCTTTTTCGTGTAGTTGTTGTTGCTGAAAAATCATAACATCTTTTAGAAATGAAAAAGCTCTTCTCTTGTATACTTTGATTGTAAAAATCTTTTTGTGTACTTACTTGTATATTCGTCTAATAAGACGCTAAACCCAGTGAGGTAACTCACAAGTAAACCTTTTTCCAAAGAAATTGGTGGAAGCCTGAAGAGGCTTTGATTCAAAGAATGCTTGGGTTATTGCTTGGAGAGGCAAGTAAAAGACTACTTAGATTGAGCCTGAAGAGGCTTGTGGAAAGAATACATGTAACTTAAAAAAGTTAGTGAAACTTGGTTGTTGCCAAGAACTGGACGTAGTCTCTCAGGTGAGACGAACCAGTATAAATACTGTGAGCATTCCAATTTGTCCTTCTGCTTTCGTCTGTCTTATAAAACGTTTTTGAAAATCTCTTTGATCATATCTTTTAGACAATACTTCTTTAACAAAGGTTTTGCGAAAATTTTCTATAACACAATTCAACCCTCCTTCTTGTGTTATCTTTGTGTTTTACAATTTCGTATCAGAGCTCAGCCTCTAAGGGTTGAGCACCTTAACAAGTGTTAGAGGAAAAGATCCGCATGACAAACCTTAAAGGACAGTTCATTCCTGAAGGAGCTTCTCTGTCAAGACCTCCAGTCTTCAATGGAGAGGATTATGCATACTAGAAGGACAAAATGGAAATATACATCAAGTCCACTCACTATAGCATCTGGAGAATCATAACACATGGAGATCATGTTGTAACCAAGCCAGAAAAAGAATATAATCAAAATGACCACAACATGTTACAACAAAACGCAAAAGCTAAGTACATTAAAACTTGTGCCTTATCAAAAACTGAATATAATAAATTTTGCACCTGCAGAATTGCTAAGGAAATGTGGGATGCTATACGCATAAAACATGAAGGCATAGAAGATGTTCATCTCAGGAGAGTAGCAACTCTTCAAAGACACTATGAGATGTTTACCATGAAGGAGACAAAGACCATTGATGAAATGTTTGGAAGATTTCAAACAATTCTAAATGGACTTCAAAGTCTTGGTGTTGAGTTCTCTAAGGCTCAGAACAATCTCAAGATCTTGGATAGTCTTCCAAAAGTATGGGAGCCCAAGGCTATAGCCATAGTTGAAGCAAAGGACGTGAAGAATTTAACTCTGGATGAGTTACTGGGAGCTCTAAGAATTCATGAAGTTCATTTCTTCAAAAGAGACAAAGTCAAGAATAATAACTCAGTTGCTGTAAAGATTGGAGAATCAAGTCAAAGAGCAAACGAAAAGACTGAGACGAAAGTCAAAAACAAAGCACTGAAGGTTCAGTCTGAAGAATTTGAAAGCTCAAACAAAAACTCCAACTACTTAACAGACGATGAGATCTCCCTCATTACCAGAAAATTCAAAAAGATGCTCAAGAAGAAAGGAAGATTTAAGCAATCCTCTAGAAAGAAGGACACTAGATACAGAAAGCCTCCTCATGAAGAGAACAATGAGATCATCTGCTTTAACATATTAAGGATGAATATCCCAAACTAAAGAAAGAATGGAGTTCAAAGAAAAGATACAAGAAGAAAAACCTCTTAGCCACTTGGGAAGATCTGGACAACAACACTAGCAGTTCAAACGATGACAAGGCTAATATTTGTCTTATGGCAGACACTGAGGAAGTAACATATGAGGTAATACTCTATTCCCAAAACTTTTTAATATCGTCTGATAGTTCTGAATTTGAGTTTGATGACGAAGATATGTCATATGACACTCTTCTTGCTAATTCTTATATGATTGCTCTTGAGTATAAAAAATATAAACAAAAATATCAAAAAGCTATTTTAGAAAACAAAATACTCAAGAAAGATCTGACGAGAATGCATAAGAGCCCAGTCTTTGATCCTGAGAAGGCAATGTTTGTTTCTAAAGTTGACAGACTAAAGAAAAAGGTCATTAGTTTGAAACATGATCTGGCCAAATTTGTAGACGGATCTTTAAAACTTCAAATGATTTTAAAACATAGAAGATCTCTGTCTAACAAATCTGGGATTGGATTTGTAGAAGACAAAAATGCTAAAACATCGTCTTCTAAATCTTATTCAACCTTCTATAACTTCTTTGGCAAATCTGGACATTCATTCCAAAGATGTCAACACAAAAGGAAACAAAGGTCAAATAAGATCATTGAGACTAACACAAAAGGACCTAAGAGTATTTGGGTACCAAAATCTCAAATAATTCCTATTGCAGATATCTTTAATAAGAAAAAGGAGGGTTTCATTATGGTACTTGGACAATGGATGCTCACGTCAGATGATAAGAGAAAGGTCTATGTTCCTAAACCTCTAACCACATGAAGGAACAATCTCTTTTGGTGGAAATGGAAAAAAAAATCATTGGTATAGGTAAAGTTGGTAAGCCTCTTCTTCCATTTATAAATAATGTCTTATGTGTTGAAGGATTAAAATACAATCTACTTAGCATAAGTCAATTTTGTGACAGTGGGTTTATTGTATCCTTCAACAAGGAATCATGCATAGTCAAAAGAAATGATGAATATATTCTTTTTACTGCCAAAAGACATAATAATTTGTATAAGATTGAGTTTGAAGATCTGAACAAACAAAATGTTACTTGCTTAATGACCAAAGAAGATGAAAAATGGATTTGGCATAAAAAGTTTGGGCATATCAATTTAAAACATATTTCAAAACTATATAAAAAGAGCTTAGTAAAAGGATTGCCTGAGATTTCTTGGAAAACTCATCTTCTTTGTGAAGCATGTCAGAAAGGGAAACAAATCAAAACCTCTTTTAAATCAAAGATGTTGTTTCCACTTTCAGACAATTAGAATTATTGCATATAGATTTGTTTAGACCTACAAAAACTTAGTCTTGGTGGAAAAAAGTATGGCTTTGTCATTATTGATGACTATTCTAGATATACATGGGTTTATTTCCTAGCTCACAAACACGAGTCCTTTAATGTGTTTGAAATATTCTGTACGAGAATTTAAAATGAAAAAAGATTTTTGTATTACTGCAATTAGAAGTAACCATGGAACTAGATTTGAAAATGCTGAGTTCAAATCCTTTGTGAAAAGAATGGAATTTTCCACAACTTCTCCTCAACAAGAACACCTCAACAAAACGGGGTAGTTGAAAGGAAAAATAGAACTCTACAAGAGATGGCAAGAACCATGCTTTGTGAAAATTCAGTCCCTAAGTACTTTTGGGCAGAAGTTGTAAATACATCGTGTTATGTTCAAAACAAAATATTGATCAGACCAATAATTAAAAAGACTCCTTATGAACTGTGGAGAGGTAGAAGACCCAACATTTCATACTTTCATCCTTTTGGATGTGAATGTTATATTTTCAACACTAGAGATCAATTGGGAAAATTTGACTCTAAGGTTGATAAAGGCATTTTTCTTGGATATACCGACACATCAAAAGCATTTAGAGTATTCAACTCTAGAACTTCTATTGTAGAAGAATCCATTCATATTAAATTTAATGATACACTAACCCCTAATAGGAGACTATCAGACTTGAAAGAAGATTTTGTAGTTTACACATAGGACCGTTTGATCAAACAAGAACAGACGAAGTAAAAGAATTAGAAGAGACTTCTCAACAACAAATCGACAATCAAATGAAGGGATCTCACATGGACTAGAAGTTCGTTACATATCATCCTCAAGATTAGATTATTGGAGAACGAACTAAAGGAGTTAAGATAAGGTCATCACTAAAGAATCAAGCGTCTTGTGCCCTAGTCTTAGAAATTGAACCCAAGACGATAGAAGAAGCACTAACAGACGATGACTGAGTGATAGCAATGCAAGAAGAATTACATCAATTCACAAGAAATGATGTTTGGATTCTTGTCCCTAAATTAGAGCACAAAAGCATAATTGGAACAAGATGAGTGTTTTGCAACAAGCTTGATGAAAATGGAAAGGCAATAAGAAATAAAGCAAGGTTAATGGCTCAAGGCTACAATCAACAAGAAGGTATTGACTTCACTGAAACTTTTACACCTATTGCTAAATTAGAAGCCATTAGAATTATGTTTTCCTTTGCCGCTCATAAAAACATTAAGTTTTTTCAAATGGATGTGAAAAGTGCCTTTTTAAATGGTTTTATTGAGGATGAAGTCTATATTAGACAACCTTTTGGTTTTGAGGATCTAAACTTCATAAACCATGTTTTTAAACTTAAAAAGGCTCTGTATGGTCTTAAACAAGCACCTCGTGCTTGGTATGACAGACTGAGCAGTTTTCTTATTAAAAATGGGTTTATGAGAGGCAAAGTAGACACAACTCTCTTTAGAAAGGAATTCAACAGAGATTTCATTATAGTTCAAATTTATGTAGACGATATAATTTTTGGAGCTACTAATGAAACTCTATGTAAGGTTTTCTCATATTTGATGCAGAGTGAATTTGAGATGAGCATGATGGGAGAATTAAAATTCTTCCTTGGCCTACAAGTTAAACAAGAAGAGAATGGTATATACATTCATCAGCAAAAATACACAAAAGAATTACTTAAAAAGTATAAGATGAATGAGTCAAAACCTATGAGCACACCAATGCATCCGTCTGTCGTAATGACAATAGACGAATCAGGTGAACTAGTAGACTAGATTGTTTACAGAGGTATGATTGGCTCACTTCTTTATTTAATTGCTAGTAGACCAGACATCATGCATAACATTTGCCTATGCGCCAAATTTCAATCTGACCTTATAGAGTCTCATTTAAAAGCTGTTAAAAGGATTTTTAGATATCTTGTTGGTACACCTAACCTAAGTTTATTCTATGAGAAAAACAAAGATTTTAGGTGAGTAGGATATTGTGATGCAGACTATGCTGGTGATAGACTTGAAAGAAAAAGCACAAGTAATGGATGTCACTTCATCGGACCATGTCTTATATCTTGGACCAACAAGAAGTAGAATTCAATTGCATTATCAACTGTTGAAGCAGAGTGAGTATGTATCTGTTGCTAGTTGCTGCTCACAACTCCTATGGGTAAAGTATCAACTTGAAGATTACTCTAGCTTTGAACATAACATTCTTGTGTTATGTGACAACACTAGTGTAATCAATCTATCTAAAAACCCCATTTAGCATTCTAAAGCTAAGCATATAGAAATAAGACATCATTTTATTCGTGATTATGTTCAAAAAGGTGTTTTTGATATTAAGTTCATTGATACAGACCATCAATGGGCTGATATCTTTACAAAAGCTTTACCAGAAGAACATTTTAACTTCATTTTAGAAAATTTGCACATGAAAGTTTTGCAAGAATAAAACGTCTTATATGCATCGTGTTGAACAATCACTTAAGTTTCGTCTTACTCTTTACCATCTTACATTTAATTTTATTTCGTCTTACTAACACAATCATCTTTGAATATGAAAAGTTTTAAAATTTATTAATCCGATATTTCCTCTAATGATTACTCTCGATAACTTCCCAAGAAACGTGCGCCGTCTCCCCTGCCACTTCAAGTCGTCATAAATGCACGTCTCTTTAGTACTTTCAACCTTCCCTTTTATTCAAAATAGCCACTCTTTCTTTCACTTACACACTATTTGAAAAACTATTCGAACCCTTTGAAAAATTTTTCTCCCTCATTCTTATTCTCAAACCCCTTTCTCTTAAACCTGTACCCATGGCCACCCAAAAACAACTTGTACCCATGGAGAGATTCCCCGAAGGTAACTTCATTGCTGGAAAGTGGGTCGACCTATAGAAGCTGAAAAACGAAGGATTTCCTCTGCAAACCTACATCCAGAATGTCGGATGGGAAGCGTTCGTACAGAAACAAATTGCATGGTACCACGCACCATATGCGTACTTCTGGGCTTCTGCGTCTGAAGTAAATGGAACCATCACTGGAACCGTCGACAATCAGGTCATCATAATCTCTATCGACACCATTGCAACAGCATCTGGTTGCAAAGGGGAGAGTGACCTCTTTTTTGGAGACTGGGAGAAGGTTATCACCCCAGAAATTGTCGACAAGGCGCTGTATGGAAAGCCCAAGCCCCAGACCAAGAACAAGGATGTTCTGAAGAGGTTTCTGTACTCTTCAAACATGAAGCTTGAATGTAGATTGATTTATAATGTCTTGTTGCACATTATCCTGCCAAGGAAAGGCTCAAAGGATAATGTAACCTCCGAGGACAGATTCTGTATATACAAGATGCTGATTGGTTAGAATGTGAACCTGCTTGCGCTTATCCTGGATAACTAAAGATCTTGTCTCTCTAAGTCAAAGGAAAGTGCCAGAGTAAAGAGAAGTATCCTATTCCCTACGCTATGCTCTTCACCGAAATCATTCGTCTAGCAGGAATAAAAGAAGTTGGGTTGGAGAAGCTAAAGCAAGGTTCTGAGATCGATGTATCCATCATTAGAAAGAAGAGGATTGCACATCTTTTCTCTGGATATGTGGCCAGACATCCAAAGTTGGCATTGATCAAGGAAGAACTACCAGAAGAAGTTGCTGGAACTGCGTTCAGAGTGGGATCATCTGCTAACCCCTTTGTTAGTACTGCATCTACTCAACCTCTACCGTAGAAAAAACCCCAACCTTCCCAAACACAACCCAAACAAACTAAACCACAAAAACCTAAGTTACCCATCAAAAAACCTCATAACTAGACCCTCAACTGCCATAGACCAAACCCCAAACACCATTGTCTTCCCTTCATAAAAAACAAAAACCCTTAACTATTCGTCTGAGATCCAAACCAACTCCCCAACCTGACTCAAACAATGACCTGCCTGTCAACACCATTCTTACAACCACAAGCACAACCATTCCTACCCCTCCATCAGAACAACCACCTACCTATACTGAACCTGCTCCATCTGCCTAACCTTCTAAAAAGCCTTCAAAATCCAGAAAGATTTCAATACCAAAGACTAGAGCTCAAGAGGAAAAGCAGCTCAAGAGAGCCAAAGCTGAATCAAAACAGGCTGAGAAGAAGAAGAAGAACAAAAACTAGCAGAGGTAAAGCAAGAACAGATTAAGGAAGCAGTGCTTCAATCTGTGATTGAGCACTCGTTGCAAACAACCCCTACAAAGCCTGAAGCGCAAGAGCTATTAACTCAAGAGGACATCGCTGCTACCTCAAGAGGTAGATTACTTAGATGTCTTTTTTGGGAAGTTCCACAATCTGTTTCTTTGTCTCAAGTCTTCAACTGTCTTTCTGTAAACTTAACAGCCGCACCCAGCATTGATCATCCTGCAAGGATTGTTTCACTCTATGAACCCAAAGCAGAAGGAACTTCATCTGGAGGAGTTGCACCAATGATAGACGAAACATCACTAGACACTTTTCACTCAGAAACACCTTCGTTTGAACGACTCAACAGACGAGGACTTACATACTTTGAGCAGCCCGAGTCTCGCCTTTTAGGAAAAATAAAGGAATACCAAACTCTAGACCCCTTTGACCCAGAAAAACTCAAAGATGTCTTCAACTATGAATTGGGCGAAGTTAATAACTGGCAAATGTGGGTGAAGATTGTCAATGAAGAATGGCCACTTCTAGTGTGCCATGGGTATGCTGAGATGCTGCCGTTGATTCAAGAAGAAGCTACCCTAGCACTCTCTTATAAGCCCAACATCACTCCCTAGGTCTGGAGGGAAGGATACATTACTCTATCAAACACTCTAATATTCATATATCCACCCTCAACAAGAACAAGATTTCTTGCTAGATATGAAGTTTGGAGACAACGCGGGATTCTTTGCCACACCTCCCCTTTCATGCTGAAGTGTAATTACTCAGAGTATCTGATCATTGCAAAACGTACCACTACAAGCCCAAGATTATATATCCGTTCTGTCATGGGATGATCAAGACTTACCCTCTCGCCGTCTAGAAGATTGCCTAGATTTTGAAGAATGGCGGATTGGTGATGATGACTGGGAGTTAGGAAGAGTGATGAACAACTTCCTACGGGAGAAGATGCAGATCTCTCTACAACATGCTATTTGTGTAAGAAGCTGCCCAGACCTTGAGGTAGGCTCGCCTAGACTTATAGCTACTCGCATGTCGCTTCTCATGAAGCCATGGACTACCTTCCGTGTCTGCTGCTAGAAGACCTACAAGTGCAAAGAGCCTAAGTTTAGACGTGACCCCAGATGACACCTTATGCTCAGATAGGGAGCACTTTCGTCTGACCAGCTGGCTAAACTAAAGGGCAAAGCAACTCTCAAAAGCACAAACTGAAAAAGGTTGCAAGACCATGTTGAAGCACTGAAATATTTTTCGGGTCTGACTGCAGAAGAGAAGAATCTTCTAAACCATGCAGCTGTCATCTGTCCGATAGGTCACTAGACGACATCTCTCCGTCTCCCTCCACTAGTACATCCAACCCCCCAAACCAATTGTCCATAAACCTTCCGAAAACCTATATATTCTTCTCCTCTGACTCCTTTGAGATCTTTCTACCCTCTGGCCATTTTTGGTTTTGTGGTCCCCCTGTACCCTATGTATTTAATTTGTGTTTTGTAGAAGAACTAGCCGAAGAAGCAACAAGCTCTGCTCCAACCCTTCAAAACGGTCACAAGCTTTCACTGAGTTAAAACAGACTGTGCAGCGTCTTGAAGCTAATCTGATGAAGGAGTGTCACAAGTGTAAACGGGCAGAAGCTCTGCTCTTTCGAATGGCTAAATAATTCAAAGATGAACTTGGCTCATCATTCACTCCTACAGATTCTAAATCTTTTGATTGATGATGCCAAAAGGGGGAGATAAGACAGAAAGGAGAAAGACAAGAGGAAGTATATATAGATAAACAGACGAAATATCTTTTTGAGGGGGAGTATGAATATAAGTCTTTATTAGCTTTTTTTTATATACAATGAATCTCATTTGCAAATGAATATCGTCTAGTTGCATTCAGTTACATCGTTTAGGCATATTTTCTTATGTTATTACATTTGCTTAACTGAATTATATCTATATGAAAAATGCTTTTGAAATTAAAATCAACTTGCCAAAAAGTGTTTTCATATGAGAAAGTTTTGCGAAAACTATAGTTGTTTGTCATCATCAAAAAGGGAGAGATTGTTAAGACAAAGGATGAATTTATAACCCTCAAATATTTTGATAATAACAAACAGTTAATATATATGTGTGTTTTTATGTAATCGTTTGATCATTCGTTCGCAAGCAATTGTCTGATCTTTTAGATGAATATCGTCTTTATCTTTTGATTAGATAAATTTTGTAACTAACAAATCTTTTAGACGATGACAATGTTCTAAAAAGATCTGCACATCAATAAAAGTGTAAGCTACCTTGAAACGTATAAAGCCTACATACCTACTCTTGAGGAGAGTCAGCTCTGTTAAGCGAAAAAGAAGGAATGTGTGTGCGGATATCAGAATAGGAAAGCGGATATAACAACTGCTACAAGATTGAGTACAAGAATAAAAAAGATAAGCAGACTGCTTTATATTATCATATGACAAGTTTGTGAAAGGCATTAAATGCTGCATTTAATGCTCCAACGACTCACTTCATCAAATGAAGGACATCTCCTGCAAAGCACTCAACGGATACTTTTGGAGAAGCTTATAAAATAGAAGAAGAGACCTCTTTTGTGTAGTTGTTGTTGCTGAAAAATCATAACATCGTTTAGAAACGAAAAAGCTCTTCTCTTGTATACTTTGTTTGTAAAAATCTTTTTGTGTACTTACTTGTATATTTGTCTAATAAGACGCTAAACCTAGTGAGGTAACTCACAAGTAAACCTTTTTCCAAAGAAATTGGTGGAAGCCTGAAGAGGCTTTGATTCAAAGAATACTTGGGTTATTGCTTGGAGGGGCAAGTAAAAGACTACTTGGGTTGAGCCTGAAAAGGCTTGTGGAAAGAATACTTGCAACTTGAAAAAGTTAGTAAAACTTGGTTGTTGTCAAGAACTAGACGTAGTCTCTGGGGTGAGACGAACTAGTATAAATACTGTGAGCATTCCAATTTGTCTTTCTGCTTTTGTCTGTCTTATAAAATGTTTTTGAAAATCTCTTTAATCATATCTTTTAGACGATACGTCTTTAACAAAGGTTTTGTGAAAATTTGCTATAACACAATTTGTAGAGCACAAAGATAGCACAAGAAAAAGGGGGTTGAATTGTGTTAAAGCAAATATTCTAAAAACTTTCGTTAACTACGTATCGTTTGAAGTAAGATAAAAAAGATTCTCAAAAACGTTTTGTAAGACAGACGAAAGTTGAAAGACAAACTGAAAAGCACACAGAATATATACTGGTTCGTCTCACCGCAGAGACTACGTCCAGTTCTTGGCAACAACTAAGTTCCATTAACTTTTTCAAGTTACAAGTATTCTTTCCACAAGCCTCTTCAGGCTTAACCCAAGTAGTCTTTCACTTACCTTTCCAAGCAAACGCCCAAGTATTCTTTGAATCAAAGCCTCTTCAGGCTTCTACCAATCTCGTTAAGAAAAGGTTTACGCGTGAGTTACCTTATTGGGTTTAACGTCTTAACAGACGAATATTCAATGAAGTATAAAAAGAATTTTACAAACAGAGTTTACACAAGCTTTTTCTTTTCTTAAAGAAATTTATGATCAACGGCAACATCAGCTTTCGAAAGAGGTCTCTTCTTCTATTTATAGGCTTCAAAAAGAAATCTGTTAAGTGCTTTGCAGAAGACGACCTTCGTCTGATGAAGAGAGTCGTTGGAGCATTAAATGCAGCATTTAATGCCTTTCACCAACTTGTCATATGATAAAATAAAGCAGTTTGCTTATCTTTTCTCTTTTTGTACTCAATCTTGTAGCAGTTGTCATGTCCGCTTTCCTGTTCTGACATACGCACATATATTCCTTCTTTTTCGTTGACTATCTTCGAAAGTAGTTATGTAGGCTCTATATGTTTCAAGATAGCTTACGCTTTGATTGATGCGCAGATCATTTTAGAATGTTGTTATTGTCTGTAAGATTTGTTAGTTACGAAGTTTATCTAATCAAAAGATAAGACGATATTCATTTTAAAAACATCAGACGATTGTATACGAACATATGATCAGACGATTATGTAAGGACATATATAATTTTAACTATTTGTTATTATCAAAATATTTAAGGGTTATAAATTCGTCCTTTGTCTTAACATAATTCAACCCTTTTCTTGTGTTATCTTTGTGTTTTACATTAAGAAATTAGGCAAAGATTAAGAACATCTTTGTCACATCCTTATCGTGTTTAAGCTCTAGAGACCCCGTATTCAGCACAATTATTCTCTAAGGATATAGGTTGTCGATGATATTCTAAAATCTCTAATCTCATTGTGATTTTTTTTTCTTAAAGCAACCACTGTCATGTCCTCACTTATCCTAAGAAATTTTGGACCATGAGTACATTGAAACAATACCCCTTCATAAGTTGTTATCATATGTCCATCATAATACACAACAGCAAGGAATGAATCTATCTTCTTAGGGAAGAAAAAAAATATGAAATAAAGATGGCTGAAAACTTGGATAGATGAAAAATTTTGAATGTGAAGGCAATGTGGTTCTTCAGAGCATATCTCTCTTATACTAGTGCATATATTGTTCACGCTTTAGTGAGTGATTAAAAGCTTTGTCTTGTGCGTGAGAAAAAGAAATGATCAAGATTTCATAGATTAAATTAAGGGTCCAGATTGAACCAATTCAAATGTGTGCCCTGTTTATGCGTTAGTGAATCATTAAAAGCTTTGTCTTACATGTCAGAAAAAGAAATGGTCGAGATTACACACAGTAAATCAAGGGTCCAGATTGCACCTATTCAAATGTGTGCCCTGTTTATGCGTTAGTGATTGATTAAAAGCATTGCCCTATGCATCAAATAAAATAACGGTCGAGATTACACATAGGAAATCAAGGGTCTAGATCACATCAATTCAACATGTCAATGAATCATTAAAAGTTGTGGGTAAAAAAAAAAAGAATTGAATTTTAAATATATGAAATATAAAATTAGAAATACACAACGAAAACATATTTTTGTTGTGTATTTCAAATTCACACACAACGGGAACGTGTCTCTGTTGTGTTATGATGGATGTGGCCTCCATACACAATGGAAACACATTTTCATTATATAAAATACACAATAGAAATGTATTTTCATTGTGTATGGAGGCCATACCTCCTAATACAACGGAGACACGTTTTTGTTGTGTATTTTGTACAATGAAAATATGTTTCTGTCAAGGGTATTTTTGGCAAAAAAAAAACCAAACAAAGTATGGGGTGACATTAGCGAAAAATGGGGTGAGAATAGTAGCCCCCTAGAGGGTTTGGTTTTTATCTTTTTGGGTGGGATGGGCTTTTATTTTGGGCCTTAGTCTTGAACATGGCCTGCTACCTTGCTTATGTCTCACTAATAAGAAACAAAGACATGTTTAATAAATGACTTATTTAATTATTTCTTTGGTAAGTTATTGTTAATTAAAATTAATTCATAGGGTTGAATTTAAAGTTTATTATAATAAATTAAGAAGAGTTTAAATTGGTAAACTTTAACTTTTTTGTAGATGTATATCCATATGTTCCCTCCTTCGGAGATAGTCGTATGAAAACTTGTACTAATTCACCCCTTTCCAAGAATTGTTTTTTTTTTTTTTTCACAAGATTCAAACCAAGGACCTCCCACTTTAAAGTATTCTTGTACACATTCTTATCTCGCGGACTAGCTTGGTGACCACTAGACCAACCCCCTTAGGTGATAAACTTTAAGTTTGTTGAAATAAGTTAGAAAGAACTTATAGAAAGATCAAAGTTACATTTATAAGTTCAAATAAGTTATTTTAAATGTCTCTTAAGTAATAAATTAAGAATAGGATATGTTGGTATTGTAGGCTAACCCAAGGGTGAGGCTAATAAAGCCCTTGCTTTAGGCCTTTCAAATAATTTTACTTATTAATAATATTTTAAGAAAATAATAATTACTTAATAAATGATATTAAGAGTAACTAAATACCTTTTTAACCAAAAAAAGGCCTCTCATTTTAAATTTTGTTCCACTAAATTAAAGAGTTATAGTACATTGATAATTGAAATAGTTAATTTAATTGAAATTATAATTAAATGCATGTACATGCATAATAACTTATGTAATTAAATAATTTTCAATAGTTAATTTTTCAATTAATTACTATATCTTTTTATTTTACTCTCTAAAGTGAATCTTTTCTTTAGAGAAGTGTTATGATATCTAATCCTTTCAACTTTTCTAAAGAAGAAAAAGTTAATAAGGTGACAGACTTCATCCTATAAGGTTACATTAGAAGGCTATAGGACTATTGTCAATTTTTCATTTTTTTGGTTTAGCTTATGTAAATGTGTTAAATTGTTTTCTATGTTACTTTTTTTTAAAAAAATTTCAATAGTTCAAAATCTGATTTTCTACTTGTAATTATGTTAAAACCTAAAAGTTAAAAATATTGTTACTTATCTATCATAATAATTTAAAAAATGACTTTGCATCTCAAAGAGTTTGAAAGATAAACATTCAATAAAAAAAATCATTTTAATAAAATATTTTTATAAGTCTTTTTTTGTCAAAAAATATTTTTATTAGTTTTAAAAAAGCCTCGTATGAAATTTCACATTAAGCCTATAAATATATTAGACTGACCTTTTGGTATCTTTTCCTTGGAACCAAATCACCTATGCCCCATTTTGTGCCTCTTTTCCTATCCACACCAATAAAGTAGAAAATGACATTTCTAAAACAAAAAAATAACAACCAAGAATAACAACCAAGAGAAAGAATGTGAATTTTAAATGCATGTTATTTTCTAATTGAGGAAATAGGAAATGGATACTAGAATCAAGGACGTTTGATGTTCATAGGTCTAATTTTTTTTTATTATAATATAACTTTAATATTTGAATTATCTCAAGAGAACTAACAAAATTGATGAATATATGGAATCAGGTGATAGTTGAAGAACAAGATGTTGAAAACTATTGTCTAGAGCATCAAACAATGGAAACCTACACGAATTATTTAAAAGGTCATCTAAAGGTTTTTTTGTTAAATGTTTATGCTACCTTTTTTGAAATCAAATTTCGAACAAACATACTCACAATATATATCAAACAAAATCTTAGTATGAAAAAGGTAAAAGACGAGGAAGAATTAAATAGAGCTTTATTCTTATAACCAATCAACATATTAAGTGTTTCATGTAGATCACAAGTCATCTTATTTATATTGAAGTTAACAATAAATTATGAAAATGATTTAAAGAGTGACTGTAAAATCAAATATTGAGAAAGCTCTTCGTGAAGCATGCACCTTGACTTCTCAAGTTGTTTAATAAGATCAATCATCTGTAGAATATAAGACCCGCTTTAGATAATCTATTTCTAGTTGTCCTGTTTTGTCCACCAAACACCTTAAGATGCTTAATAATTCTAGGTAGGTCCATATCCCCACGTTGCCTTTGATTAGAACTCATGGATGCTAAAAGGATGCATCACATTAAGACACCCTTCCAAGTACTCCTTGTGCCTTAGTTGCTTCAAAATCATTCAAGTTAGTTAGTGTAGTCACGCCAAGATTATCAATTTTGTTGATAAGCTTCTCATGCATGAGAGCAATTCTTAGATTTTGGTTCCAATCATTATAATTGGCTTAGACCAATTTTTCAATGAGAAGAAGTATGGAGTGAAGTGATAAAGAACTATTGAGATATCTAAAGTAGACAATGAAAAATACAATCACATCAAAACATATTATTGCAAATTAGAGATAAAAGCTTCAAGTAAATGATATTTTCACTAACTACAATACTAACATAGTAGCTTAATAAATATTTATTTCTTTTAGTGAAACAAACAAATCCTCTTAAAATTATGATTAAGCTACTTAGTTGTCAAATTGTTTCTCATACATACCTTAAAGCAAAATGTATGACATACAAATTTTCACAAAAATCATATACCAAATAGTCCTCCCCTTTTTTTTTTGTCGAATCACTCCTATTAGTAATATAGAATTAATGTTCATATTTTTTGAAGTATTTTAGATATTTAGTATAAATTAATCTTAAGTGTGCATCACATGATCAATTAATTGTCAAATGAATTAGGACATCCCTTATAAATAAGCAATACAACTAATTTCCCAAAAGTTATAAATTTATGAGTACAATATACACCAACAAAACCTAGTACAAAATAATATAAATAAGTACAATTGCATCAAACTTCATTTAGTGTGCATTAAAATCTGTATTAACTTATATATGTAGCATATATATGATGAAAGAAAATAGTGAAGCATATGCTTAAAATTTTTTCTTTCATTAGTATAAAAAACACTTTTCACATCAATAATCTACATTAGTTCTTAGAAAACCAAGATAGTGTGTGAGCCAGTGACATTTTTGTAATATTGAGATGGAAAGTCTATATGAGTTATTAAAGTGGAAAACTAGTTTCTTGACTCTTGTTTGAGTCCATGGAGTGACTTCTTGAGTCAATATACAACATTTTCTCCCTGTTGGTGAAGACTAGGTGGAGGCTATAAATCACCATGAAGAAAAGCATTTTATACATCTAATTGGTGTATGAACTAATGACGGGCAACAACAACAATAAGAAGGCAACAAAGTGTAGTGACCTTGGCAGTAGGGGAAAAAGGTCCCTGATAATCGGTGCCTTCGCTTGAGTGTACCCCTTGACAAAAAGGTGTGCCTTATAATGCTCAATTATGCCATCAAATTTATACTTTATTTTGTATACACATTTGCAACCAATGGGCTTTTGAATAGCAAGAAGAGGCACCAAAGTCCAACAATTATTCTATTGTAATGCTCCTAATTCTACATCTGTTGCTTCTTGCCAATATGTATCATGGATAGCTTGATCATAAGAGTGTGGCTCCTTATGGGATGTAATGTTAGTTAAAGGTACAATAGGTAGTAGAAATGCGAGAGTATGAAAGATAATGAGAAAGAGGATAGTGAGTACCTGATCTGGAAGTTGGTTGTGAGGGAAATTAATTGACTTGTGCAGACAGCATGTAGTCTCTATGCCATGCTAGAGGCTGCTTATGACGAAGGGATTAGCGAGCTTGGGGAATGGATGGAGTTAGAGAATTTGAAGTGTTTGAAATTGGTGAAGTTGATTTAGCTAGGGGTGGGGTAGCAAAAAGTGTTTCAGGTGTATTGATTGGCAACTTAGTTTCATTTGTATTAGGCAGCTCTGTTTGTTGAGGTTAATAGGTTGGTGTGATTGTAGGTCATTTATCTAAGGTATTAAATAAAGGAGGAGGTGGTATGAGGTTGGGATTTGGTGTAGTTAAAATGGAAGGAAAACTTCACAAAACTTGGCATCACGACTCACCGAAAAAGTTTTTGTCTTAGGATCATAAACTTTGTAACCTTTTTTACTAGTGGGATACCTAACAAAAATGCAACTTTTTGCTCAAGTATCAAATTTATGAGTAGGATGTACAACAGTGGCATAATATAAACAACCAAAAACTCTCAAGTGATTAAGTGGTGGTAGACGATTGTATAATTTGTTGGACAATAATGGAGATGGTAAGCAATTTATAAGATAGACAACAATTAATACACATTCACCCCAAAAATTGAGAGGTAGATGAGATTGAAATAGTAATGCTTGTGCCACGACAAGAATATGATGATGCTTATGTTCTACATCCCTATTTTGTTGTGGGGTGTATACACAAGTGCGTTGATGTTCTATCCCATGAGATTGAAAAAAATTTCTCATGCTCATGAACTCAGAACCATTGTCAAGCATGATCACTTTAACAATTGCTTGAAATTGGGTATGAGCAAAATTAATAAAAGATTGCAAGATGTTTTGAGAATTTGATTTGTATTGTGTAAGAAACACCTATGTGCATCTTGTAAAATCATCCACAATAGTTAAAAAAGGCCCACTGAATGTGTGGGAATTTTATGTGGACCCCAAATATCACAATCTAATAAATCAAATGAAGCATAGGTTGATATGGAACTTAAAGAGAAAGTGATGAAGATCAAGAAAGACCTTTAAGAAGAGAAGGAATGGTTAAAAGATTAGGCTAAGAGGACCTAAGAAGAAAAAGGCTAAAATGGAGAAGCCTATGATTAGGCTAAGAGTACCCATAAGGGGAAGAGTAAAAAGACCTAAGGAACATCTAGAGGTAATCAACACATTACAAGCTCAAGGCCAAAGTGGGGGAAAAAGAGCTTAAGATGGTGCACTTGATCAAGTGGAAGAAGGTCCCACCTACAAAACTTAATAATACACCAACTACAGGGTCTCAATCTGATTTTTATTTTATTTAAGTTTTTTTTAACTATTTTAATTGTAATAAATGGGCTAGTTTGATGATAAATAGGAGCCCAAGTTTCAATCCTAGTTTAGGTTTTTTTTTAACTCAATTTAAGTTGTAATTTGGGTTTTAAGCCTTTTTGGGTCTTTGCTTATGTTTCTTTAGAATTAAGGTTAGACTCCTTGGAATAAACTCTATAAATAGAGATGTAATCCTTCTCATTTGACAAAGTTGAATAATATTGAAGTTTGCTCCTTTGTGAGTGTGAGTTGAGCATTGGCTCCTTTTTTTGGGTTCGTAGATTGAACCTGCTTGGTTCTTATCAAAGTTTTCCATACCTTTGTGACAAATCTTCGCTTGGCTTATCACTCTCCACAAAGTGTGGCGCCTTCTTCTACCTTATTTTTCTATTATGTTTTCTTTATTTTATCTATCATTTTCATTTACTTATCTTTTTCCATTTTGTCATTTGGATTCTCTTGCTTACTTTTTGTGAGCCATTTACTTTAGTTCTCTTATCTGTTTGTGCAAGTCTTATCTTCTATCTTTCTTTTTCTTTTTTTTTTGTAATTCTTGATTCAGGATAACCAACTTAAGGACAATTCGTTAAAAACAATTTGAATCCAATCAAGATCATATCAGAAAAGAAGTCTAGTTTGTTTAGCCATGGGGCAAACATTACAATTATTATTAAATGATATGTTGTTTGAAGGTAATAATTAAGAAACTAATTTGAGATGAGTGTCCAAGGTGCATGTGCCACAAGTCTAAAGGTTGGGAAACTTGATGGAAGATGGGAGTTCCTTACAAAGGAGAAATGTAATAGAGACCACCACACTATTTACTCAAGCCAATCATCTTCCACCTAGCCAAATCTTGCAAAAAACAAAAGGTAGGAAACAAAATGGCACAATAATTTAGAGTATTGGTGAGTTTGCTTATAGACATGAAGTTTAAGTGAAATGAAGGAACACATCAGTCTTTATCTAAGGTTATATTTGAATTGAATAGTATTGCTCTAATAGATATGATTGGAGCAGAAGACCTAATTGGTACATTGACAATAGGTATGGATGAGGATTCTGTTTTGGTAAAAAATGTGGAGTCTGATGTGATATGATTAGTGGCCCCACTATCCAAAATCAAAGGCTTAGTGAATACAAAGTTAGCTAAGGCATTTGAAAAAAGAGAGACAGGCCTGCACCATTTGCATGAATATCTTTATTACCAGAGGTATCATTTGCAGACATCATAGTCAATGCGCGAGCAAGTTGTTGAAGTTGCTTTGTAGAAACCCATGTATAGATTGGGAAAAGTCTACTACGTTAGTAGTAGAGAGAGACTTGGATGCAATGCCTTGGGACCCATGTTGTTGCTATTGTGATTGATTCTATTTATTGCCTTGGGTTCCTATGTTGTTGGAACCCCATGTCCCATTTTTAAATTTACATCTATCTTTCGTGGGTTATTTTCTATTGCAAAATTTGTAGTGGAACTTTAGAGTTCGACAATTATCAATTGTATGGCCCTCTCTATTGTAGTGCTCATAGTGCTTACCTTTGGTGAATTTGTTTGAATGGCTTTGGATTGTAGTAGTTATGGAGAAATTCTCTGCTGATTCAGAAGTCACCTGACACTGTTTTGTCTTGAATGACTAAAGAATAGGCTTGTCGCACATTGAGACAATGGTGACATCATAAGTATATTGGCATGAACAATGTTATAGGGATCATTAAGACCCATGAGAAATTGCATCAATCGATCCTCTTCCTTTTGTTCATTGTCCACTTTTGTCTGGTTATAAGTAAGGAGTGTGATATGTCTCTAATTCATCCCAAAGGCCTTTGATTTTTGTGAAATAGGTTGAGACTGACATAGTGCCTTGGGAGAGAGAGGCCAAGGACTTTTGAATCTAATATACTGCAGGGGCATTCTTTTGTGAAAAATGATCTTTGAAATCTTTCCAAACTTGACAGCCAGTCTTGGCATGAATGACCTTTTTGGCTAAATCAGGCTACTGAGCGAGTGAGCCATGATAAAATCATGTTGTTGCATTGATTCCACATAGCATAATCTATAAGGTGATATTCCTCTGAGGGTGGCTGGATTGATCCATCAATAAAACCTATTTTGATTTTAGCTGTGAAAGCAATGGTCATCAATTTACTCTGTGATGGGTAATTGGTGCCATTAAGCTTTGATGGGAAAAGTATATGACCAAGATGATTTGAAGGATGAACATAGTATGGGTTTGAAGGATCCATGCCAGAATTGTTGTTGCTGTTTAATTGTTTGTTTTCAGAATCTTGCTTTGATACCATCTTAAGACAACAAGGTAAAAATAACAAAGGTTTGGAAAAATTGATAAACAAAAAAGGTTAAGGTTGAAAGACTGTTGTATCTGATTCCATTGACTGAAGAGAAATATATAATATATGTGCATGAATGTACTAGTCGGGGGTCTAGCTCAGTTGGTTGAGTAGTATGCATGGGTTGTTATAAACCCCCTAGTATCGGAGTTCCTCCTTTTGAATAATTAAAAAAAGTACCAGCCTTATGCTAAGGCATACACTGGTATAGGAAACACTTTTTAAATCGGTTTAAAAAAGACTTTTAGATACAGTCGATATAAAAGGTATTATGATTTTAAACTGCATTTTGAACCGATTTAAAAAACACTTTTTAAATTGGTTGAAGTAAGAACCGATTTAAAAGGTGGTACTTTTTAAACTAGTTCCAGACAGAACTGATTTAAAAAGTGCAACTTTTTAAATCGGTTGTTGCTGTAACCGATTTAAAAAGTGCCTCAAGCTTTCCCTTTCTCCTTTCTCCTCCTCCGTTCTTTTATTCACTACCTGTTTCTCTTCTTCCTTCGTTATTAATGGAAGGAGCATCCAATTTTGGTTTTTATATTGTTCTCTCAATTTTCTTTCAAATTAAGCATCTGATTTCCTCCAAATTTTGGTCATTAAACTATCATATTTTCATAATTTAAACTTTATTAATAGCTAGATTGGCAATATAGATGTAACATGCAAGGCTAGCAACTGCAAAATCATTAGCAGTTGCTGAAGAGAATGTGACAATAATTAAAGCATTCATTTAATTCAAAAATCTCTTACTCCTGGTATTCACAAAATCGCAATACAATTTCGGGTAACAATTTCTATATGTCATAATGCTAATAGCTTACTAAAGAAGCATAAGCTTTCTTCAAAATACATAAAATATCAGAGTCCCTTTTTCCATTATATTTAACGCTAAGATCCAAATTGAGGAGTTAACGCAAGGATATTGATAAACAACCAAAATAAGTAGAAAGCATCACCTGGAGGTGGGGCAGATTTTGCCCTTCAATGGAGGTGGAGTGTAACGTCAACCAATGGAGGTGGGAAGTGCGACGCGAACAAGATGTAGGGAGGGAGAGCATGACATGAACGAAATGCAGGGAAGGAGAGCGCAACACGAACAAGCTATAGGGAAGGAGAGAGCGACATCAAAATGGTAGGGAGGGAGAGAGGGAGCTCAAAGTTTTCCAAATGAGAGGGAGGGAGGGAGCTTGGAACTTGAGTTTGGATAGAAATGGAGAGAGCTTCAATAGGACCGTAATGGCTCGTGTTTCTATAAAGGAAATGGAGGGAATAAACTTTTTAAACCAGTTCCAGGTGGAACCGATTTAAAAATGAGACTTTTTGAATCGGTTCCAATAGGAATTGATTTAAAAAGTTTCATTTTTAAATCAGTGTTGCATTTTAAATCGGTTACATGCATAACCAATTTAAAAATAAGATTTTAAATCGCTTATAATACAACCGAGTTAAAAACTTCCAATTAAAATTGCAAAAATGTCACCGCGTCCTATTTTAAATCAGTTAAACGTGAATCATTTTAAAATCCTACTCTAAAATTGGGTTTTTGCAGTAGTGATAATAATTGTGATCCTCTATTAAATGAATTTAATCCAATTTATCTAAGAAAAATAAATATGTATAGAACTAAGCTATTCTTGAAAAGTAAATATATACAATATTTGAGATCATATCATACAGAATATTTCCTAATATATCTGTCCTTAATATTATTATTATTATCTTCATTTAAATACTCCACATATGACATCCAAATTCTTGAAATTAATACATAATGACCCATCAAATTTCAATACATGCACGATCATGTTCAAGGATGAAGACACTTGTTATAGAAGAGTGTGAGGAACGTGTCTTTAGCGTCTGGCACATATTTTCTCTCTCACAATAATATTCTGTTCTAGCTAGCACCACCACTATCCTCTTCAAATTTCTGTTTTTGGTGGGTACAAGCAGTAATTACACAGTATCAATTATTACAATGGCATTAAAGGGAGTCCCACATCGTTGAATTTGTCACCGCTTTCCTCAATTACTGAAGCATATATAAACCATCTAGAGCGAGTATTTCGAACTTTGACGACAATGGACGAGTCGTGGCAAAAATGGATTTCTATTTTGGTAACGAGGAGATCCGAAGCAGTCATAGCATATATAATATAATATAATATATATATATATATATATATATATATATATATATATCGTATATATATATCGTAGTGTATATTTTATCATATATACATAACTTTGTTCGTGAAAACTATTCTTCTTTCTGTATTTGCAGGAAACGAATGATTACCATTTATTCAGTGAATATGACATAGACTCTCTTGAAGAGTTGGAGGGAGAGAATTCAGTGCATCCCGAAGATCTCTCACGGAAAAATCACTCTTCTTATTCATATGTCACTACAGAAAGCACCACCCTTCTGAGCAACAACATGGGTAGCTCTTCATCTTTGGAAGAGAACACTGGCTTTGATATCACAAGTCTCAAACAACATGCTTCTCCACAGAAGCCGATGTCTTGCATTTTGTCTTTTGAGGATTCCACTTCAGTGCCAAATATTCCCAAGAAAACATGCCAATATCATGGTGAACATTCCAAGGAGACCCAAGATAAGCCACACAACAGAAAACCCCTCAAGAGGGGTAGAACCTCTTCTCAGACACAAGATCACATAATGGCTGAGAGAAAAAGGAGAGAGAATATCACCAGAATGTTCATTGCTCTTTCAGCCCTTATTCCGGGGTTGAAAAAGGTCAGTTCACATTTTTTTTGTAATAGTTTGGATTTTTTTTTAACACGTATCTTTCTTTAGAGATAACTCTATTCAAAATATAAGCATCTTTCCAACTCGAACCTTAGACCTTACTTTACTATATTATGACAAACTAGCCTCTTAAACTAGACTCAACTCCCTATGGTATTAATAGCATGGCTAGTGAGTACTCAAATTATTTTCTTGATTTGCATTGAAATCCAATTAATCATATTTTCGAGAATTTGATGATTTCTAAGCTAGTTTAATAATGTCTTGCGATATTCAGGGCTAGCCCTGGTCCTAGTCCAGAGGGGCGACAGCCCAGGGCCCATGACTAGAAGGAGCCCAAAAAATAAAAAAAGTATATATGATTGTGTAGAAATTTTTGTATATTGTTTTTTATAAATAGAATAAAATTGTTGTCTCGTTTTATATCTCTTTTTTTATCCAAATTAAAAAGTGACATGTGATTAGAAATTATCACTCATTTTGTTGTTAATTTTTTCTGATGTGTTACATTCATAAATCCATGTTGAATGAATTTTTAGTTCAAAGTGACATATCAACATGTAATGGATCTATGATAGCAGAATTAAAGTGACTGTTTTTTTAACAAGATAACAAACACAAACTAAAACTCAAATTATAAAGAAATTAAAATGAAAAGTTGGTATATTAATAAAGAACAAAAATATATATAAGCTTTAATAAGAAATGATGATATTTTATCGTTGATAAACGATAGCAAGAAGCTAGAGCATTTTCTTGGAGGGGACTAAATGTAAAAATTTAATTTAATTATAATTTTAAAATTATTATATTAAATTTAACCAACTAGCTACAAAATTTATAATAATTGACCACATATCATGAAAATCAAAATTAAATAAATTAAACAAAAGTTACAAGATTAGTTGTAGAGGGAGAAAAGAGATTTAGTTTTTAAAATTTATGGAAACAATTTTAATGATTGGAAATCTTATATATTTAGATATCATTTTTGAAGTTTTAAAAGCATAATTGACCCTCAAATTTTGTTTAAGCATAATTTAATTTTTAACCTGATAATAATAAGAATAATACATTCTTTGCTTCAAACAATGAAATAATATTTTAATTTCTTCTTTATTAAGAAACATATTTAGGAAAAAAAATAGAGAGACCTAAAAAATTATTGGAAATGGTGGTTGTATGTTTTCTAAGAGGTGTATCTATCTTGAATGGTAAGAAAGATAGGAAGAATAGAGAAAAAAATGTGAGATGTAATAAAAGATGTAATGAGAAAGGAATAGAGAAATAAAAAGAAAATAAAAATGGAGGAGTTATAAGAAATAAAATTATATAAAATTATTATTGAAAAATTATATATACGTATATAGTGTGTATAGTTTTTTTTTCCTTTTTAGGGGTTACATTATATATAAATATTTGTGTGTATGTATTTTTTTAGATATAACATAAATTGAATTATAGACGATAATATAGGAATAAATTGAATAAAATGTGATATATCTTTATGAGATTTGTTAAAACTATATTATTTGTTTAATATAATAAAAAGTGTAATTTTTTAATGAAATTGTGTATCTATTTTTTTATGCAATATATATTTACATTTTTGAATACTTGTATATAAGGAGGACTTTATCTACTATTTTGCCCCGGGCCAAAAAATCTCAGGACCGGCCTTGGCGATACTCATATATCTGACACATTTAATGGAATTAAGTTTTTGCCGTTATTGTATTTAAAGGAAACTTAGGAAGTTTATATCACCAATCCATTGTTAGCTTATAAAATAATAATTAAGATATTTCTAATGTGTAGATGGACAAGGTTTCTGTCCTTAACAACGCTACAAAGTATGTGAAATATCTTCAGCAGCGTGTAAGAGATTTGGAGGAAGAGAATAAAAAGAGAAAGATAGAATCCGTAGTATGCTTGAAAATAAACAAAACCATTGATGCTGATGACGTTTCATGGACCTCTCATGGCTTAGATGATAAACCTATCAATATGTGTCCCACAGTTGAAGCAAGAGTCTCAGGAAAAGATGTTCTCATCAGAGTTATGTGTGGGAAACAAAAGGACATTGTTCCTAAGCTACTGGCCAAGCTTGAAGCTCATAATCTCTCCATAGTTTGTAGCAATGTTTTGCCTTTTGGGAGTTCCGCTCTGAACATTACCATCATTGCTAAGGTACGCACTATACTTATAGTGTCTCGTGCTATGAAGAGATCGGTACCATTATTTAAACATTAAAGAGTTTTGTGTACACGCATGTCGAAAAGTACATTTTAAAATTAAGAAAGTGATGTAGACATGCATCGAAACTCCAGTAGATACTTAGACAAAGAGAAAGAAAAGAGACAAGAGTAGATATGGTAGGTGATATAATGTGATAAGAAGAAAAAAAAGAGAGAAATAATTAGTGTTAATGATAGTGTTTAGAGTGATGAGGTTTTCATGTATATATCATACTCTAAAATTAAATGAGATAGTTTGCCAAAAAAGAACCATCTATAACTTTTCATTCTCACACTTTGATTTTAAAAGAAATATTCTAAAACGTTTTTTTTTTTTTTTTGGTATCTTCAATATACATGTAATTAATTTGGTAGGTATATTCTTGGTTCTTCTAGTTTAAATTTTATGTGATTTTAGTTCTTTAACTTTTTTTTAAGTCAATTAAATTCTTTTATTTTAAAATTTAATAAGTGGTTCCCTCATCAATTTTCTTCTAACAAAACCCCTCAAATTCTATTTTTATAGTCAAAATCTTTAATAATTAAATGGATTACATTGTCTTCTTTTCAAAACTCACTAATTAAACATATTTCAAAATTTTCCGTCTTTAAATTCTAATTTCACTTCTTATAAGATTTTTTAAATTTTATCAAGTTTCTATTAAATTTCTTATTTACAAAATTTTTAAAATTATTTCATATACTATTTCATCATAAACCTGTAAATATTTGAATAGAAAATAATCTGAGGGTCGTAAGAAAAATTAATTGGCCGGGAGATTAAATTTACTGAACTTTAAAAATAGAAGTACATAATTAAAATGAAAAAATTTAAAGGAATCAAAATTGCCGATAGCTTTGTTTAGATAAATTAAAAGTGTAATCAAGTCTGTAATTATTTTCTAAGAATAATTATAATGAGCTAGTCAGTTCTTTCTCACACTTGCATGCTTACTATATATAATCAATTGATAACATTAAATAATCAATATATGAATGAACTATTTACTTTAGATTGACCATTAAATATGATTGTATTATAATGTAGATGGACCGCGAATTCAGCATGACAGTGGACGACCTAGAGAACATGTTGACCGAGGATTTGTCGGAGTGCTGTAACTTGCAACAATAATCTGACCAATTGGTTTAAAAATGCATTATACGTCTTGCGAGGGAGAAAGTTATCCTTTTGGCCTTCTTCACAAATCATCATTTTTATGGCAAAATAAGATGATTTTGTGTTTTCAAATTTTGTGTATTTACTATATTTGTGCTGAAGGAAGATATTGATAATTTTAATCTTGTGTGCATGCTTTCTCGACAATTATTATAATTTAAAATTCTTCAATAAAACCACTCATAATTCATGAGTCCCCCTTCACAAAATTTATATGCATTAAAAATTTAATAGCTTAAGTTGAAGGTGTTTATCAATTGCATATATGAACTATCTTAAATAATAAACTTAAAGTTCTACGTTTTCCTTACAAAATTAAAACTTTGTTAATTGCGTATATAAAAAATAACTTTAGTATTTGGATATTTTTGTCAGTACATATCTAATTTGAATGATTTGATTGACTTTTAAGAACAATAGCTTTTTACCCTACAGTTCTTTTTAGCAAATTTGATTTGAAAATTATTTTAACTTAAATGTGAAAAATTGATTCGAAAATTATTTTAACTTAAATGTGAAAATTTGATTCGAAAATTATTTTTTTTGGGTGTACAAAGACGGAAACAAGGTACGAACCTAGGACTTTGTACATACTAATCCAACCTCTCACCACTAGGTCAATTCTAATAGTTAATTTGAAAATTATTTTAACTTAAATGGGAAAATAATTTAATTATGTTTAAATTATAAGTTGTAAGGCCTTAATTATGGTAATTACCAAAAAAAATTATAAGTTGTAAATTATGTTTGATCTTATGTTGGGATGTCAACGGGACGGAATGAGCACAGATAGTAGCTACTCACTACCCGCCCTACCAGATAAAATCCAAACCCGTCCCACCCTGTTACCCTCACCTGTACCCGTTAAGGATATTTTTAATATTTGAGGGTATCCGTGAATATCTGTGGATACTTCCTAAAAAATAAAAATAATAATAAAATAATAAAAAATGACAAATTTATTTTGTGTGTTGTGGATAATCATAAAGTGCTATAAATATCACTTTAAATTTATAAATTAAAGAGTTGCTACTTAAAATAATCACTTTGAATATAAATTTTAATTATTCTAACAATTTTTCTAAAATAAAATAGTTTAAAAACCCACAAATTTATAGTTCTTTTCTCTCATAATATAATTGTATAAGATTTCTCCCGTAATGAGCAATCGTTTTGAAAATTTTGGATAAATTTTATATAATTTTATCTATATTAATATATAAAGATATTTAAGTAAATATATAATTACAGATAGTAGGTATTCGTGGGTACGGGTACCATGATACCCGTATCCGTTCTGTTAATAAACGGGTAGCGGATATACCTGTTTAGAGTATCTGTGAGTACTCATTTCAAGTACCAATTTTTTGCCTGTGGTAGATTTTATTCGCAGATATCTGCCAGTGCAGATTTTTTTGTCATCTCTAATCTTACGTGAATAAAGTAACTTTGTTTTCACTTAATTTGAGAGTCTATGCGCAAGTTTGGTTACGCTTCTACTACAGTGTGATCGATGTCTACCTTGAAGTTACTATATATTTTTGATAACTTCTGTGTCATTCTAAGATTTTGATGTGAAAATTGAAGAAAACGTGCGTTTAAAACGCTTCCCCAACCAAACACGCACTATATCAGGTTCAAATAGCGGAGAGTGATTAACAAAATGCACTGGAAATTTAGAAACAAAAAGGAAAAAAAAAAAAAAGAAACAAGAAAACAAAACAAAACAAAAGACATTTATGATTAAACAGAAGACGCTAGCTCAAAGACAACAAAAGAGTGGATGGGTGATGAAGCCCCAACATGGTCTTCTATATTTAAAACGATCACTTTTTCTTTATATTCCGAGTATCTCGATCATTGGAAAGGTTGGCAACTGTGTAAGTCAGAGATTTGAGCTTCTCCAAAAAAAAAAAAAGTCAGAGAGATTTGAAGTGAATTTGGTAAGTTATTTCAATTAAATTTATAATTTATTATCGTATTTATAAATTTATTTGATTAAAATAAAAAAATTGGTAAATAAAATCTCATAATTTTATGATTTTAATTTTAAAACATTGCCAGCATAAAATTTTTATATTATCAACCAATTAAAAAACACTTTATATATGATTGACTTACAGTAACATATACGACGTTTTTTATTTTACTTTTTTCCTTTTTTGAACACGACAAGCCTGTACCTAGGTAAAACCGACTTGCCAAACCTATTACAAATGCAAAAAGAAACAAAAAGTGTGGCACAGTTAACCGTACCACTAGAAGACAATTTGGTTATTTTATTTTATTCTATCTCATTTCATTTTACTTATAATTAATTAGGTTAAATTACATTTTTTTAGTCTCTATTTTTTTAGAGATATTTAGTTTTTTTATTTTTAAAAATTTATATTTTGGTCTTATTGTTAAATCTTTTGTATTCATTGTTAATTATTTAACATTGACTCTAACATGTCAGTACTTAAATGATATGTTAGAGTCAGAGTTAGCTTTAGAGTTAACGTTGACACGTTGAAGTTAACATTAAACTATTAATGATTAATACAAGAGATTTGACGGTAGGATCAAAATTACAAATTTTTAAAAATAAGAATACTAAATATCTCTAAAAAAAATAAAAGAACTAAAATTGTAAATTTTTTAAAATAAGAAAACTAAATGTCTCTGAAAAAAATAAAAAAACTAAAATTACAAATTAAAAAAAATAAAAAAACCAAAAATATAATTTAATCAATTAAATATGCAAACATAGCCTACAGCTTAAAAGAAGACAATTAGCTCAGACAAAACAAGTCTCCACCCACTTCTTTTTCTTGCTCCCACCTCGTACTACGCCAGCGCCTAACTTGTGATTGTGAGGATGCGAAGCAAAGAAATAGATAAAAGGAAAATGCCAAATATTGATGCTGTGAGTGTTATGAGTGGTGAAGAAATATGGTGGTGCTATGTCGTGTAATAGTAGAGCGGAAGAGACTGTAGTGTGTGTTTGGAGGTGCTGGTGGGGAATGGGATCGAAGGAAGCGAAAGAATCGCACAAGAACATGACAAAATTAAAAGATGATGGCAATGTTTTTGTGATGGTACAAAAAGAAAAGACGTGGAACCGGATGCTGGTCGGGCGAGCAAAGATCAGAAAGAAACTATAAAGAGAACATACATTCCGCTTACAGGTTTAAAGATTTGATCATTGCTTGTACTCGTATTAAATGAGATTTGTCTTTACTTAGAGCATCTTCAATGATAGTTGTTTACCAGATTCTTAAGAAATAGTTTTTTATGCAGTTTATCATTAGAATAATTAACGAAACAGTTCTCATATAGGAATCGTTGTTTACATATAAGCAAACTCATTTAATTCTTAATATGAGAGAGAAAACTTGAAGTTTTAAATCTCATGTGACATTTTAAGGCGCAGCCTATTAAAAGTAAGTTAAACAACTCCATCATAATTATACAATTGAGATGCTCTTATAAAAAAACAGGAGAGAGATTTTTAATAATATAGATCATATATTTTAATAATTATTTTTAATATAAAATTTAATATTTTAAATAGTGTTTTAATTTCTACATTTATATATAACAGTTTTTAAAATTATATGTTCTCAAAATAAATTATAAAAATAAATTTTTAATATATGTATACTAAGAGTGTTTAAAAAATGATCTAAACGGTCAAATCAATAAAAAAAAATTAAAGATCCAACAGATCATTTATTGAAAAAATTGAAAAAAAATGTTTTTTTTTTTCATTCACTTCAATTCGGTTTTTGGTTTCTTATGTTCAAACATAAGCCAAATTGAACCAAACTACAAGGTATGCTAAATTCATATTAATTTTTCTATCTTACCCTCAAATAAAGTATCACTACAGGAATATATATATATATATATATATATATATATATATTATTTTTATTTTTTTTGCTGACAAAAAAGTGATAGATAATCTTCTTGATAGTATAATAGTAGCATCTAAATGTGCAAATGTCATAGAATGGGCTGGATCGGTTAATACTTTAGATCCAACTTGCTCACCATATGGAGAAAGTGACGTCTGGTGGATTCGAACCCACACTCATAGAGAAGGTGAGAGTTCGTGCTTGATCCTTAACCACTAGTGCTAACTTGTATTTGCTAGAAGAATTTATATATTAGTTAAAGACTTTACCCTTACTCAAATTATATTTGTTTGCTTACCATAAAGTAAAATGATATTCCTTCAAAATATAATAAAAAAACAAAACAAAATTTAAAATAAAGTATTCAATTTAAAATTACAAAAAATCAAATTAGATTGATTGAGATTTAATATTATTTTTAAATCAAATCTGAACTACAAAATTTTCTTTTTTGATAATCAAATTACACATGGTTTTTTTACTCTTCACACTAGTTTGTCTATTTTATTTTTTGTAATTTTTTCAGTCAATTACAAAAGCTAGTTTTTGTAATGTATAAAAAAAAGTTACATTACAGAAACTAGTTTCTGTAATGTATTTTTCTTTATACACATTACAGAAACTAATTTTTGTAAGATGTGTGAAAGCAAAAAAAAAGAAGAAGATTGACATGATCCAACATGACTTTAAAGAGAAACAAATAAAGAGAAAAATGAGTGAGGCGAGTAGGCAGGGAAGGGAAGGGTGTGGGGGGAGACTAGAGGGAGAAGGGTGAAGGTGTGAGAAAGAAGGGGGAGGGTGTAGGGAGGAGAGGAGGTGGGGGTTGTTTTAGTATTTCAAAAAGTCCAAAAAATTTAGAGGGTGTGAGGAATGGTTTTTCTATTTTTTTTTATTTTTTTTTGAAAGTGATGAGTGGTTCAAAGTGATGAATTGGTTAGATAAACTCATGCTGAGGATTTAGTTCGAAGGGGTGTATTTCATATAGGGGTGTCAGTGGGTCTGACCCAACCTGCAGACTCGACCAATCCGACCCAACCTAATTACATTTGGGTGGGTTGGGTTTTTTTAACAACCCAATTAGGTTTGGGTTGGGGTACGGATTGAGAATTTCAAACCCGATTAACCTGACCCAACTCGACCTCTTATTAATTAATAAAAAAATTATTACTTCACTTAATTAACTAATTAAGTTATTTACATTTCATTTCATACATGGAAAATATTTCTTGTTAGTGGGTTTGGTGTGATTAAACTTGTATTTTAATTTGAATATGCATTGGATGTATTTTTCTCTATTTTTTGTGATTTTTTTTGAATTTTTTAGATTTTTGTACGTGACCCAATTACCCAACCCCACCCAACTCGATTACTGGTCGAGTTGGGTTGGGTTGGGTCATTGGAAAAAAAAAGGTTGAACCAACCTGATTAAATTTAATTGGGTTGGATCTTAAATAGGGGTAGATCTAACTCAACCCGGGCCATTTACACCCTAATTTCATATAGTTAGTTATTATTGTTAAGAGAAAACTAATCGTTTGATATTTTAATAATTTTGTAATTTATTATATAGATTATAATTTCAATTGTCAAATTTTAATTAATGATAATAATTATATTTTAATTTTTAAAATGTATGTATCATTTTTAAAATCAAAATTTCAATATTTTAATAATATTGAACATACATGTGTGCCCAAAAAATATATTAAACAAACAAAAAGAATTTAAATATTTTCCTTGAGGAAAAGAAACTTGGACTAAAAGGGTTTAGGGTAAGTATAATGCATCAACGATGTTATTTAGGTATCAAATAAAAACCACCAAGTTAAGGATCTAAGTGTTTTTATTTTTTTCCTTATTTATATTTATTTAAGGTTTTAAAAGATTTAACTTTTTTTTTTAATAATAATGACATATATTAGTTGGTCATAATTAGATGCTGCAAATTGCTTTGTGAGAAGTTGTCGTGCATTATATATCACCAGATCTTGGATGTCGATTTGTTAGGTGACTTAGGTCCCTTTGTCAATTTTTTGTTTCTGCAATTATTAATCCTGATGATGACTTTGTGCGGTTTCATGACTACCATTTGATGGTTCTTCCAACGTTCTTTAGTAAAAAGAGATTTGAAGACAGGTTGAGAGTAAATAAACACGAAATGTTACGAATTTGTGTAACTTGGCATCAAAATTTGAAGACTTTTGAAAATGAATATTCCGTTATTTTATATTATATATTTTTTAAGTGTTTTACTTTGTTTTACAATATTTATTATTTCAGAAAATTAAGAAAGTATTAAATAATTGGGCACTGTCTGTTAACCAATTAAAAATCAGGTTTGGCATGATTTTTAAGATGATTATCATCAAAGTTAACAAACTTACCATACATAGTAGTTTGTAATTAGATAACAATATAAAAAAATTACACTGTTAGTGTATATACCTTTTCTCTAAATAATCTTTTAAAATATTTTTATTTATTAATATTTCTTTCAAAAACTTAAATGAATTCATATATAGATGTATATATATATATATATATATACATATATACATATATACATACATATATACATACATATATACATATATACATACATATATACATATATACATACATATATACATATATACATACATATATATATATACATCTATATATATATATATATATATACATATATATATAGAGAGAGAGAGAGAGATGCTAGTAATACTTTTTCAAATACTCTCTTTTTAACACTCTTTATTATTTGTCATAATTTATTGAAAATCACAAATTTTAATAGGTCTCACATCTCATTTAATGAGTCTCTATCCTGATTTAGTAGTGGAACCCATTAAAATTTGTAATTTTCAATAATTTTTAGCCAATAATAAAGAAAGGGTTAGAAAGAGAGTATTGCTAACATTCATTATACACACACACTACACACTTGTTTTTAGTTGAAGTACGTTAGCAAATTATAACTATAATGTATCTTAAAATATATCATGGTGTAGTTTGCTAACATACTTCAACTAAAAAAAAAAGTGTGTGTACGTTAGCAAATGCTTGCAGGGTTTGCTAATATACATGCTCTTGTTTTTTAGTTAGAGTACGTTAGCAAGTTATAACTATAATGTATTTTAAAATACATCTATGGTGTAGCTTGCTAATGTACTCCAATTAAAAAATAAGTGTATGTACACTAACAAATTCATATATATATTATCTTAAATTAAAAGATAAATAATTTAAGATAGAAGGAATAGTTAGAATGTAGTTTTGAAATATTACAGAGTGGGAGAGAGTGAGAAAAAAAAAATTACGTTAATTGTAAGGTTGGTGGGAGATTTTGACTAGCTTTGACCATTGATGCAAATGACTCCAATCTGAGATAATATTGTGATTAATTTATTGTGAATAATATCTAAAATATAGGCTTAAATATGTTTTTAGTTCTTATAAAATGAGCGAGTTTTGATTTTGGTCCCTGTAAAATTTTTCTTTGTTTTTTATCTCTCTAAAATTTGAAATCACTTTTTTTTTGTCCCTATAGAATGAATGAATTTTGGTTTTTGTCCCTATAAAACATTTTTCTTTTATTTTCATTCCTCTAAAATCTGAAGTAATTATTTTTAGTCCCTAAAGGTCATTTTAGGTAGATAAATAATGTTTATTTTAGGAATTTAAAAATTTTAAACAGATTACATGCTGACATGGTACAAATACTAGTTGAGTGTCACCTGTGATGGTAACTTAACCTTTTGTTAAACATATAAGCAGTTAACAAGTATCACATAATAGTAGGAACCAAAAATAAAGATTTTAGTTTTTTGAGGATGAAAATTAAAGAAAATTATTTATAAGGACAAAAATAAAAAACCACTCATTTTACAGGAACTAAAAACATATTTAAGCTTAAAATATATTATATATTTTAAATATTATAAATATATTAGGCTTAAATATATTTTAAGTCCCTACAAATATAGCTTTGTCTAATTTCAGTCCCTGCAAAAAATTTTGTTAGTTTTAAATCCTTGGCATTTTTTTATTGTTCTTTTTTAGTCCTTACCAGTAAATATAGTTAATTTAGTGCTGACATGACTAACAAAATAAAAAATATTAATTAAGATAATTAAGTAACAAAATATTTTAAATTAAGATAATTAAATTATTTTTAGATTGTAATTCAATTAAATATTGTATTTATTATTTTATATAAATAAGATACTACAGATAATTTAATTTTACAATTTATTTTTAATTTTTAATATATTATGAACAGTGATTTTATTGCTTTTAATATTATTTTTACTTTTCAATTCACTGGTTTATTTTTAACATTATAAGTTTTTTTAAAAAAATTATAATTTACTTAGATGCTTATAATTTACTTTTAATATATTACTTTGATGTTATTTTTATATTTCAATTCATTAATTTTGACTAATTGTATTATAATTTATTTTTTTAATATATCACAAGTAGTGATTTTGTCTTCTAAGATAAATTAATATATTAAAAATAAATTATAAGCGTCTAAGTAAATTATATATATTTTTTAAAAAATACAACGTTAAAAGTAAATTAGTGAATTGAAAAGTAAAAACAATATTAAAAACAATAAAAATTATTGTTCATAATATATCAAAAATTAAAAATAACTTATAAAGGTAAATTATATGCAATTACCTTATTTATATAAAATAATAAATACATTACTTAATTAAATTTCATGCCTAAAAATAATTTAATTTTCTTAATTTAAGATATTTTCGTTACCTTAATTATCTTAATTAATATTATTTATTTTGTTATTCAAGTCAACACTAAATTAACTAGAGTTAATGATAAAGGCTAAAAAGAACAGTAAAAAAATATCAAGGATCTAAAACTAACAAATTTTTGTAAGAACTAAAACTAGACAAAGCTATATTAGAGGGACTTAAAACATATTTAAGCTAACATATTATAATAGAAACATTCCAAATTTTATATATCAAATATATAATAATAAATATTAAATTATACTTTTAATTTAAATAAATAAATACTAATTGAATAAATATAATGAATAAAAAAGAAAAAAATAACTCATTGATGTAAGGATAAAAATGTATTTGCATAAAATTTATTATTTCTTTTCATTTTTTTTCAGTTGTGTAAACACAGAGAGAGTTTTTTCATTTTTTTCTTTCTATTTCTATTCATGCAAATAATACATATTTTTTATTTTATCTTTCTTTTATTCCTTTCCTTCTTATTTCGTTTCTAATCTATACAAAGTGTTAGTATAAGTGAAAAACTGCTTTGGACAAAAATGTAGATATCAATTGAAATAATGGCCTAAAATCTTCAATCAAATCAAAATATATATAATTAATTGAATATTGTTTTTCATTTCATTTAGTGAAGAAAAATTTTAAAAAATAAAAATATAATTAATATATATGTTAATAATCTTTAAATCGATAGATAATTAAAAAACAAATTATGTAAAATATATTTTAAAATTGAGAAATGTTGATTTAGAGAAAAGTAGCGTAAGGATTCTTAATACTGTATAGGCGAAGTAGTAATCCAAATAAAAATTTAGGCAAATTATGTTATAGCATTGGTTATTCACTTAAAAACATGTAAATTTTTTTATTTTCTGCTTGAGTGCATATGTAGAGTGTTGTTTATTTTGAGCTTATTTCATTTAAATTTGATAAATTTAATTTTAAAAGATTGATATTTGAAAAATTAATCTATGTTAAGAAATTATATTTCAAGAATTAGTTTTAAAAAGTTAATTTTATTTCAACGTTAAAGCAACTTTTTTTAAAATTTAAATATCAAAGTTGAAATCTTTTCCTTAAATCACAAAATTAATTTTAAGAAATAAGAATATAAGATTTTACCCCACGTGTAATTTACTGTACACACTCATGAAGCACACCTAGTACGTTATTTTCAATTCAAGACAGACATGCCCAAGACTAAAGTTATCTTTGTTTTTGCTTGTTTTGTCCTTCCGCCAACGCGGAGAGGACAAAATATATATCTTTCTGTCTCATTTTCCTCCCTTCAATCAAAATTTGTGCTGAGAGAAGCAAATTTGCGATTAGACTTAATTGCCGAGTGAGAATGGGATGTTAACAATTTCATCACGTGCTTCTAATTAAGTTCTACCAATAATTATCCTCTACAACATCACTGAAAGTCAGATATTCAATCATGAAAAGATGTCATTTCCTAAAACAAATTGTAAATATATGTAAAAAACTAAAAATATATTAAAAGAAGTTATTTACCAATTGACAAAGTATAAAGCATTAAGCAAGACTATCTTTTATAATATATTTTTATTTATTTAAAATTACATTATTAATGTAAATAATATAAATTATACTAAATTATATATCAAATTTTTATAGTATCAAAAATATATATATTGATATATTGTATCTTAATGAAAATATAATGTCTGTACTTACTGTTCATATAATGTCTATAATAGTATATCTAAAAGTTTACATTTTATAAGCAACATAGTCTATTAATAGAAAACTATTATGGGATATGACAATTTCTTTTTATGATCATAATCACTGCCAAATTGCACCATCATGTTATATACTTTGTTATAATAAAGCCTGAGGGAACGTGAACTTGCGTCAGCCACATATTGTATATCTCATTGATATTCTTTTTGGTTATTATAAATATATGGGACCGTCTGATGACGCCACATATTTCATTGATATTCTTTTCTATTATTGTAAAAATATTGAATCCTCTAATTGAGTAATCGCTTATGCCTTTTAGTTTTGGTATTTAAGAGATTGTGGATTGTCTGACTAAGTAATTGCCTACGTCTTTCAAGCTTGATATTTGATGGATTATGAATTGTCCGACTAAGTAATTGCCTATGTCTTTTAGCTTGACACTTGAGAGGTAGTAGATTGTCCGATGAATAATCATTTTTGTCTTTCAAGCTTGACATATAAGGGATTATGAACTGTCCGATCGACAACCAAATCACATACTAGCCGACCAAGTAAGATACCTTTTTTTATCAAGCCAAAATTAGAGCCAGTCTAATATCACATTTCACACTTATAGAACTGACCTAATACTATGATGGATCCACCTTACACACTTTAATGGCTAGGAGAGGCCATAAACTGTGAAGAGTCTATGATCTTAGGGCCTTTGGGTCCAAATAATGAATTATAGATCTTTTTGGCAAATCTAGCTAAGACATTATTCACCTCACCTCTTGAAAAAGGGCAAGAACAATTAGGGAAGAACACATTTGTTAAATATGCCTGTCTAGCCTTGATCACGTAAGTCATGTGTGATAGAGTTTGCTGGACTCTTGCGTTCATACCAAACTTTAGAAGTTTCCGGTGAAGTGCATTATCTAGTGTGAATAAATATATATTTATTTTTAATTTATTTCATCTCATTTATACCCAATTCTCTTCTTATTTCTCTCTTCTTTCTTATCACATAATTTATCATATCTATTACTTTCTCTTTTTACCTTTTTTTTCCCTTCCCAATCCACCTCAAAATGGGATGAATCTTTATTATATTCTTTTTCTTTTCAAGCCAAAATTCCATTTCATGGTTGGCATAGACACAGTATCAATTAAGACAACAGCTGCGAAGGGGAGTCCGCAACCGCATCAATAAATGAGGCTAAATGCTTCAATAGCTCAACAATTAATTATACTAGAACATGAATAAGCTTGTCAGATTTTGGCTAATGGATGAGTCATTGGAAGAATGTCTTTCTTATTTGGTAACGATAAGATTTGAATCAAGCATTACATATATGTAATAAATATATGCCTCACTTTGGTCCTTCTGAAAGCTACTCTTCTTGACTTGGCTTTTGGGGTTATCAATTGTTGCAGGAAAATGATCGTGTCAAATATTCAATGAACATGTACATGACCTCTCTCGTGGAAGAGTTCAAGGGAGAGAACTTAATGCAGTTAGAACTATCTTTGGAAGAGAACACATGCTTTGATAACATTACTAGTCTCAAACAACATGCTTCGTCAGAGAAACCTCTCTTCTCACCAGGGCCAGCCCAACGATGAGTTGGGCTTAAAGCCAATTATGAAAAAGATTTTTTACTTTAAATAAAAGAATTATAAGTTGGGTCTTTTATAAAAACTAATAACAATTAATTTTTGGTTGGTGGGCCTAAAGCTTAAACTTTAGTAGCCTTACTTGTAGGCCAACCTGCTTCTCATACTACAATCTCTCCTTTGAGGACTCCACTGCAGTGCCGAATATTCCCAAGGAAACATGCCAACATCATGGTGAGCGTTCAAAGAGGATCCAATAAGAGACTAAATGTGGAATTGTGGACACCTCTAGCTTGCAGCAGATTGTGACATAACTTTTGCAGTTAAATTATTTTATTTACATATATAAAAGCCAAACTTAAAGAATTTAAATTTATCAACATGTTTGGTTTAGATTGAGTTAGATTAAAAAGCCTCAATTTGAGCAAAAGCTTATTTCACCTAACCAATACGAAAAAAGAAACAAATTATATGCCAACAATCAGTTGCTAAATTTATTTTTGTTATTAGTATAAAATTTGTCTAATAAAAATAGAACTGTTAATATAGGTATTATAATATTTATATTACCAATAAGATATGCATTACACTTGCAATTAATTCTACCTGTATATGAAAGTGATATATTAGTATTTTTTTGTTACATGAGATATATTAGTACAATCTATCGTATTGGATGCATAAATTTATATTGTCTACTCTAACAATTCAATTTCTTATAAACAAGTTTATACTAATTAATAGGGACTAACCATACAACTACAATTATTAGCATATATTTGTAATGAGCCTTGGACAAAACTATGGTGTAGAATTTTTTAATTGAAAACCAATCATACTATTAGTGCTATTCCATTGTTAGCTTATAAAATAATAAAACATTTCTAATTTGCTGATGGACAAGGCTTTTGTCATTACACATGCTATCGATTATGTGAAATATCTTCAGAAGCTTGTAAAAGATTTGGAAGACAAGAGAATGATAGAATTGTTGTATGCTTCAAAATGAACAAGGTTAGTATTGTTGCTGATGACGTTTCATGGACCTATCATGGCTCAGATATGTCCTAAAGTTGAAGTAAGAGTCTCACCAAAAGATGTATTCATCAGAGTTATGTGTAAGAAACAATAGGATATTGTACCTAAGCTACTGGCCAAGCTGATGCTCATAATCTCTTCATAGTTTGTAGCAATGTTTTGCCTTTTGGGAATTCTGCTTTGAACATTACCAGCATTGCTGAGGTACACACTAGTACTATATATAGGAAAATTTTAACTTCAGCCTTAGCACTGATTTTAAGTAATTAAAAATAGTACCATTTTATTACAAAAGAAAATATTTATTATATTTTTAATATAATAAATATTTTTTCATAAAAAATATATAATAAATATGTTTAGATAAAATATTACTATTTTTAAATGTTTAAAACCGTCCTTTAAAGTTAATATTGACAACCCCGTTATATATAATATGAAAAAGGAATTTGGTATCTTCCACACATGCGTGTGTGCGCGCGCACACACACACACGCATATATATATATATATATATATATATATATATATATATATATTTAACTTTGTAAGAACTATTATACTAGGAGAAATGATAACATAGGAAAGTGTTAAAGGACCTTTTTCCTAAATCTAATTTCCGACCTTTTATTTGTCATATAATATATAGACTACAAGTGGGAGCTGGGAACTTACTTTAATTCAAACAAGGACTTTGAGAATGTCATTAAAACCTATGCAGTGCATTCAGGCAAGAACCTAAAGTTTAAAAAGAATGGCACAAAAATAAATGAGAGTAATATTTATGGATGGCTGTGAATGAAATCCATACTGTGTCAAGTTACGTACGAGGATTCATGGCAGCTGAGAAAGGTGGTGGACAAACACACTTTTAATTGAGAGTATACGGTGAAGTTGCTTAATAGTAGGTGATTAAGTAATAAATCACAAACAAGCATTAAGGAGAATCCAAATTAAAGTTGAATAACATAATAAAGAAGATACAAAACAATGAAATGCTGGGATTTGTAAGTCTAAGGTTTTTAGGGCAAGGACTAAAGCAAAGGACATGGTTGATGGGACATTTAGGGATTAGTACACAAGGATATAAGATTACTGCCATGGGTTGCTGAGATCAAATCCAGGTTCCACTATCAAGGTAACAATGGAGCCATATAAAGGTGAAGAAGAAGATATGGAGCAACTAGGGAGATGTCTACGTCCAACATTCCATAGTATTTATTTTTGCTACAAAGCATGCAAGGAAAGTTTCCTAGAGTGTAGGTCCATCATAGAGTTGGAGGGGTGTTTTCTAAAAGGTTACTATAAAGGGCAAATATTTGCTGCCATATATGGGGAGACCCAAATGAGCAGATGCCTCCAAGTGCCTTTGTTGTGGTAGAAGGAGAAAATAAAGAACTCTTGGACATGGTTTCTACAATTGCTTATTAATGATCTTGGAGGGTAGCAATGATGTTTGACCTATTATCGCAATCGGAGTCATGATGGGACGACGAAAAAGAAATAAAATTAGAGGAGTCGTCATCAAAGTTTATTAAGGAAAACCTTAGAAAAACCCTTTAAAAAGAAGAAATAGTCTTTGAAACCAAATATGGATTCAGGAGTCAATTACGTATAGAGAAGGTGTTAGCATCCTACGACTCCTTCATAAAGACAGTTATTCCTAATTAAATGTGCAAAATTAAAATAACTTCAAAAATATTTATTTTACCCCTAAAGAAGAATTATTTTATTATTTACAAATTTTATTAAAAGATAGATCAATTTTTATTTTTTATTTTTGAGATCGACAGGAAGGGCTCCTGCTCCTAGGTATCCTCAAGTGCAATGAGAAATCAGACTCACGTAGTCCTTTGGTAAAAATCATTTTGTTGGTTGATTATTTTTATTTTATTTTTAATATTTTAAAAGGCTTACTCAATAACTAACTAAGAAGTGCATCCAAAATGGTTATCGATACACCTTTTGCAGTTCTTGCAATACCCAAATAAGAAGTACATCCAAAATGGATATTACTAAAACCTTATTTAAAGAAAAGTTTTTAAAAATTTTTAGAACTTTAAATTAAAAGGCTTTTACAATAACCAACTAGGAAGTGCATCCAACATGGTTATCGTTTCACCTTTTAAGATTTTTATAATAGTCAAATAAGAAGTACATCCAAAATGACTATCATTAAATCTCTTTATTAATATTTAAACATATTTGTATTATACATATTATATTTGTTTTAAAAAATGATAACCAAATATGAAGTGTATCTAAAATGGCTATCATCAAAAACTTGACAATGCCCAGATAGAAAATGCATCCAAAATGACCATTATTAAATTTAATTATTTTTATTTACTTATCCATTTATTTGTTTATTTATTTATTTAAAGAGAAACTATTAGTTAATAACATATTAATAATTTCATATTGAAAACAATATTCAAAAAAAGAATAATCATTTTCCTTAATTGCTAACAATAAATATTTTGATTGTTAAACGTTTTACCTAAAAAAAACTTTCATCGTATTTACGTTAACAGATATTTAGTTATTCTCTTCCTTTTTTATTTTTCTTTCAACCGAATTCATAAATCTGGGATTTAGGAAAAACAAATTGGCCTAATGTAAAAAAATGTCAAAAAAAAAACTGAATAGAAAAAACAATGCGTGGGCCAAGCTTTTTTACAAAGATCTTTCTTTTTTTTAAATCAGATTCGTGATACGGGCCAGGCCCGTTATCCACAGTGTAGGGCACAAAAGAGGGGTAAACCCTCTTAGACCTCCTCATTCCTAATCCTAGCCATGGATCTTCAAAGGCGCCGCGCAGCACCTTGTTGCGAGAAAGAAAAAAAATCACTCCAGTTCTCGACGAATGCGACGCACGGATGCAATGTAGCAGACTCGTGAATTGGAGCTGTCTTGTTTTGGGGGTGGCGACGAGACAGAGGTTTGCTGGTTCGCGGCGCAGTGCCGCAACGGTGATTGGTGGTTCGCGGTGCGGTGGCGCGACGCTGATTGTTTGCAGATCCGTGGCGACGCGTCGACGTCACGGCGGTCGGCAGAGAAGATGAAGTAGACTCGTACTGCAGCGAAGTAGATGGCGGCACAACGGCGAGATTTTGGCACAACGACATACACACAGTGAGAACGCGAGGACGGCTCTGCTTCAGTTTTTTTTCTCTTTTTATTATTTTTGTTTGATCTGTGTTGATTAAGATGCTATGATCTGTGTGGATATGATGTTGTGATTCGCGTGACGTGCTCTGTGTGAGGAGTGTGCTGTAATATGGTGCATATTTCATTTTGTGAACGAAAGAAGTGGAACCTCTGTGTGTGTATTTCACTGTGATATGCAGAGAATGACAATTTGTGTAAGTGTGTGTGATGATTTCTGTATTTTACAGTGATTTTGAAATAAAATTGAAATCGGTGCACTCTTGCGTGAACTGTGTATGCCCGAGATTTTAAGAGTAAATTGATACCAATGCTTGTGAATGTATGATACTATTTGTAGTTAACATATTGGACAGGTTAGAGAAAATGTGTGCTATTGTTATAGGCACAATCAAAATAGAATTGCATTGTTTTCTATATCAATCAAAATGAGATTTAATTATTAGGGATTATACAGCCACAGAGACATCATTATATCAAAGGATTCAACTATAACAACAGAGTAAGCATTGGAATGAACACTAAGGAGGTATAAGAATACCTCCGTGAAGCTGGAATACCTTCGTGATCTAAATGCGCTTTCTTCTTCTTCTCCTCTCAACTCTGCTTCTCCACTCTCCTCTGCTTCTCCATTCCCTTTTTCTCAATTCAACATCCTCCCTTCTTCTCCCTCAATTTGGCAGCATCTCCCTTTTTTTGTTTTTTGATTCCGTAGTCTATTTATAAGTTTCCAGAATCTTGCCTGACAAGTCTCTTCAATTAGCTAGCATCTTTCACGTTTCCCTCACTTTTTATTTGTTTGTTGATCTGATACTTATTCATCATCATTCATCAATTTTTTTGTTTTGTTTGGGCCTCCATCCCTTTTCTGAGCCTAAAGCATACTTAGCCCAAAAGGCACCAAAGACAGAAATTTAAATTGAGTGTTCACAGCTTATTTATTATTACGTGAATTATCTGGATAAAATTGAGGGTTCCTACACATTCATCTTAAATCAACAGAATGTACAATATTCAATTTAAAGCAGTTTACTTTGGTTCTATATTTTCTTAAGGCTTAGGTGTATTTTTTACCCCGAAGTTTCACAATCTCACAAATTTTGTCCCTAAAGATTTTTTTTTCAAAATTATGCCTCCCAATTTACAAAATATTGCAAATTTTACCTCTACGTAAAAAATTGTGGCAGTTTAAAGAAAAAACCGCCACAAAATTGTCTTACTTATGGCGATTTCCCTACGTGGGGAGCGAAGTTCGTGATATTTTGTAAATTGGGGGGGCCAAATTTTGCGAAAAAAATTCTTTAGGGAGAAAAATTTACGAGATTGTGGAACTTTGGAGGCAAAAAGGGTAATTAAGCCTTTTGTTAATTAATAATCAAATTGATCCCTTATTAAGCATTATTGTTTGCAAAGGTTTATTGCTTGAGTTATTGTTGGGTGTTGACCAGAGGTTTTATGTAAGGCATATTTACAACACTTGAAAAAAAAAGCAACGCAGGGTTGTAGCTAAAACAACTTATGTGGAGGGCAACAAAGGCCACCTATCCATAAGCTTGGGAAAAGGAGATGACCTCAAAGTTGTTAATGAGGAAGCATTCAAATATTTGATCCAAATCCCACCTAGGTTCTAGTCTAAGTCAAGCTTCACTGTCGAGCTAAAAAGTGACATATTGCTCAACAATATGTCTAAAGCTTTCAACAGTGTGATTATTAGTGCAAGACAAAAGGCAATAGTCACAATGTTGGAATAAATCAGAATGTACTTGATGAAGAAATGGGCTACCAATAGGCAAAAAATTGCCTTACTCTAGGGAAATGTTGTGCCAAAAAAAAAAAAGGCTAGACAAGGAGTTTGAGAGCACCAACCAATAGCTCACAAGGTAAAACATTTGTAAAACTTGTTTTTAGTCTATTTGGAATAGTCATTAAATTCTCCACTCTGTTATTGTTTTCTTTGAGGGTGGTATGAGGAGCACCACTACAAGGTAAGGTACATCAACATGGTGGAGTGGGGCCAACCCTGGGCCTAGTCTAAAGGTATGATGACCCAAGGTTGATGGCTGGGAGAGGTTCAAAAAATTTTAAAAAATTATATTTGTTTGATAATTTTTTTTATATCATTTTATGTTATTTTTATAAATAAATTGAAATTACTATTACTTATCATGTCTCCTTTTTTATATCTAAACAAAAATGTAACATGTGATTAAAAAGTACTATAATCTTAATTGTTAATTTTTTTTTATGATGTATTATATTCATAAGTTCATGTTAAATAAATTTCTAACTCATTGTGACAAATAAACATGTAGTGGATATATGATAATGCGTAGACTTAAGGTTTTTTGTTTTTTCAACAATATAAAAAACTCAAGTTATAAATGAATCTACTCCTACATATTAATTTAAAATCCCTAACTTGGATAGAATAAAGCCCTCACTCTCTCAATTAGAGGTTTTCAACACCTTCTCTCATTTCCTTGAAAGGTGCATTTCACACACATTCTCCATTTATCTATACACACACACACACACACACACACACACACACACACGTGTGTGTGTGTGTGTGTGTCATAAAATTGTACATCGTGATTGGGTATAATAGTCATAAAATACAAAAAGACTAAAATACATCAAAAAAAATTCTATACAGAGCAGTACCAATCTACCATATTCCTTATACAAAAACAAAAATACTATAATATAGGTCTTCAAATCCTCGCCTGCTAAAGTATCCTCTAACTTGTATTCAGCATCACGGGGTGTTAATGTCGTCTTTAATAATCATGATCAATCATACATAGAAGAAAAAAATAATAGAATTAGGTGTTTTGTTCTAAAATCACTTTTACATGTATGATAGGAAGTCTACCATAAAACAGGGATAAAACATAGTGGATAATAGAAGGGAATCCAGCGTTCATTCTAAGTTGTATCAGACTACCCCTGACTGGGTATGAATCCATACTTCCCATTAGTGAGTAATAGTTTTCAACAAAACCAGGAAGTGACTGGGAGTACATATACCTCATCAACATCATCACATGATACAGTCCTCATCATCATTGAGGAAAATAACAATTAGGATATTCATTTATAGAGGTATACTCTCAAATCAATCTTGGAATGCTAAGCAGTTGTCGAGGTTATCGAGCTTGGTCAGGCGAATATCCTGGCTTGCAGGGCACTACCCTAGATATTGGGACCTTCACCACTTGATGTCTACCTCCAAGACCTCTGTAAATGGGTCCCTACCTTTCATTCCTCAAAGTACCAAATTGTAGCTTCCCTAGCAAGGTGTCATGCTACTACACGTCACTTGTTTTACATTACTCACTAATCTATCAAATTCCCATTTCTCAAATAAAGGTTTCCTTGGTCTCATTTAATTTGAGCACCTATACAATTAACATTTATGTCTTATATTGTAGAAATTACATGATAATAATTTAACAAACATCAAAATTTTTGCAGTATAACTACTTACCAAAATTTTAGCAGAATAATAATTTGGTAATCATAATTTAATTACCAAAATTTTAGCAGAATAATGACTTAATAATCAAAATATTATTACTAAAATTTAGCAGAATAATAACTTAACAATTATAATTTAATTATCTAAATTTGAGCAGAATAATAATTTAGCAATTATAATTTAGTAATCAAAATTTGAGCAGAGTAACAATATAGTAAAAATTTAAATTCTAACATTAAACATCATAACATTATAGGAAAATATAATAAATTGAAAGGTTTAAGATAAAACCTTTCCTACCAACATGCAAAGTGACAATAATTTAGAAATCATCCCACTCCCCCATTACCTCTAAGGTGGTGATAAAGAGGATAAAATTGTTGGTGCAAAGCTCCTAGGAATAGAACTTTACTAGTTGATGGAAAACTAGTAAAATTTTAGCATAAAAACAAAGTAAAATAATTTTTTTTCTAAAGAGAGAGAAGCTCTCTAGTATTTCGGCTAGCTTGAGAGAGTGAGGATGAGTGAAAAATTCTATCCCAAATGCATGGTATTTATAGAAGAAGAAGTGGATCAGGTGTCTAAAAAGTGATGTCATGCATTATATAATAAAAACCTATTTTTATTTTTTTTTATTTTGATTTTAGGGACACATATCAAACTTAGGTGGTGAATCACCCCATCTAGGCTTAGGGACGTGCTCCATTAGCTATTCAATCTTCCATGTGTCAATTTTTATTTGTAGGTAAATTGGCCGATATCGATAAAATCGCCTAAACGTGAAAAATTACCTTTTAATATCAAAATAATTCAATTTAATGTAAAACTGGACAATTACATTATTTTTCATCAAAAAAGGTTTCTAATAATTAATTTTAATTCTTATTAATTTATTTCAAATTCTATCTATTTATTTTGTATTTTAAGCAAAAAATTCATAATAAATCTATTTTAATTTAATAAATACCAAAATTTTTATAAAAATTATAAAATTAAATATTTATCTATAAATGAACTAGGATTATCATTTTCACAATTTTTAAATGTCAAATCAATACTGACTAGGCTTATTAGACACTTAGGGGTATTTTGGTCATTTTACACAAAAATTTTAGAAAATTTTCAAAATTATATTTTAATATATATGACTTCATTTGAAGCTCAAATTGATATTTTAATGTCAATTGAATATTTTTCTCATGTCAACCTTTAACGTTGAGAAATAAGGACAAAATCATCATTTTCTAATTTTTTTGAACTCTAGCTCGAAAAAATTATTAAAAATCACGAAAAATAGCTCTTGAATTTCTGTGCATAATGTGGGAATCAAAATTTTAAAATTTTTTCCTAATTTTTTAGAATTAAATCATCAAATATTAGAAAAATAGTTAAAAAATTGAAATAGGAGTGTTAAAATTTTTAGCATTTTTCTTTCAAAATAAAATTTTTATAATAAAATGTACTTAGTATAAAATTTTTAAAATATTTTGAGGTAAAAAACTCTTTGGTTGGTTCCTCAACCAAGGGTATTTTTTCACAAAAATTATCTTAATAAATTTCTATTTTTTAAAAATTATTACTAATTATTCTAAGTATATTGATGATTTAAAAATAATTTTTAAACACTTCTAGCTAATTTTGTCTATTAATTTTGTTATCTAACAAAATGGTCATTTTACCCATTTTCAAACTTCGTTTCTCAGAAAAAAAATCTAAACTAAGTATTACTTTCTAACACAAATGCAACTGTAAGGATCAAATTTTTGAGATTTCCATTTGGTTCTCTAGAAATAAATACAAAATAATTAAAAAAACAGTTTAATAGGCAAAAGGAGGGGTGTTACATACTCCTCTCTTTTTAGAAATTTTGTCCTCGAAATTCAGTTACTAGTAAAGAGATAAAGATATTATTCTTGCGTCTTGCTCTTTACTTCCCAAGTTGTATCTCCATCATCAATCTGACTCCATACAAGCTTCATTAGAGGTATTTATTTACTTCAAAGCTGTTTTATCCTCTGATCCTCTATTTTGATCAAAGATACGTAATAAGTGAATTTTCTCTTATTTGTACTACATCAGGCTCAATGATATTTGAAAGGTCATGGATATATTTACAAAGTTGGAAAACATGAAAGACATTTTGAAGATTAGAAAGATTAGGTGGTAAAGCTATTTGATATGCAACAGGACCAATTCTTCTAAGGATTTGGTTAGGATCAATAAATTTAAGGGAAAGTTTTTAAGACTTAAGGGCTCTGTCAACCCTAGTTATAGGTATAACTATCAGAAATACATGATCTTCTTCTTGAAACTCAAGGGGTTTTCTCCTTTTATCAAAATAACTTTTCTGTCTATCTTGCGATGCTTTATCTTTTTCCGAATTAGTTTAACTTTCTCCATAGTTTCTTGTAATATCTCAGGTTCGGCTATCAGAGATTCTCTAGATTCATACCAACAAAGTGGAGTCCTACATTTTCTTCTATACAAAGCCTCGTAGGGAACCATTCCAATGCTAAAATGAAAGGTATGTTATAAGTAAACTCGATCAGTGGTAAGAACTGATCCCAGCTACTTTTCCATTCTAAGACACATGCCTTAAGCAAATCTTCTAATGATTGGAAAGTCCTTTCAGACTGTCCATCAGTTTGACAATGATAAGCTAAGCTTAGTCTTAGCTTGGTCCTTAGGGCTTGTTGTAAACTCTCCCAAAACCTAGAAGTGAAACAAGGATCCTTATCAGAGATTATACTAGAAGGCACTCAATGTAATCTAATGATTTCTCTGATGTACAATTGGGTTAACTTCTCTGGAGAAAACCTAATGTTGATGGGTAAGAAATGAGCAGACTTGGTAAGTCTATCCACAATCACTTATGTAGCATTATAACCAAAGGTTGTTCTAGGAAAATTTGTTACAAAATCCATTGCTATACTATCCCACTTCCATTCAGGAATATCTAAGGGTTGTAATTCTCTAGAGGGTTTCTGATGCTCTATCTTAGCCTTTTGACAAACTAAACAAGATGCAACAAACTCTGCTACAACCTTCTTCATTCCAGGCCACCAAAACAACTTCTTCAAATCTTGGTACATCTTGGTAGAACCTAGGTGAATACTTAGTTTACTTTTGTGAGCCTCGTCCAAAATCATCTTTCTTAATTCTCTTTTTTGGTACATAGATCCTTCCTTGGAACCTGATTACTCTATTTGAATCTTGATCAAACTCCAATTCTTTTCCTTCAGTTCTTACTTTTAACTTGTCTTGGAGATGTTGATCAGTGTCTTGAGCTTCTCGAATCTATTCCAAGAACTCACTAGATATTTGGAGCATCCCAAAACAAATACTTTTTAGCTTTACTTCCATAACCAAACCTAATCCTCTGAAATTTTCTATCATTTCTATCTCCTTCACCATCATTATTGAGGCATGTAAGGATTTTTGATTTAAAGCGTTAGGGATGATAAGACAATTCAAAGTTGTAATCCTTTAGAAATTCTAGCCATCTACGTTACCTTATATTCAATTCCTTCTAGTCAAACAAATACTTCAGACTTTTGTGGTTGTTGAACACTTCAAATTTGGCACCATAAAAATAGTGCCTCCAAATCTTTAAGGCAAAAACTACTGCAACTAATTCCAAATCATGAGTTGGATAATTAATCTTATGTGCTATTTATTGCCTTGAAGCATAAGCTGCCACTCTTCTTTCTTGCATCAATACACACCATAATCCTCAACCGGATGCATCACAATAAACTTCAAACTTTTCGGTAGGATTGAGTAAAATCAATACAGGTGCAGTGGTCAACCTTTTCTTTGATTCTTGAAAACTAGCCTCATATTCCTTTGTCCAAACAAAAGGTTGCCCTTTACGAGTTAACTTAGTTAAAGGAAAAGCTAATTTCAAAAATCTTTTAATGAATTTTTAATAGTAACTTGCCGATCTTAAAAAACTCCTTATTTCCATTATTGTTGTGGGCTATTCCCAACGCAACACTACTTCCACCTTTGTAGGATCTATTGAGATCCCTCCTTGTGAGATAACATGTCCCAAAAAACTAACTTGCTCTAACCAAAACTCATATTTAAGAGTTTGGCATATAATTGCCTTCCCTTAGTATCTGTAGTACTATCCTTAAGTGTTCCTCAAATGCAAGAATTTTGCTTTATTTACCTACAAAAGTGTGGAAAAGATTCCCTATGAGTTTATTTATTCACAATTACTAAAATTAAAATATTTTTATCTTTTTTTAAACATTTTCTTCTTTTTATATGACTTGTTCTTATCTTTTTGCAAAGGAATCATGTATTAAAACTCATTAAATAGAGATTTATCATTGAGTCTAACAACATATCTTGTGACGAGTAATAGGTTACGCTTGTAACTTATGATGCCAAGCTTTGGTACTAGAGATCACTATTCACACCCACACTACAACAATCAACATGACACAATCACCCATGGCAGCCATCAGCAAGGCTTAATAACACCACCCACCCACCAAGACACGTTTCACAAATCCATAATGTTGAGCCATGGTGGTGGTGACAATGAGAAGTTGGTTTGGATTTTTTGTTGGGAATTTGTTCCCTTTTTCAAATGGAGTTGTGTGTGATTCAATTATGCAATCAAATACACACTAACATTGATTATCTTTCTAGAAGACAAGAAGGATGGAGGGTTTCCTAATCAACAAGTTTAGAAGGAAAGGGTGGAGCTTGGAGGAGGAAAGGGGAAGGGAGATGGAAGAGAAGAAAATGGGGTGTAGATAAGGGTGGAAATATACTATATCAAACACGACTTTGCTTAAATAGGCAATTAACTCTATGGTTGGAATTCGCAAAAACAAAAAATAATGGTGCCACCATTATAGAGCCTTCAAACTGGTTAGGCCACATAAGTAGACTTTTAGGCCAGACCAAACCTTCAAAGAAGCTAGATTAGGCGCAAAAAATTAGCCTATAGCAGGTAAACAAGCCAAGCTCAAATTTTGTAATTTTGAACCGTGCTAGCTATCAAAGTCTAATCTATTTCCAACTCTAAAAGCATAAATATAAAATAGTCCTATCTAAGGATTATTTTATATTTAAGCATTTATTTTATATTAATATTATTTAAGGTTTAAATATCTTTTTTAGTCCTTATACATATATCACTTTTTTCTTTTAGTCCCTTTAAATTATATAATTTTTGGTTTTTAGTCTCTATAAATTATAATCTTTTTGAATCCTCACTAACGTTGCATGACTGATGTGGCTCTTTATGATGTCATCATTTGCTGACATCACACTTGTTGATGTCCATAATCGTTAGCCACATCAACAACTTCTAACGACAAGGATCAACAAAAAAAAAAGGTATTTCAAGTATGTCTTTAAAAGAAAATTTTTTACAAGGACCAAAATTAAAAAATGAGTAAACTATAATGATTAAAAGTATATTTAAGTCTAAAATTTAATTAATTAGAATTTCTATGATTTTTGTGTAAGTTTAAATTGTTAGATCAACTGAAACTTTTAAATAGTGCTAAGAAACATAGAATAAAAGATTTTACTGAATTCTTTGAGTAGACAATCAAATTTCTAATGGAAATTAATATGATTAGTGATTTTGAATCATAATTAACCTCATGGTAAATTTTGAAGTGATTTGATACTTTAAAATAAAATAATATATCTTATCCAATGTCATATGCACGTTCTATGAGGAGCAATTCTAAAGCAGAGATACATCCAATTTCACTCACTACACTCAATAAATTATCAGTTTACCATTCAATTGCCTTATTAAACATAGTTAATAGTGAACTTTAGGAATAGAAATTGTACCTAAACCTTATGAGTACCTACAAAAAATATCTACAATGGGCAAAGTAAATACCAATTTAATGGGAATGGGTCTGAGGGAGGTGATTTATCTACAAAATTCAATGGAGATAGGTGCGGATACAGGTACTATAGTACCCACCTTGCGCCATACCCACCCTATATATATATATATTAATCTAATAATAGGTGCAATGATTTACACCATTTTTATTTTTTGTTTTGTCCCTCAAACAATGGTATTTTATCTTTTGATTATTATTATTTTTTTATAAAACCACACATTACAATGGCCACATGTCTTGGTGAAGGGTTGCATTAGATATGCAACCCACCAATGCTCATGGTTGTATACACAGTCATAGAATGGTTTCACTATCATTTATGTGTCACTTTAGAGGGCTCCAATCTCTTAAATACTTTAGTGCTTCCTATTGGAAGTTTATAATACTGGGATTTATACATTTCTTATTCATGTACATGATACAAGTTACAACAATACTCATAGGATTTCTTATATTTTTTTAAGTTATGAGAATTTCTTTTATCTTACATTAGTAGTTATAGGATTTATTAAAAGTTTGAATGATTTACGGTTATGTTTTACAAGTTTATTGTTATATTTATGTTTGGATGATTTAAGATTATGTTTTTAATGTTGTATGGTTTTTCAATTCAATTGTAGCAATTTTTTTAATTAATATTTTTTTATTGATTAATTGGCTTTACACTTACGTAAAGTGTGGGTAACAGATGTGGGTATGGGTATATAGGTACTCAACAGGTATAGGGACAAGGATTAAAATTACTACCTGTACGAGTATAGGAGCAAGTAAGGGTATTTTTTTGTCAAACGTGGGTATAGGGATGAGTACTATAATACCCTATCCAGACCTTATCCATTGTCATCCCTAGTGAACTTATGTTAAAATAACAACATGTACACTTACTTGCCTTATTGATGATCAAATTTTAATTTGCACACATGAGGGCTACCCATTGCCTATTTGTCATGAAAAGGGAAAAAATAGGGAAAATGCATTCATTGTAGCATTTGAAACTCATTACTTATTTTACTAAAATCCCAAAAATTCTTATTTATTACTTTTCTCATTTGAAATCCTAGACCACTTTTCAAAAAACTTATTCTCTCTAAAGGTTTAACAGCCACTCTTCCTCCCCATTCTCTCTAATAGGACAAACAACCCCTCCCCTACCAAACACCATTTTTGCTTCATTCCCTTCCATTAGAGCTTGGTTTCTAAACCTCTTTAAGTGTTGTTTGGCCCAAAGTCTCCATCTTCACAATCTCTACATAAGATAAGGTTCTTCCATTCATTTTGTCGTCCTCTCTTGTACGAAAATACCTCCTCCTCCCCCTCTTCATTCTCATTTTCAAACTCTTGATTTTAGTTCAAAATGGTAGGTTTGGTGGATGTGATGGTGAGATTGGTGGCATTCTTGGGAAACTTGGGGAAAAAGACCACAAAGCTTGGATCTTTGGTAAGGAGAGATCAAAGAAACAAGTCTATGGAGACTTGTGGACCTTTTGTAGTGTCTTTGTTTGAGAAATATGCTTGGTGAACTCTTTTCCAAGTGTTTTGCCTTATATATGTTGTGGTGTTGGTAAGAATTGTTCTTTGTATTTAAAGTTTGGTTCTTGATATTTTTGGCTTATGATTCTCATGAATTTACATCTATAAAATGCTTTTCTTGTTGCAATATTTGCTATTTATATGAGTTTATATGATATACTTAGGTATATGTTTGATTCGGTGATAGTATTGATTTGAATAAAAAAGCCCTAAACTTTGCAGCTATCATAAGATTTAAGGAATAAAAATGGAACCTTTGTTCTCTGGACAGTCACTAATGACCCCATAAAAATGTTGAATTAAATGCTTATGATGGATTAAAACCTTAAATCAAATTGTTAGTAAAGTTAGATGGGATTTTAACCTAAGAAATGACCTAACTATGTGATATTTAAGTAAACTAGTGGATAATACTATTTCTAAACCTTATCACATAGATATTAAGTTATTAAAAGCCATTAATAAAGAATTAATAAGCTTAGGAAAAAGTTTTAATTAAAAGGGAACCAATCTAGACTATTTGAAGCTTAAATTGGAAAATATGTTAAGTAAGGATAAAATTATAATTTTGCATTTATTAATTTGAATTATTATTTAAAGTGTCAAAATTTAGTTAAAATAATTTATATATTGACGAAGCAAGAAGAAGATTACTCTTGCCCCCAAGGAAATTTAATATAGTTTTGATGATTTAGCCTCTTGATGAGTGCAAAGTTGTAATGTGTGTTTATGCATGTGTGTGTGATTGTGAGTCTTGCATGATTTATCTCTATCCTTGATCGTAATGAGCTCAAGGTTTAAGAATTAAAGGTTAACAAAGTGGAAACATGTTTTCTATAAGTCTAAAATTGAAGTTAAAAAGGAATAATTGGATAAAACTAAGTTTTAAATTGATAGGAAGTAAGAACTACACACTAAAGCTTTAGAACTACTCAATCTTATATTAAAGAACCATTTAATTGGTTAAGTTAGCCTTGTAATCGATTAATATCATTTAAATTTGTGTAAATAGTGAAAATATACATTGTTTTAACTAGTTAAATTGATATGTAATTAGTTACATGTTCTCTGTTTTAACTAGTTATAACATTATGTAATCAGTTATTTTAATAGTAACTAATTACATAATTCTGTAACTAGTTACATAATATAAAGCAGTTTTTGTCTAATGCAAAAATAACCAGTTACAACTTTATGTAACTAGTTATTCCAATAAAGACAAATTTGCATAGCCTCTGTTTTAACTAGTTATAAATGAAAATAACCAGTTAAACTCATTCAAACTCCATTTTCCAGATTTTAAATAACAATATAACTGATTTCAAGTCTAAATAACTAGTTATTCCAGTGAGCTCTCTATATAAAGTAAACCTTAGTGAGTCTTTAAACATCACTTCAATACAACTACAATTTTCTAAATTTGAGAGAGAGCTTTTCTAGAGAAAATTCATATCTTTCTTCTTCATCACTACAAGTTTTGGATCAAAGTCAAAGAGCTCATCATGGATCAATCTTGAGGATAAAGAAAAGTCTTTACTTGGGTAAAGTTTGATTGGTTCCTCATTGTTTTCCATCTATCACAAACCAAGGTGATATCTAACCTTCTTTTAATTTTATTTTTGTTTTTGAGAGGGTGTCTCTCATATCTTCCTTGTGGTAGGGTTCCACAAGAAAGGTTTCAAGTTTTTCTTGATAGGGTTCAAGAAACTTGATTGCGTGGTTTTTTTAATTATAATTCTTGTGTTTGTGCATTGTGTTTGTAAACATTTGAATTACTTAGTGATAATACCAATCGGTTTGATTGGAAACTGGATGTAAATCACAGTGGTGGTGATCGAACCAGTATAAATCTTGTTTCCTCTCTTTCTTTCCTCTACTCTTTTGCTAGCATATTGTATCTTGATCACTTACATTCAAAATCATAAAGATCTTTGCATAGAAAAGTTCAAGATAAATTGATCCAATTCTATTTCATTTGTATAACCAAATCAATAAAATTCAAAGTTTTTGAAAAATCTAGTTATTCATAATTGAAAAGAAATTGAGCATTCTTGAAATTTTTGAAAGATCCAATTCACCCCCCCTCTTGGATCTAGCCCTTTTGTTTAACATATATATGTGTGTGTGTGTGTGTGTGTATGTAGTCTATTAATCAACATAACCCATAATGTTTATATTAATAATTTATTTTCTACTAAAAAAAAGTTATACCAAAAGAAACTAATTAAATGTTAAATTATTAATAAATGATTTATAGTGTTATATTAAAACAAACTAACCAACTAACTTTTAATATATTGTAATTAGGGCCTTTGACCCTTTGGTGAAACTCTAAGGTATCCTTAGAAGCTTCGATCCTTTAAGTTGACTATGAGACTAATTTTCAGTCTAGGGCTTAATCACACTTAAAGCTCCTTACCTTTTTCTAAGAACCCAAGTCTTCCCCCACAAACTCAGCATGTGTTGCCAACTGAACTACATCCATTGAGTTTAATATATGATTTTTAATTTTAATTGTTATTGTTATTAAAGGTATAGGTACTAAGTTTAGCTTCTTGTATTAAGAATCAAATTAATAGATGACATTAACTTTAAATATTAAATTAATGAATAGTGATTGGTGAATATTTCTCCACTCTAAACATTTTATTAACATTTATTATTTTTCTTTATATTTCTCTTCTTATCACATCATATTACTTATTATATCTATATTTATTTCTTTTCTTTTCTTTTCTTTTTTGTTTTTTTCATTAGATGTCAAATAATTTCTTGATGTCCATCGATCATTTTTATAAATCAATTGATTATTATCAAAATTAGACTAAGTTTACATTTTCAAATGTGTTCAAAGAAGAAATCTATTCACATAAGAAAAAAAAAAAAGGACAAATCTATATTTTACTCCAATAAAACTGTTTTCTTTTGACTTTAGTAGATGATGCAATGCAAAACAACACAACAAAATTTTCTCCGCCGATCGGTCTATTCGGAGCTTTCAAAATCTTATACACCGAAGACTGTCCCCAAAGAGACTGTCAGGTCATTTAATGATATAGCAGTGGACGTACTAATATGTACAAAATTATCACATGCATTCTACCCTTTTCGATGATCGTAACTGGGATATTCAACAACGAAATTGATTTTCTTTTATTAAAAAATTGTAAAAAATTTTTATCAAAGAGTAAAAAGCAATCTCTTAAAAATCACTCAAACTAATTTAATTGAAGAAAAAAATGATCAAATATTTTTTAAGATTATAAATATATACTAAATATTTTAGATTTCTTTTTTATATTAAATATCAAAAAAATATTTTTTAAATATTTTAGATTTTAATCATTTTTCTTTCGTATCTAATGTATGAAAAGTTAATTATATATAAATTTATTCTCCGACCAAATCTTTAATAACATAAATAAGTTTTTTAAATATTAACTCAAATGAATAAATTTTTTAAAATATTTTACATTTATAACTTAAAAAAATTATTTAATAATTTTTCTAAAATTGAAGCAAATAATTTTTTTTTCCAAAAACTAAATTAAATGTTTGTTCTCTATAAAATAATGACCGATCAAATTCGACTTCACGATCATGTGATGCTTACTTGTTATGGAAAAGCGTGAGGGAACACGTCTGAAGCGTCTGCCACATATTTTCTAATATTTAATAATAAAAAATGTTAATTGTACACATTTTATAAAAATAAAAAAAAAGAGAAAAGAAAGAATAGACAGAAAATGTATAATAAAATAATAATGAAATAAAAAATAATATAAAAAAATTATTATATAAGTAATATATATATAACTCCTGTAACCTATTATGATTTACCTAGTGATAAGTTGTTGAAATAATATACATAAAGTTATAAGTTCTAATTATATATATATATATAAAACTCCTCTAACATTTTCCTTTCCAGACAATACCTTCTACAAAGTTTTGCAAGGTTGGCACAAGCAGAGAAGTGAGTCCCACATCGATAAATTTAAGACGGCTGCTTAAATAGCTAGAAGCAAAAACTGGAACATTAAATTTGTCTGATTTTGGCATCAACAATGGATGAGTCACGGGAACGGTGGCTTTCTTATTTGGTAATGATGATATTTGAATCAAGCATCGCATCCATATATGTAATATATTTAATTATATATATATATATGCTTTACTTTGATCCTTCTGAAAATTAGTCTACTTTTGGTGTTCTCGATTGCTGCAGGAAATGGATGAGTGTAATTTATTTGGTGACATGAACTCTCTTGTCGAAGTGCTCAAGGGAGAGAGTTCCGTGCAGCCAGAACAACTATCATGCAAAAGTCACCCTTCTGATTCAAATTTCACTAAAGAAGGCACCACCCTTCTAAGAAACCCTATTGGCAATTCATCGTCTTTGGAAGAGAACGCTGGCTTTGATAATTGTACTAGTCTCAAACAACATGCATCTCCAGATAAACCTTTCTCCTCAATGTCCTACACTCTTTCATTCGAGGACCCAATGGCACTGCCATATATTGTCAAAAAAGCATACCAATATCATGGTGAACATTCAAAGGAGACCCAAAAAGAACCAAACAATAATAGAAAATCTAAGAGGAGTAGAAGCTCTTCCCAGATACAAGATCACATAATGAATGAGAGAAAGAGGAGAGAGAATATCACCAAACTGTTCATAGCACTTTCAGCTATTATTCCGGGGTTGAAAAAGGTCAGTTTATACGTTTTCAATTTTCGTATTAATAGCATGGATTGTGATTTTGTTGTTATCATGCTTTTAAAAAAAAAGTGGTAAATAGCTGAGTTCTTTAAACATGTTGTTAAGAGTTTGATTCCTGACCATATGTATGAAAAAAATTTGTTGGGAAAGGTAATATATCCACTTCGGTGATCTCTATCCCTCAAAGGAATTAATCTCTAATTATCGGTCAGGAAATATTTTTGATGTAAGTTAAAAAAATCGTGATTCTAAAAAGGTATGCAATCATAATTTCGGTTGTAACATCAAGGTTTTTAGGCTCATTGCGATTGCATCTTGATCGCAATTGCAGCTACTTTGGCTGCATTTACCCACAATTTCTCACAATGTCAAAAATTGCCATGAAACTACAACTGCGATTGTAATTTCAAACCTTGATAGTTATATTAACTTCTTTGTATTAAAATCTAAATATGAATAATTCAAATTTGAAGCATGTTTGGCTTAAAGGTTAGATAGTTTCAAACCATAAATTGAGCAAAAGCTTATTTCCCGAAACCACTAAAAAAAATTCATATATTTACAGATAATTGTTAGGTTTGTATTTCTTAATATATATTTTTTCTAATGAAAATAAACTATTAATATAAATATTATAAATTTATGATAATAATATTGATACATCATATCAAACGATAATTTTATTAATATAAAAATAGATATATGTTAATATAAAGAGAATTTATATTAGAGTTTAATGGATATGCATTATCAATATAAAGTTATTTTGTACTGTCATTTAATCACAAATTGTTATATATGGTAAGTTTGATAATTTTGATAATAACTAAGCTAAAAATCACATGAAAGCTGATTTTCAATTGTAAAATCATTTATATTGATAGTGTGTATCTATTAGACTCTATCAAAAAATATACCAAATTTGTTTCAACCGTTTACTTCTACCCAAGCCTTCGTGTTGAAGAAAATGACTAGAAATTCAGAACCAAAAACAGGTAAGACTACATCTAAGCCAACCCATGCATAGATACGAGGCCGTACCAGACAGGACAAGAGAAAAAATAGATGATCATAATTCTCTTATTGTCTATTGTAAAGAACCCGCATGGTATCCTACAAATTTGAAATGACGTCTCTGAAATAGAGCTAAATGTCAACCTATCAAGTAAGAGTCTCCATGTAAAAGAGCCCGCACCTTTAAAGGAATACGAAACCTCCAAAGCTTTCTAAACACTAACTCAATCAAAGAATATTCCATACCAACCTAATGATGCTGGTTTAAAAGAGAATAAGTTGATCTAACAGTAAAGGCTCCGGAGGAATCCTCCACCCAAATCCAATGATCTTTCTCGTCTTTCCACAAAGAAGAAAAAGTAACCAGGTTAGTTAACTCAATCAACAAATGCTCTTCCATGTAAATAAATTTCTACACCACCTCCATTTCTACCTCTAAATATTATCACGCCACTCACTCATGTGTGCTACATATTTTGCTCACCCCCTTCTTATTTTGGTACAGTCTTGGCATGCTTTTAAATTGCAATTACATCGTAGTTGTAGTTTTGTTGCAATTTTTGATATTACAGAAAATTGCAGAAAAACATGACTCATGTGACTACAATTGCAGTCGCGGTGAGTCAAGAAAACCTTGACCCTATTACCACAATTGCTGTTGGAGACCTTTCTATAAGGAAAATAATTCGGGAAAAAACTTAGATACAGTACCTTAGGTATTGTTGGTATTGTTTTTCAATTAGAATTAGAGATTTATCTCAGTAATTCGCGTAATAAAAATATGTATTAAAGAATTTCGTAGATTACCAAGACAAATTGCCAATTTTGATTGGAGAACAATACTAATAGTACCTAAGATACTGTATATAAGTTTTGTCCAATAATTCTTGGACACCCCTTGAATGTCTACACCTTGAGAGTGATATAAGAGGAAAGGAAAAATAAATTATTGATCTGATTGATGATGTAATGTGATACAAAAAGACAGATATAGAGGTATGTTTGTAATTTGTGAGTGTTTAACACTCTTTTTATAACCATGGTCACGAAAATAGTCTTAGTATGATCCCCACTTCTCACTTTAATTCCTCCTTAGGCCATCTACAATGGGGGATTCTTATCTCTCTTTTTCTTATTAAGAACTGTTCTCAATAAGAACTTCCAATTGCAGCAAAAAAATTTGGGACTTGTTAAGCACTAGGTGCTTATCTAAGCACCAGTGCTTAACATGCTAGTGGATCCCAGTAAATTATTTTTAATAATAAATAATGTTTATATGATAAAAAAAAGTAAAAAAGAGATATATTTATGAGATAAAAAAAATAAGTAATGTGTAATTGTAGGACCCATTTAAGATATGTAAAAAGTTAAAAAAAGAGATACTAGGTTGGAGAGATTAGATGCTTAAATTGAAAAAGATAAAAATAAATAATGTCTATAAGTGAGACCCACTTAAGAATTCCAATGAGAGAATCTAGGTTGGAGATTCCCTTACATTCTTAGAGAATCAAAGCGGTGGAACACAACAATATCATATTCCACGTTACGCATGCATAGACCAAACCGGATGCACTGTTACTGTTCCCTCTTTGATTAGGAGCAATTTTATCTAAAGCACCTATGTTCTACAATTTTAAGCCAATCAACAATATTTACATCATACATACAATGCAATTTGTACTTAGCTAGGAGACTTATATAGAAAAGCTCAAGATTTTTAAAGCCCCGCCCACTATATATAGTTCTTAGATTGACAAATTATGTCCCAACTGACATAAGTAATTATTTTAACCTCATCAACTCCTTTTCAAAGAAAAGACAGTTGGATTGTTAAACAAAGTCTAAACTAACAAAAATAAACCAAAAAACTAGTAGTTAGTATATGAATTTTTTTATAGTAATCTTTGGCACAAACTATGGTTTGAAATTTATCAATTGAAAACCAAGTATATATTGTTAAACCTATTCCATTGTTAGCTTATAAAAAATGAAATATTTCTGATGTGTAGGTGGACAAGGCTTCTGTCCTTGTAAATGCCATCGATTATGTGAAATATCTTCAGAAGCGTGTAAAGGATTTGGAGGAAGAGAGCAAAAAGAGAAAAATAGAATCCGCAGTATCCTTCAAAGTGAACAAATCCCATGTTAAAACTGTTGCTGCTGACGACTTTTCATGCACCCCTGATGGCTTAGATAGACCTATCAATATATGTCCCAAAGTTGAAGCTAGAGTCTCAGGAAAAGATGTTCTCATCAGAGTTATGTGTGATAAACAAAAGGACATTGTTCCTAAGCTCCTGGGCAAGCTTGAAGCTCATGATCTCTCCATAGTTTGTAGCAATGTTTTGCCGTTTGGAAATTCCGCTCTGAACATTACTTGCATTGCTCAGGTACACACCAATATTATATATATTAGGCTAAATTATATTTTTGATCTTCCTATTTTTTTCAATCTGTAATTTTGTTGTCTCTATTTTTTTAGAAACATGTAGTTTTCCTATTTTTAAAAATCTGTAATTTTGGTCCTCTTATATTTTTTCAAAGACATTTAGTTCCTCTATTTTTAAAATCTGTAATTTTGGCCCTGCTGTCAAATCACTTGTATTGATTGTTAGTTGTTTAATGTTGATTTTGATGTGTTAATTAAAGTTGACTCTAACGCTAACTCTAATACCTCATTTAGGTACTGACACGTCAAAGTTAACGTTAAATAACTAACGATCAACATAAGAGATTTGACTTTGAGACCAAAATTGAAATTTTTTTAAAATAATGAACTAAATGTCTCTAAAAAAATAGAGGAACCAAAATTACTTAGTGAAGAAAATAGGAGTATCAAAAATACAATTTAGCCTATATATTACGAAGAAAAGCATATTTGATATGTATTTACTTTCTAAGAATAGTTATACTAGTTGGATTCTTTCTTACACTAACATGCTTATTCTATGGAACATTGAATACTATATATATATATATATATTATTTTTCTTTTAGATGGATCATGAATTCAGCATGACAATGGGCGACCTAGCGGAAATTTTGACTGAGGATTTGTTCGAGTGTTGTTACTAACTTGCAACAACAATAATGAACGTTACCACACAACGTATCGGCCTATTGCAGGTATAAAAATAAAAATGAGAAGAAAGCTACTTGAAGGCCTAGTGATTGGTGAGCATAATAAGGGCCTAAGTAGGCATTTTGTTTTCACATTGTGTATGTATTATACTTTTGTTAAATAGTTATTGGTATTTTTAATCATGCATGCATGCATTCTCGTTAATCACTTAATTATAGTTTGAAATTCTTAAAACCAGTCTTAATTGAGTTCTTCCTTTCCAAAATTTAATTATGTACATAAAAAGTTTTTATCTTAATAAAACATATAATATTTTTTATAAAAGTCACATCTAATTTTGTAAATTACAAAAAATCAAAACTTTGTTAATTACATAAATAGAAAATATCAAATAAAATATTGATATGTATATGGATACTTTTGATGGTAATTATGTATTTGAAGTTGATGAACTTTTACTAGATAGTAGCAGCTTTTAATAGCATTTTGATTCGAAACTTTTCTTAACATAAATAACTTGTTTAGCTTATAATTTGTATATTGTGTCTGATGTGATGGAAAAGTAGCTTTCTGTCTTCCTTAAATTAAAAAATTATAGTTTGAGACTCTATATTCGTTCAAACATTCCTCAATTATGATTTCCAACAGGTTATTTGTTGATGGAATTCAATTCGTATTAACTACGATTTGACGGGTGTAAATCACGATAAACAAGCTAAAAAAATTAATTTAAACATATAACTAATATCATCAAAATTTAAAAGTATTTAATATTTTTCTTGAATTTTTTTTAATTAATTGTTAATTTGATTTGCTATAAAAAATGAATTTTTACACGAACCCAGACTTTTGAATTAACCAGATCAGAGTGGCGAGTAAACAAATGCTCCGAAAATTTAGAGGGAAAAAAAAAAGAAAAAAGAAAAGAGTGTCATCCGCGATTGAACATGCAGAAGTCACAGAAAGAAACCAATGGAGAGGATGGGTCTTGAACGTTGAAACCCCAACATTGTCTGTCTTTGACATAGAAAACGATGACATTGTCTGTATCCTGTGTCTCACGCACGATCATTAAAAAGGTTTGGCCACTTGATGATCTGGAAAACGTAAAATATCAGATCCAGCTGAAGTAGATACGTACCGTATTCAACCTGTATAGATGTTTAAGTTTTTCGTACATGAATTAAAAAAAATATAATTATTAAATTTATAATGTAATTAATTATAATTGACTAGATTAATCTATATTAATTTTAGGGTTAACTATGTTTTTGTCCTCTAAAAATATGACAAAATTAGTTTTAATCCTCAGAATTTTTTTTTCTTGAATAAAGTCTCTCAAACATTAAAAGTACTCTAGTTAGATTCCTGTATTAAACTCTTTTAAACTTTTCTATTGAATGATGACCACTTTAGTATCACAGTCACTATTAATTTACTGATGTGACCGTTTATGTTAATTGTTATGTCCAGGTTAGATTAATAACATATTTTTTAATAAAATTATTACATGTTTAACCCTAAGCCACATATTTTTTTTAACCCTAAAGCAAAAGTAATTACATGATCTTTTATTAAAAATTATTACTGGACACTTCAAGTAATAAAATATTTTATCTGGAAGCTGATTTGACCATCATTTAACAAAAAAATTAAATAAAGTTTAGCACAAGGATTTAACTAGGGTATTTTTGATATTTGAGGAACTTTATTTAAGGAAATTTTTTTTCTGAGGATTAAAACCAATTTTGTTATACTTTTGGAGGACCAAAAATATATTTAACCTTCCATTTTATGATTTAATTAACTTTTTTGTGACTATAGGAGTTTTGTTTTAGTTCTTTTTAATGTTTTTATTTTCGTTCCTCTTCTCTCTCTCTATATCTGTGTGTGTGTGTGTGTGTTACTTTACTCAACAACTCTTAGTATATATTAAATTTCAATGATCCAACAATTGAATTAAAAGTTCCTATTGAATATATTAAGTCCACAATTTTTTTTTACAGTTTGAAAATTATTTGGTAGTTTATTAAATAAATTTAAATTAATGTATGATATATTTTTCTAAAATATAAGAAAATGATGACTATAAGATTATCTTACTACAATGTCCAATTTATCTAAAATTTGGTGTATATGATCATTGAGATAATATCAAAATATTATATGGTTGGATTGTTAAAATTTAATATATATTAAAAGTTATTGAGTGGATAAACTAACTCTAGATAGTCCCTACCCACACACACACACACACACACACACACACACACACACACACACACACACTTATTTTTTAGTTAGAGTACATTAGTGAACTACACGTATATGTATTTTAAGATATATTGTAGTTATAGTTTGCTAATGTACTCCAACTAAAAAACAAGTGCATGTACGTTAGCAAACCCCATAAGCATTTGCTAACATATATATACTTATTTTTTAGTTGGAGTATATTAGCAAGCTAAACCGTAAGTGTATTTAATATGCATTATAGTTATAACTTACTAATGTACTCTAACTAAAAAACAAATGTGTGTACGTTAGCAAATTTCATATACACACATACATATATATATAATATATATACATACATACATATATATATATATATATACATATGTATATATATATATGTATGTAGTATGTATGTATATATATATATGTATGTATGTATATTAATTTCAAATGCTATCAAAAACCTTCATGAATTCATAATAAAAATTGGTATCTATGTTAACTATATTTATATGAAAAATCCATAAATTAATAAATTATGTCCTAAGAATATACTAAATTAGAATAAATTATGTGACTTACCAAATTATTTTTTACAACAATAGTAGTTAACAACTGTTGAAGAAGAAGAAGAAGAAGAAGAAATTTTCCCAAGGTTTACACAATGATGTGTTTGGACCCATGCACAAACAATGGCAAGAAAAAAAAACAAAAAAAAAACCGAGAAAAACAAAGATAATATACGAAAAATAGTGATAGGAAAAAAGAATATTTGTTGATGTGTCTCAATATTCAAGTTATTGGTCCTTTATACAGTGTTCGTAAGTTTGCGTCATTGACAAATTTTAATAATTAGTCTTTAATTATCAAATCAATTATATTCAAATCAATATAACGAAAAGACTAATAAAGTCATTTGATTGTGAATTTATTTATATATGGCTTTGTTGTTGTTGTTAAAATTATATGTATGGCTTTTAAAATAGCAACAACAAATTATAAATGGAAAGAACTGTTAGAAATAAAAATAAATGATACTTAAATATTCCATCTAAAATAAGAGAAAAAAATAAGATTATAACCACAATAAAGACTATAAGAAAGAATAAAATATTTTATCAAAAATAAAATAGAAAATAACACTTAAATATTTTTATTTCTACCATCAAACCCCAAATAAAAGTAATTATCTAAAATACATATAAAAAATTTAGGAGGCCAAGGCCCCCTAAAAGAACACATAGTTTCATCCTATATATATATATAGGGACATATTTATATGAGAGTGAAAGGAGTTAAACTAGATCATACAACCATACATAGATGGTTGATGTTTAATGTTTTTTGGTCACTTAAAAAGTCACGTGACTTTCTAAAAAACTCATATGACTTAGTTGTTATAATCTTAATTGTTCGTAGTAAGATCTAATGGTGAATTTATATATTCCTCTCATTATGTTGAAAATGTCAAATGTTGATGTGGCTAATGGAGCTTTAACTTAGTATTGCCAAGTCTAATGATACATTATTCAATCGATTACCACATTTGATGGCACGTTTCAGTCAATTGCCACGTTTGATGATACATTTGAAGAGATGAGTGATGTTGAGTTTTTTGTCATTGCATTTGTTGTCATGTTTGGGCAACTGTGGACTACAAAAAATAAGGTTGTAAGGGCAAGTTCTTCATTATCCTGATTGATCTCCTATAGGCTTGTGTGTAGGTGTGGAGGATTTTGTTGACTTTGCACAGTGAGAAGAACTCAGGAAAAAAGTTTTGGAGGTGCTCACACTAGAACATATAAGTTTAAATCCATTATTGAATGTTGATTTGTATTGTGTAAGGTGTGATTATTTATTGTGTGATTGTCAAGAGAGAAACCATTGCAACATTTTTTACGAGCTAAGGATGCAGACAAATAGTACAAGATCTGCAAAAAATACTCGCAATGAGCCAGGTACACACACACACACACACACACACACACACACATATATATCCTGGATTTACTTAAAAATTTAACGGTGATAGGTGTGGGTATAGGTACTATAATACCTCTACCCTATACCTACTCCTATATATAATTAATGTATCTCATATATATAATTATATATATTATTACTTATTAATTTAATGAGTAAATTACATTCACACTTCTTGAGATTTTTTGAGATTGCACATAACTTTCCTACTTTTTTTAACGTTTATAATAACCTCCCTTATAGGGGTACACGATGTAATATTTTCAAACAATTAAGGGGGTTAATGTTTATGAAATAATTAAGGGAGTTAGTGTAAGAGTAAAAGAAGGAGGGATATTTGGAAAAATTTGACAAAATCTCAGGAGGTATTAATATATTTATTCTAATTTAATTAGTACAATATAGTCTTGGACCTTTAGTCCTTTAGTCCTTTTGCAAACTAACTCTATCTCTAAAGTCACTATATTGCCCACTCCACCATTCTTTTCTTTAGTCATTAGAAACATAGATTAACAACTAATTGTTGCAAGTTGGTTAAACATGAACAAGAAGGTAATAAACATTTCATTAGTCTATTTATTCAATTAGATTTGTGCTTATTATTTTTAACTAGATAATATAATCCCTTAATCTTGTTGTCATGTTCTAGCTTCTATTGGTATTACTGACCAAAACAATATTTGGACTTAAGAGATAAGTGTTTACACAAATATAGAGAAATTGATTTTGATGATGAGGTAAAATACCTATCATTTATGTTCTTTTGATTTTATAATATATAACTATAAATTAATTAGTATTAATGTATCAATTTTTCACAAGTCTTAGAGAGTACCAACACACGACGTCCAAGTTTAAGAATTAGTTGTTCTTGATGTTTATCATTAGATTTTTATCAATTTTAAAAATTAGAACATTATATTTAAGAAAGATTATGGTAAATGATTATGTTTATAATGTTATATGGTTATGTTTGGATGATTTAAGAATGACTTTGCAACTCAGTTATAGCAATTTTTTAATTAATATTTTATTGATTTTACATTTAAGTAAAGTGCAAATAGTGAGTGCATGAATGAGTATATAGGTTCCCACTGGGTATGGGGATGGGGATTAAACTAGCCACCTGCGTGAGTTTGAGGTCGAGTACAAGTATTTTCTTTAAATGCATGTATAGGGATAGGTACTATAGTACCCTACCCATTGGTATCTTTGTTGATGGATATGTTTTAAAAATTGAATAGATGAATTAGAAAATTGCAAAACTAATGGACGAAGCCCATGCTTATGAAGAAGAAATGGAAAATCTAAAAAAGATAATCACAAAACTAATTGAGAAGGAATGTTGTGCACATGAACAAGTTGTAAACCTAAAGATGAAAGTTGTAAAATAATAGAGAAAACTTAGTGTTGAAAGAAAGAAGGTGAAGGTGTTAAGTTATGTAGTGGTTGTTCCATGAGTTTTGATTACTCTATTAAGTATTGTAATTACAATGAATGTTAGTGGGCCAAGGAAGGGCTTTAGGGGTTAATGTTAGATTGAAGCATTTGTATTTTACGGTTGTGTTTGTTATAATGTGCTTTTAAATTTGGAAGGAATGGAATATATATATGGGGCTATTAGTGATTAATGTAAAAATATGTTAGTTCATTAATGTATATATGGTATTCTACTTGTGACAATTTGGTATTTACTTAAATGAAGTCAAGTTTCATTTAGCATTGTCATTTCCTCTCCCAGATGGATATATTAACTTTGTTATGTAATCCTTAAATAATAAATTTGTTTTGTAACTCATCCCTATATTATTTAGTCAAACGGTCAAAGCCCTATAAAATTGTAGTGTTTTGTTTATAGTCCATAGGATATTATAGAGTTTTATTTTTAGTCCTTATAAAATTGTAGAGTTTTGTTTTTAGTCTATGGAATGTGATAAGTTTGTGAATGCAATCCCTATAAATTATCCCCTTGTCACTTGGATGATTTTAGTGTCAAAAGTATGGTATTGAATATTTAAAATGTGATCCAAAATAACAAATTTATGAAATGTGAAACATTTCCACCTAAACAATAAGCTGTGTATCCAAAATAGGTACATTCAAAGCAAAAGATGTTTGGTCCAATATAGAAACTAAGCACCCCAAAAAAGGGCGACATAACACAAAATGTTAAGCATTACAAAAGTATTACAATGTGTTAAGAAGATTCCTACCTTATTGATTGCAACTTTTGTATTTATTATCACTTTTATTGCTGCCCCTCTAGTAGATATTGATGGTATTCGTGAGCTTGTTTCTGGATCTCTACTTTATGGAAACAATATCATTTCTGGTGCCATTATTCCAACTTCTGCAGCTATAGGTTTGCACTTTTATCCTTTATAAGAAGCAACATCCGTTGATGAATGGTTATACAATGGCGTCCTTATGAACTAATTGTTAAAGAAAAAAAAAGATTCCAACAATAGTGTTCATTATTAGACCCAATGTGCTTTTATATGATGTGATGGTGCTACATGATAAATATGCATTTAATCATCATGTCTTGTTCCTTTTCTATTTATTTTTAGTACATTTAGGCTAATTTTCATAGTAAATTGCATATTTTTATATTTCTAGTTCACATTACTGTTTTCTATTTATTTTTTATGTAGGAAGGAGAAATCTTAACCTTTAGAAAAGATGGAGGCTAATTGGGATTGAATGGAGGAAGAAAATAGGAGATTATAGATCACTACATCTTCTTATTAAGTGTCCATCACTTCCAAGCACTGAGAGAATTAATTAGGATACTGATTTTGGTTTTAGGTTTTATTATATTTTGAGCTTTGTTTAGAAATAATTTATATTTTATTGTATGTTAGGCCCTATTGAGGACCTTTTATTTTAATTAGGTTTTAAGTCTAACTTCTAGATCTTACTTATAAAAAAGATTTAGAAATTCTTAGGAGAAACTTTTGTCACTTTCACCTCTTGACAGTTAGGGTTAGAGCTTCTTCCTTACTTTTGTATTTTCATATCTCCCATGAGGAGCTAAACTCTTCTTCTATTTCAAGGTTAATCAAAGTTATGTTCTTCAAAGATTGTGAGGTTTAAACATTTTTTATCCCTTTCTCTTTTTAGGCATTTATATTTCTACTACATTTATTACTAAATTATTACTTTGTTAGTTGTGCAAAAGAACTAATTGTCAAATTAATAGGATAGTATAAAACCAATTAGGGGGTGAATTTGTAATTGTCCATTAGACTTAACAATAACAGTGGTTCATTTTACCAAGTGGTGTATCGTGGTCTACTAGTTTTTCACCTTTAGATTTATTGCTTTTAAATGTAAGGGTTGGAATGAATTACCTCCTACCTGCTGATACAATTATTAATATTATTTATTTTTTTAAAAATTTATTTCCAGCTTACTAATGTGTCCTTTTTGTTAATAATAACATAAGTGTAGGTTAGATGATATTTTCACTTAAACTAATTATCGATTAGGTTTGTTGTGATAGAAGGGTAAAGTTGGTGGTGGAAGACAACAATGATTGGCATAAAACGACCATCTATGATTTCGAAGACATCATCCAATGTTAGATGTTGGACAACTTTGCAAAATAGGGTTTAGCTTTGGCCCTGTCGAAAATGACCATGTTGCTGCTGATAGTAGAGGTCAGAGGTTTAGGTGTGTTATATCTTTACCTTTTTACAGTTAGCGGAGGCTCCGAAGTTAACACTTGAGACAACGATGCGGTTGGATTCGACAATTGAAGCCGTCATTATTTCAAAAAGGTAACGAGAAGAGAAAATTAAAGAAGGTGGAGGGCAAGTGAGGAATAAAACAGATGTTCGTCATTGGGGTTGTGCGAGAGATGCAGCAAATGGAAAAGTTGGCAAAGTGGGGGAAAAAATAAGAAAACAATTTGTCTCTTTTTGGTCTCATCTGTTTTTGTGGGTTTGCTATAACACATTTTTATGCAGGTTATTGGTGCGAAGAATATTTGTGAAACGAAGAGTTGAGGATTGCTAGTGGAAAAATATAAGCTTGAAGTCCAAAAGAATTGGGGCATTGTGGTAGTGTCTAAATGGTGATATGATGTTGGACTTGATAGTGGTTTGACGGGCAAGGGTACTATAATGCACAAGCTTGTTGGTTCATTTCTTGGTGCTTTGTATTGCGTTTTTCCATGCATATTTTTTAGATGAGATAGACCACTATAATGGGCAGGCAGGGTTATGCTTCTTCAATTCCAACAAGCAAAGGTGGGCATGGTGGAATTGATGTTGGTGTTGTAGAGAATGGCAGGTTATGATGCACAATATGAGTCCAAATGAAAAGTTGACATGTTTAGTGTGCGTTTGTGTTGTTCAGTTGTGTGGTAGGGACTATAAGAGGGCAAGTTGATGATTTGTTTGATGTAATTGGGCCTTTTGTTTTCGTTGTTAAGTGTGTTTGTATACTTAGTGTTTTGTAATAAAGTGAATGACAATTTGACTACAAGAGATGTGGAGTTGAATTTAGTTATGTTGGCCATGCCTGCAAGTTGGTTTGTGAAAATCATATTAATTCTCCTTAATTTGCAACTGTGAACATGCCTGCTTGTAAGATCTAGATGGTACTGAGTGTGTAGTTACAATTATAATTGAAGAAATTATTAAACATGACTTGATTCATAGACTCAATTAAATCACCTACTATGCTACAAGTGTTGATATCAGTATGAATACACATTTGAAAATGGTTAAATTGACATTGAAAGGGAAAAATCCAGTGACTCTGGATCATTTCAGCATGAGAGGTAACAACATTCGTTATTATATCCTTCCCAATAGCTTGAATCTTGAGACTTTGCTTGTTGAAGAAACACCTAGGATCTAGCCTAAGAAACCAACTGCTGGTATTGTACACTATTTGACTATGACTGCAATATTTTTCTTCTGGAGACATTTTGTTTAGGTTGTCTATTATCTGGTTGCTTTTGGTTTTCAAATTTTTAATTGTATTTCCAGGTCGGGGGCGTGGACATGGACAAGGTTGGGGTCGTGGACGTTAAGTTTCACATTAATAAATTTTGTGGCATCTAGTTGTAATATAAGGAGAATTTCTGAGCAGTTTTGTGGATATCAAAGGAATGTTCATGTTGATTAGTTATGTTGATTTTTTTGGTGTTGCCATTTTATAATACAAGTGCTTTCATGTTGTTTAATACAATTCCTTCATAGTGTTCTATAATTGAGTGGGTTAGGGTTTGTGATAATACTTTGTTAACTTCTAAAAGATGTTGAATGCCTCTCAACTGAAAAACTACAAATAGTTGCAGCTTTTGGTACAAGATGAAGTTAATTAGAATTACTGATGCTATACTGTGGACTTGTGATATGGTAGGTCGTGGTTCTCTATGTTAATTTAATACTCTTTATGTTGATCTGACTCTTGTGCTTTAACTCCTCAATTTCTTTGAGATTTGAACTCATCCTTGGTGTCATTTTTGGTACAAGGAGAAGAAGTTAATTGGAATTGTTGAAACAATATTGCGGTATCAAAGGTGGGGGTTCTGTATGTCAATTTAAGACTCTCATCGATTAGTTTGTAAATTGATCTTAATAATTTAACGAAATAAATGTGCTAGACAAACACAATTCTAACCCAACTTAATTTGATTTTGCCAACTTTATATGAGTTGGCCTACAATTCTGAAATTTATATAAAATCATTTAAAAATAATTTGAAGTAATTAATTTTTTTAATTTTCAATATATATTAATTAAATAAAATATTTAAAATTAATAATTCAAACTCACTTTGCAGTAGTAGTATCATCTATATACACAAATACTAGTTTGAAAGCTCATTTGTGCATTAACAATTTTATATATTCTACAATTGGAGTAATTCTTACCTGTCATAAATTAGAGTAAGCATTTGCATATATATATATATATATATATATATATATATATATATATATATATATATATATATATATATATAAACATATTGATTTTACTTTGATATTTATGTTTTTTAGTTTTTATGGAACTTTTGTCATTATAAAAACCCCCAAGTCAGGTACCTGCAAATTGTTGGAACCAAAGACGTATGAAGCGTCTAGTCCCTCAAATTTTGAAGATAATAAACTTATTAAGTTTTAAGGTCTTTGGTAAAAATGTTTTTCTTACAGCGTCCAAAACATATTCTATATCGTGGCGTCCAACGCACTAGTTTTAACAAGCATCCAATTGACTCGTTATGACGACCGTCCAGAGGTAAGTCTCTCTCTTAATAGCTAAGTGTTTAAAGCTAAGACTCATATACAAAGTCATCCAAGCATAAGTCCATTTCCAAATGACTAAAGCTCACCTATGCGTCCTCCATTTATATATATCTCGTGACTAATGTTTTATCTTTTTAAAGTGATCCAACGTTCAAAATATTTGAGCATTAAATGAAAGATAGATGCATTTTAGTGTATAAGTAGTGTTACAGAAAAAGGAAGTCAACCTATCAAGCTGCCAAGTTGGATAAAGAATGATTAGAAGAGCAAACCTTCAACATAGTCTTGCACTTTTCATTTTAGTGCAAAAACTAAAGTTACCTTTCTAACTCCTCTAAAAGCTCGAAACACGCGCATATTTCTTGATGAATGAAGTTGAATCCACTCAACGACTCTTTTCTACAAAGACTATATATACCAGCTCAAGAACAAAGAAAGCAAGCAACTAGAAAGAGTGTCACATAGAGAACGACTACATTTACTGGACAACGTAGAAACCTTTCTTTGTAAAAGCATTTGTATTGCACTTAAACTTTCATATCCTCACTTTGTGAGTAGACCTATTTTACAACAAATGGTTAAGTTGTGAAAGCTTGAAGAGGCTTGGTGAAAAAGAATACTTGGGTGGTTAAGCAATTTGGGTTGAGTGCAATGTAAAGCCTGAAAAGGTAGTGAAGAATACTTGTTGTATAACTTAAGGTTGGTTATTGAATACCTTCTGGACGAAGAGACTAGACGCAGTTCAAGGTTGAATGAACCAGTATAAAAACTCTGTGTCTTTGTATTCTCTTATCCTTATTTAACTGCCCCTCGAACTCGTTTTCAAAAAAGGTTAAAAAGTTTTTAAACGCACAATTCAACCCCCTTCTTGTGCAACCCTTTCTTTTTCAATTGGTATTACAGCTCGGGTTGGGTTTAAGCATCTAGCAGTGTAGGAGTTAAAAGATCTTGAGAACTATGGATAATGAAGGACAAGTTGTCAACAGACCACCACTCTTCAAGGGTCAAAATTATGACTATTAGAAACAAATAATGATATCCTTTTTTGATGTTTGCCACATCGACATGTGGGATGTGGTGGAAACAGGTGACTATCTGCCCCTGGACTAAAACGGAATTGAGTTACCTAGAGGCCAGTGGACAAAAACACACAAACAAAGGTACCTGCTTAATTCTAAAGCTCGAAATGCTATTATGTGTGCCTTGTTTGAATTAGAATATGAAAATGTGCATAGTTTGAGAAGTGCTAAAAACATGTGGGATACCCTGGCTCTTACATACGAGGGTATTTCATAAGTGAAAAGATCTAAAATAAGCTTGCTTATTAGACAATATGAACTATTTACTATGGAAGATAATGAAACTATTGAACTAATGTTTGGTAGATTTCAAACTATTATAAATAACCTGAGATCCCTTGGTAAAACTTATGATAATTATGATCATATTGATAAAATCTTAAGGAGTTTGCCTAGACAATGGAGACCACAAGTTATGGCTTTGAGAGTGTCCAAGGATTTAACAACATTTTCCATGGAAGAGTTACTTGGAACTCTCAAGGTTCACAAGTTAGAGCAGAAGTAGGATGAAGGACAAAGAAGAGGAAAGTCCATTGCCTTAAGTGTCTAGTGTCCAGCGTCCAACAAAGGGATTATCATCCAAAGCCCTGAATGTGAAGAATCTTTTGAGGAAGTGTCTGAAGAAGATGACTCTAATGAGGACGAGATATCTTTCATATCAAGAAAGATACAAGCTATGTGGAGAAAGAAAGGAGGATCCAGAGCTAGAAACCTTACAAAGAAGTTTAGCAAAGAACCTAAGGAGAAGAATCCACCAGTTTGTTTCGAATCTAAGAAGCCTAGACACTTCAAAGCTAAGTGTCCAAGTCTACAAAAGGAGAAAAAGAAAACCTTCTTCAAAAAGAAGAAGAAAGGACTCATGGCTAATTAAGAAGATATGGACCTATCCTCATCGAAAGAAGAAGGAGAGGAAGAAGCAAACATTTGTCTCATAGTTGAGACCAGTTCAGAAAGCTTAGAAAATGAGCAAGACGAAGAGGTAAATTTTAATGACATATTTTCTCTTCAAGAAGCATATAATGAATTGCTCTCTAATTCTTCAACTCTCTTAGTAGGTTATAAAGATTTAAAAAGAAAGTTTTCCAAAATGTCAAAAGAATTCAATTTACTCAAAGAAAATTATGAAAACATTTTGACAGAGAATGGAAAATTAAAGACAAAAGATGTTCCAAAAGTAACACTTTCCAATGAAGCCTTAAAACTTCGAAAGGAAGTAACTCACTTAAAAGAAAGTCTATCCCAATTTGTTAATGGAACTGAAAACTTAAAATCTTGTCTTATAGATGAAGTCTACATGACAAATCTAGACTTGGCTTTGTTAAGAAGGAAGTCTCTAGAACAACTAAAAGTACCATTTTTTGTAAATCGTGTGGAAAGAGTAGTCATGAATAATCACGATGTACTCATCATCTAGTTAAGAAGGCGTCCAATGCCTTAAAACTAACAAAAAAGAACCCAAGTCTATTTGGGTACCTAAGTCCATGATTATTCTTGTTGCAGATTTGCTTGACAATAAAAAGGAAACTCCAATCATGGTATCTGGACAGTGGCTACCTACAACACATGACAGGAGAAAAGTCTATGTTCCAAAGCCTTCAACCAAAGCATGGTGGATGGGTTGCCTTTGGAGGAAATCAGAAAGGGAAGATAATGGGAATAGATAAAATTGGTAAGCACCCTTTTTCCTTCTATTGATAATGTTTTTTATGTTGAAGGACTTAGACTTAATTTGCTGAGCATAAGTCAATTATGGACAGTGGACACAATGTCTCCTTTAACAAAGATGAATGTATAGTCAAAAACTTGAATAGATCTATATTACTTTTCGGCTAAGAGGCAAAGCAATCTATATAAGATTGACTTAAATGACCTTACAAATCAAAATGTCTCACGTCTAGTATCCATCAACGAGAACCAATGGATTTGGCACAAGAAACTTAGACATGCAAGCTTGAGATTAATCTCAAAGCTAAACAAGCATAACTTGTAAGAGGACTTCCAAATCTTGTATACAAATCTAATGTTCTCTATGATGCATGTAAAAAAGGGAAACAAGTGAAAAGCTCATTTGCTTCAAAAAATATTGTTTCCACTACTAGACCACTTGAACTTCTACATCTTGATTTGTTTGGATCTACTAAAACAATCTCTCTTAGTGGAAAACAATATAGGTTAGTTGTAGTGGATGACTATACTAGATGGACATGGGTTATGTTTCTAAAACACAAGGAGGAGTCTTTCAAAGTTTTTTCTATATTCTGTAAAAGAATTCAAAACGAAAAAGGTGTTTGCATAGCCTCAATCAGAAGTGATCATAGAGGAGAATTTGAAAATGAAAGTTTTCAAGTGTTTTGTGAGGAGAACGGAATTCTCCATAACTTCTTTATACCACGTATATCTCAACAAAATGGTGTGGTAGAGAGAAAGAATAAGTCATTACAAGAAATGGCTAAAACTATGCTTAATGATAACATTACTCCTAAACACTTTTGGGCTAAAGTTATAAACACAGCATGCTATTTATAAAACAGAATACATATTAGACCTATTTTGAAAAAGACTTCTTATGAATTGTGGAAGGGAAAAAAAAGCCCAACATATCATATCTTCATCATTTTGGATGTCAATGTTTCATTTTAAACACTAAGGACAATCATGGAAAGTTTGATGCTGAGAGTGATGATGGAATTTTGTTGGGCTATTCTGAAATATCCAAGGCATATACAGTCTACAACTCTAGAACCTCAACGATTGAAGAAGCCATTCATGTAAAGTTTAATGGCAATAAGCTTGATAAAGAACTATTAAAGCTAGACGAATCTTTTGCAGATATGAAGTTGGACGATACCAAGCAACCAACATCTAGAATCCAGTTGAATCATCAAAGGAAGAACAAAAGGAATTAACTAGACAACAATGACATATAAAGACATACCATCTAGAAGATCAAATTCTTGGAAGTGTACGAGATTATGTCAGGACTAGATTAACCTTTAAGGAGCAAGCTCAAACTGCACTAATTTCTTAGATGGAACTAAAGACAGTAGATGAAGCCCTCTTGGACAAAGGTTGGATCAATGCCATGAAGGAAGAACTAAGTCAATTTGAGAGAAATGACGTTTGGAAGCTAGGTCCTTTACGTAAAGACAAATCTATAATAGGAACAAAATGGGTATTTTGCAACAAGCTAGACGAGGCAGGTAAAGTGGTAAGAAACAAAGCTAGACTCGTAGCTCAAGGGTATATTGAACAAGAAGGTATAGACTTCACTGAAAATTTTGCACCTATAGCTAGGCTGGAAGCCATTCGCATTTTACTTTCATTTGCTGCTCATAACAATATGAAGCTATATCAAATAGATGTAAAAGTGCATTCCTCAATGGTATAATAAATGAGGAAGTTTATGTGAAACAACCCTTCGGTTTTAAGTGTGATACCCTTCCTAAGCATGTTTTCAAATTTTAAAAGGCTTTATATGGACTTAAGCAAGCTCCTAGAGCTTGGTATGAAAAATTAAGTTCTTTTCTTTTGGAAAATGGTTTTTCTAGAGGAAAGGTAAACACAACTCTATTTCACAAAAACATTCACTCACATTTTATTATTGCACAAATATATGTGGACGATATCATATTTGGTGCTACTAACGAAGCTCTATGCAAGGATTTTTCTAAGCTTATGATGATAGAATTTAAGATGAGCATGATGGGAGACCTAAAATTCTTCTTGGGATTACAAATAAAATAGACAAGCAGTGGCATATACATACATTAAACGAAGTATACAAAAAAACTACTCAAGAAGTACAAGATGGATGATGCCAAAGATATGAGCACATTAATGCATCCATCTTCAGTACTTGATAGGACGACACATCCAAAAAGGTAGACGAAGCCATATACAGAGGTATGATTGGATCTTTACTATATCTTACAGCATTCAGACCTGATATCATGTTTAGTGTATGTCTCTGTGTTCGTTTTCAATCTGATCCTTGAGAAACTCATCTAACAGTAGTAAAAAGAATATTTAGATACTTAAAAGGGACCACTAATCTTGGTTTATGCTATAAGTTGAATAAAGAGTATAGGTTAGTTGGATTCTGTGATGCTAATTATGCTAGAGACAGAATAGAATGAAAAAGCACCAGTGGAGGATGTCACGTCATTGGTGGAAATCTTGTCTCTTAGACAAGGAAAAGACAAGGGACAATTGCCCTATCCACAACAGAAGTAGCATACGTATCAACAGCGTCCTATTGTTCAAAAATTCTATGGATCAAGCATCAATTAGAGGACTACAGTATCTATGAGAGTAAAATTCCTATCCTATGTGATAATATTGCTACTATAAAGTTGTCGAAGAATCCTATATTACATTCTAGAGCAAAGCACATTGACATAAAACATCACTTTATAAGAGATTATGTTCAGAAAAGGGTTATTGATATTCAGTTTACTAACACTGAAAATCAATTAGCAGACATATTTACAAAACCACTTCCTAAAGATAAACTCATCCATATTCGAGATCGTCTTGGTATAGAATTTATAAAGGAATAAATTTCTTTCATGTTCCTTGACTGTCCAATGACAAGTAGCATCCAATACTATATAACGTCCATTATGATTACATCATCTATTATGTATGCATCCATTGGCATTACGGTTCACATTTTGTAATGTTTCACGTCTATGTGCAATAAATGTTTTCATCCGCACATAATTATGTTTCAACTGACAATGATTTGAAATAAATGCTTTATTCTTTGTCTGGTCATAATTGCACTGTAAACTGCCTTCAAGAAATGTGCGTGCCAAAACCAACATTGAATACGCACTATCTCTCTTCAAATTTCAAAAACCCAAAACCCTTCGGTTACTTCCTATACATTCAACATCTCTTGAGAACTTGCTCTCTCTCTCTCTCTCTCTCAAACTCTTGAAACCTCCCGAACCCTAAACCTCAACTCATCAACAATGGCATTGGAGAACCCAGACTTCGCCATAAAGGCAGCGACCCATGTTGAAAGGCAGAGCGAAGCCATCGTTCTAATAAAAAGCCGCTTCGACATAGAAGCCCTTGACGACATAGGGGTCAAGGTTAAGGACAACTTGATGAGGTGTGGAATCCTCCACTACTTTCATCTAAGCGAGATCATCTACCCAAAACTCATCTAACATTTCTGGAAGACAGCAAAGTTCTCTAAAAATAGTGTGGTTGGCATTGTTGTCGCTGTAAGGCCGCTCTCGACCTAGGGAGCATCGCTCAAGCTATTGGATGTGAGCGTGCTAGCTCCTGCATCAAGAACGACTGGAAAGATAACTACGGCAGTCATGAAATCGTGGATGCGGCGTTGATGGGTCCAAGGACAGTGTAACCTTTCTACATCAGTTCGCTTTGTTCCATATGATAATTGGACAGCAGTTCAACCTCCCTCACCTCATTCTCAGCAACATCTTCAAGACCATAAGGGGTCGAGGAGAGTTCGACTAGATTACTGATGTTGCCTTGTTGAACAGGATATTCTAGATGCAATAGGTGTATCATGAGTTCTTTGCCCTGTCTGGTGGGGAACAAGTAACAAACAAGATGTTGGGTGGTGGCCACAGGTTCACTCAGTTGCCCTTTGGTCGCAACAACATAACGCAGATGAAGGCTGGTTTGTGCTGAAACCTTTGGAGAAGACAGCCAAGACGATGGACGTCAAGGAAGAACCAGTTGAGGAAGCACATCAAGTTGTTGAACAACAAGCCATCCAATAAGCTAAGTAGTAGGATTAAGAAGCCCTCTTCGTCCATGCCATTGCAGTTGCTAAACCGTCTACCAGGAGACAACCGTCCAAGGGGAGGTCGTCCAGAATAACGAGGTCTAAGGCACAACAACCTCTAGCTCCGCCTGCTCCTTTTGCTATTGCTCCTCCTCCACCTGCTGCACCTGTTCTTGCCAAAAAAAGACTCTAGCTGTAAGTTGAATTTGATGATGAGGAACGGCAAGCCCATCACAGTTCTTTTGAAGAAGTAGAAGACTGCCATTGTTGCAGTTCGAACTTAACCACAAGCTCCATCTGTCCAACCCTTACTCAAATGTCCAGCAAAGTCTCAACCAACAACCGCCATAACAAAGAGAAGTAAGGTATTAACTCCTTCTGTTGGTCCTATTTTTGAAGATGAGTTTGTTGATTATATTATTGTTGAGCCTGCTGAACAACCAACACAAACACAAACACAAGCCCAAACACTAACCATACCATCTGACTACTCGCCATGGTACCGACCCTCTTGGTGATGATGGTTATGTTTGCACCATTCTCACCCCCCACCCCCGGCCTCACCAAACCATACCTTTCTGTTGAACCCCTAAAACAACCTTCCTTAACTCCTTCCATGCATCTGGCTATCTTTCTGCATTAGTTGGACGCGCAAAAGACTTGGAGAAAACAAAAAGGCAATGGCCTTTGCTTTTTGTACAAGGCAATCAGTAAAATTTAATGGATGACAACCCTATGATTCTACGTCTAGAGCCATTCCCTAAGCCAGAATTTGGCTTTGATTATTCACCTGTATCCTTTGAGCAATACATGGACGATTACATCCATCAACCATTAGATGCCTACTTGGCTCAACCTTTAGGAGTTATTAAACACTTGTCGCTCAAGCGATTCATTAGAAGGAGGTACCCAAGACTTGTACAAGTTTAGTGCTTCACTGCACACCCTCCTGGAGTACTTCAACACAAAGTACCTCCAGTTGAGGAGATTGAACAAGCTCTACAACAAAGGCATGGTCAAGCGCTAGAAAGGACCGTCCATAGCAAGCTTGCAGATTTGAAGTTTAGGCCTTTAGACCCCAAATAAGTTGGATTCTTCCCATCACCTTTCGACTAGACATTTTGCAACTCTGTGAAGACCTCTGCAAATTTAAAATTACAACTGTTCATTCCACCTCTCAACACATCAAATCGTCCACTTCAGTATGCATCTAGCCATATCGTGTTTGCCTAAGGCTTCCAACCTTGGATGTCAACAGCAAAAAGATGAAGTTGTTGACCAAGCAACCTTCCTTACCTCTATCGTCCAGAGTTAAATTTCAATAGCATCCAAACATCACTCCAGAATGGTATATAGCTCAATGTCAAACGCAAGACATGGACGAAGAAGATGCTGAACATTTCTGGCTCCAACACATGTTCACCTATGAGCAAGACGCATCCGGCAGGTGGACTCTTGGTGGACGATAAGGCCGAAATTCCAACTATGAAGAACTGTGAGTACATGCAGTGTCTAGCTCGTGTATTTCATTTTTCTGATACATCAGTTGTTTTCGTCCATCCAGCGACACATGCCCTCTTCTTGGCACAGAAACGTCCATTCTCTATGCCATTATTGTCGTCATCACTCATCCAAAAACCTTGAAACCGCCGTACCCTTGGAACACCCCTCATCTATATCAACTCACCTTCCCAATACTTAAATTTTTGGAAGCACCACCATCACCCTCAGAAGTCCAACTACCAACTCCACCTCAACCACCCTCCCCAACACCTGCACCACCTCCAACTCCCAGTTCCCAAGCCTTCGCAAGCCTTTCCACTACCATTACTGCCCTTCCTAACCTTCCACCCGTAGACCCCGTCGTTCAACAATATGTCACCACCCAACTCTAACCCATCATGACCCTTCTTCAACAGATTCTTCAAAACCAACAAGAACTTCTTCGCACCCTGCAACCCTCTCCATCTCCACCTCCACCTCCCTTGGCATCCAAGTGACAATGATGCTTTCTTTTCTTTTTTGTCTATTTGTTTTTGATAATGACAAAAGGGGGGAAAATAAAGTATATATTTGCAATAAACTATAAGTTTGCTTTGATCTTAAGTTTTTTTTGTTGCTTTAAAGTATAAGTTTGCTCTGATCTTAAGTTTTTGTTGTTGCTCTAATGCCTTCTGTTTTGTTGCTTTTAAGTATTTTATTGCTCTGATGCCTTCTGTCTGTTAAATATTTTTGTATTATATGCATCCATGCATAAACTGAGTCTTGCCTGGATGTTTATCTAACATGATATTTTATATGTCTCAAAAGCATGTAAACTTATTGATATATCAGATTCAAGGGGAGCATTATAGTAAGTCTATCAAATCCCGTCTATGCGATGCATTTTTATTCTCGCAAAACTTAAAAACTAATAAGGTTTGTCATCATCAAAAAGGGGGAGATTTTGGAACCAAAGACATATGAAGTGTCTAATCCCTCAAATTTGAAGATAACAAACTTATTAAGTTTTAAAGTCTCTGGTAAAAATGTTTTTTTTACAGTGTCCAAAACATATTCTATATCGTGGCATCCAAGGCGCCAATTTTAACAAGCGTCCAATTGACTCATTATAACAACCGTCCAAAAATAAGTCTCTCTCTTAACAGCTAAGTGTTTAAAGCTGAGGCTCATATATAAAGTCATCCAAGCAGTAAGTCCATCTCTAAATGACTAAGTGTTTAAAGCTCACCTATGTGTCCTCCACTTATATATATCTCGTCACTAATGTTTTATCTATTTAAAGTGATCCAACTGTTCAAAATATCTTAGCATTAAATGAAAGACAGATGCATTTTAGTGTTTAAGTAGTGTTACAGAAAAAGGAAGTCAACCTATCAAGCTGCCAAGCCGGATAAAGAATGATTAGAAAAGCAGACCTTCAACGCCGTCCTGCACTTTCCATTTTATTGCAAGAACTAAAGTTACTTTTTCTGACTCCTCTAAAAGCTCAATAAATACGCTATTTCTTGATGATTGAAGCTGAATCCACTCAACGGCTCTTTTCTACGAAGACTATATATACTAGCTCAAGAACAAAGAAAGCAAGCAACTAGAAAGAGTGTCACATAGAGAACTGACTACATTTACTAGACAACGTAGAAACCTTTCTCTGTAAAAGCATTTGTATTGCACTTAAACTTTCATATCCTCACTTTGTGAGTAAACCTGTTTTACAACAACTGTTTAAGTTGTGAAATCCTGAAGAGGCTTAATGAAAAAGAATACTTAGGTGGTTAAGCAATTTGGGTTGATTGCATTGTAAAGCTAGAGAGCAGTGAAGAATGCTTGTTGTATAACCTAAGGTTGGTTATTGAACACCTTCTAGACAAAGGGACTGGACATAGCTTAAGGTTGAGCGAACCAGTATAAAAACTCTATGTCTTTGTCTTCTCTTATCCTTATTTAATTGCCCTTCGAACTCGTTTTCAAAAAGGGTTAAAAAGTTTTTAAACGCACAATTCAACCCCCCTTCTTGTGCAACCCTTTCTTTTTCACAAATGGGAGTAAGAAAAAAATGTAGAACTACTACTCAAGCAAAGTAGACTTTAGTAAGGATATCAAAGATTAACATCAACTATATGTATTTCATGGCTTATGTTTAAAACTCGAATCTATAATCGAAAAAAAAACTTGAATCTAGTGTAGGATCTCTGTTTTGCAAACGTTTTGTAATTGAAACCAAAGTTATATATGGTACATTACAAATTTTATGTGTCCTATAGGGTATGTTTGGGTATAGCTGTTTAAAGTAGAAGAATATTCTCTCAAAACGAAAAATCGTCCATCCTTACTTTGCTTTAAAAACTCTTCCATTCAAACATACACTTAGTATTAGGAGTAAAAAGTAAATCCACTATTTTTAGGCTTGACCAAAAAAGGACAATATGGAACCATGGCAATTAAATTCATCTAATTGATTTTATTTTACTGACTAAAGAAAATTGTCATCTCTAAGAATCATATTGTATTTAAGTTCATTTTCATTTATCAACATTTGTTTATTTGCGCATCTTTATACTTCTGTTTGATCAGAATCGTAAAAGAACTTGAATAAATTGATAACACATTCCTAAAAATTAGCATGATCTAGTAGTAAATTAGCACGACTTGGTTTTCTGTCCTCTCTCACTTATGTTATAAGCTTATATGGAATGATGTATAATTTAATTCCCTTTATATTAGAAGAGGAGATCAAGAATGGCAAGCTATGTGAACTCTCTTGAAAGAAAGTTAATCCTTTTTTATTCTTGTTCAATGCATTATCATTACAATATAATGAAAGTTGCATATACCTCTTTACAAATTTTAGCCAGTAGTACATTACATACAAAAACTCTAAAAATTGTATTAACATAAGTTCTAAAACTAGCAATTCAAACAATCTAACATACACAAGAGAAATATTTGGATAACCATAATGTAACATTTAATAAAGGGAACTAGCTTTATGGAAACAGTTTCTTTCTTTAGCATCAAGAACTAGCTTTCTCCATACAGAGTTGCTATTGATTAAAGTTGCTCATTTTCTAAGTATCCAAAGGCAATATCTACATTAAAAAGAAGAATAAATAAACGAGCCACCGATGTCAAGCAATACCACCTATGAAGCAAAACTTCCAAGACAAAAAAAAAGCACCAATAACACAAACACAAGCTTCCAAAATGAGTACAAATGTCTGCCACGAGCACCACTGTCAGAAATAGAACTTCAACTTAACACTACAAAGATCAAATGTGACGTCCCAAATCGATTGGGGGCACCAATGACCCTAACTTAACCTTCCACAGGAGACTTGCAAAACAAAAATGAGCACTAATGTCACAAATACCACCCAACACGCAAAACTTCCAAAGCAAAAATGAGCACAAATGTAATGAACACAAGCTTTCCACAATGGAGCTTGATGTCTACCAAGAGCACCAGTGTGACAAAAAGGAACTTCCACACGAGACTACGAAATCCCACACGGAACACGATAGTAATGACCACCGCCTTGGACACCCACTACAAGTTTCAGCAATAGACTTCGAAATCCAACGGGACCACAACTACAAGTTCCGACACCATTTAAACATTCTCAGATCTTTAAGACTCATACCATCTCATTAGGGTTCACTTTTTTCTGACTTTTAATAAAAATTTAATGAAGGGCATTATGGCCAGTTCATGTTTTTTAAAAAAATAAAAAAGAAAAGGAAAAAGAAAAAACCTATTATATCAAGTAAATTAACATGGTCCACTGAAGACCACCTATCGAGACGATCCACCGTAGAATCCGTCAATAATTAACGGTAAAACAACAATCTTTCTTGTGTATGAATATGATCTAAGCTTAAATAAAATGAGCCTGTGAGTTTGTTGGTTAGAATTGGGTTTTTCTAAAACTTAATGCTATCGATAAACTAAATTTTAAGAGCTTGTTTAGGGTTGTCTATTGGTAAAGAAAATAATCAATGAATTTCTATTGTTTATCGAGAAAGTAAGGAGAGATTGGTTATTGGAGCTTGTTAATAACTAGAACCAATTTGTTTAAAAGAAAAAGACACATATTTGAACCAATAATTGACCCTAAGAACTAAAGTTAAGATTAAACCTTGGGTTTTAGTCTTCACATAATTGAATTTTCATTATTTCATTATTTTTCTCATCTTTTATTTTCTAATTTTATTTTCCTGCTCAAAACCCTCATTATTTTATTTTACGCACTAATTGCATAAAAGAAGTTAACTTCACTTGTTCTTTTAGATTAGACCCAACTTAGTGTTGTATTCAAATTATTTTCTCAAAGAGTAGGATTAAAATTTGTTGGTTTGACACCCATCAATTATTTGGTCCCATTATTAGGGATCCAATGTGCTTTCACATTATGTGTTGGTTCTACATAACTCATTTCTTTGTCTTACTTGTTTGAGTTATATAACATCTTGTTTTCCTAATGCATGATTAATTGTTTTAATAACTAAAAGGTGAAACTTAGACATGTAATCTAGGTGATTAAAAGAAATAAATGAATTGTTGGTATGTGGTATGTGGTGATAATGGTCCATTGTATGTTTGAATTTTTGGTTTGATTTTAGGAAACTTGAGATATGTGCTTGAGCCAATGTGCGTGTGCTATGAGTGTGATTTTGGGTTTTGAGAGAAAAACAGTTAAGATAAAACCAGTTTTGAGATACGAGGAGTGGTTTGGTGAGATCTGTGCCTTAGTTGGCCAAAAGTCCGTGTAAGAGCTTCGAAAGGACGAAGTATATAAGGGAAATGGGGGAGGATTTCCCTCATTCTCTCATTCTCTTTCTCTCTCATCTCTTCATTTTCTTTCTACATCTCTATAAGATTTCTCGTGTTTGTGAAGGTGTAAAGGAGTTGTAAGCTTAGTTTAGCGCTTGTGGTAAGAAAAGGAACAATTCTAGATAGATTTGGCTCAAGACAGAAGATTCTCAAGGAAGCTAAAATCAATCCAAGAACTTTTAGAGGTAAGGGAAGCTTACTTTGATTGTAAGATTGGTTGTTGCTAAGTGTGATTCTTGGTTTAATTTGGATTGGAAACTGGTTGAATTGGTTTTATGTGAAATTTTGTGTTGAAAATGGGTTTTTCTTGTTTTTGGAGGATTTGTGAAAGTATGACGGTTTGCGTGCTAAATTTTGATGAATTTATTGATTCTGGATGTGTTGCGAATCGGTTGAACTCTGTTTAAGCCAGATTAGAGTAAGAATGAGAGAAAAGATGACATTTTGGGGTTTTGCTCGATGGGAGTTGCTGAGCGACTCAGGGCCTCGCTGAGTGAGAGCGCCTTGAAGCTGGGATATAGCTGTCGAGTTGGAGACCCACTAAGCGACCACCATTGTTGCTAAGCGATTGTTCTTAAGATAGGATGAGTGAGCGAAGAAAAGAGGAAATTCACTAAGTGAAAATCACTTCACTAAGCGAATGATCATATAGATTCTTGAAATTTTCCAGAAATTGATTCGCTAAGCGAGTAGAGTTCTCGCTGAGCGAGGAATGAGCATACAAATTATTCGCTAAGCGAGACCTATCTTTGCTGGGCGAATAGGAACCTTGGAGGTTTATGGCTCTCTGTTGTAAGTTTCTCGCTGAGCCAAACGTATGTTCGCTGAGTGAGAATATTGCCTAAGACTTGGCTGCTCTCTATAGTGACTATTCGTTGAGTGATACACATTTTCGCTGAGTGAGGGGTGAGAAGGAGAGCTGAATTCGCTGAGCGACCCCTGTTGTCGCTAATCGAGAAACCTGTTACAGAGAGGGGGTTATCTCTGGAGTCAAATTCACTGAGCAAGAGCCTTTGAGAGAGAAGTGTGCTCTCTGTATAGAAGGTACTCGCTAGGCGAGCAAGTGCTTCTGTGTGTGGTGTGAGAATTTGTAAGAAATTGGGAATTGAATGGAAGGTTGCTCAGGTAGAACCTCCACTAGTTGTAGTGTGTTGTGATGGTGAGATATCGTACAAAGGGTGTTGGTTGCTTGGAAAGGACCTCACCTAAGGTGGGTAAGATATTTCATGTGGTAGGTGCTGCCTGGATAGAGCTTTTACCTGTTGACCATGCAAGAGGTTGGATTGGGCCTGCATGGGGTTCATGGTGATTGTTGAACACCGGTGGTGTGAGTAGGCCACGTGGTATGATAGTGTGATATATATCTATATGTATAGATATTGATGAATGGTTGTGATTGAGTTGATGTTGTGGTGAATCATGCATTTGCATGCATATGTTGTTGGCTGAGGTTGTGCAAGCCTCCAACCATGTGTGGGTAGGCATGTAAGTTGGCTAGTTGACAAGAGCTGCGGCTCAGACAGGCCTCTAACCTAGTGCCTGGATAAGATGTAGGGTCAAAAAGATAGGCCTTGGGGATGAGTGGGTGCATAATTTTGCAGGGGGCCAAGGTGTAACACCCCAATGTTTTCCTTTAATTATTATTATTATTATTCGTTTGCCTTATTTTTAATAAAATGATATTTTGAGAAAAAGAAATATTGGGCTTTTAAATTGGGGTTTTATAATTAGAATGTTTTTAAAAGTTTTAAAACCCTTTTATTGGGCTTAGTTTTATAAGTCCAAAGTTAGCTTTAAGTATTCCTTAGGTTTCTTGAAAACCTAATCCTTTTTCCTTATTCTTTCACTTGTGCTTCCTTGGAGATACCGTACCATCAGAGCCTTTGCAGTCAAGAAGTGAGGAACCTTAGAAAGACGTTGCTGCACCGTTTGCATCCCCTTGTTGGAGATCGCCTCTTTCAAGGTAAGGGGGGAGTGAGTTATCTCGCTCATGGGTATGAATTTGGTCGTGGGTAGAGGGGTTGGCCCTAGACCCCAATTGTTTGTGAATTATATGGTTGTGTACGTGCAAAAGGGAATGAGATTTTTCCCAAATTATTAATATGCTTTATGAAAATTCTATGTTTAATTTATATGGATTATCATGGATTGTCTTTTTAAAATCTGTATCTTGGATCCACCCGAAGAGCTTAGATAGCCGCTGGGCGACCTTTCGTTGAGAACTACACTCTGCGTTGGTGCCGAGCAGGTTGAACAATCCGCTGGGCGGGTTGGGTCTTGACGTGGACCCGCTGGGCGGGTCGGCGCAGACCCGCCAAGTGGGATATATAGCCCGCCAGGCGGATTCGTTGCTGGCACAATGAGCGGATACGATTTCGGCTATTTCGTTCTTTTTGCCTATGAACTCATTTTTTTTCAGTTTTAAACTCATTGTTGTTTCTTTTTATGCCTTGTTAAGTTTATATTGTGCGACTGTTGTTTACTTTGAGAAAATTAAGTATGATATGAAATTGTGTTAATGTTTAATGATGAAAGCCTGTGAAAAGTTGTAAGTATTGTATGTGACCATGCATCATAACATTTGAGTTATGTGATGAGGAAAGTATGTAGGAATCTGGCTGGTGAAGGCCTTGATGGGTTGTCTAACTCTAGCCTTAGGGGTTATCCAGTTGGGAAAACTCCAATGGTCCATGCTGATCCCATGGAGCCGGGGCGTACTGGCAAAACTGGGTAACCCTAACTAGTCGCCGAGGGATATCATACTAGTTGAGGGTGCAAGAGTCGAAGGCATCGGTACCGATGACGCTTCTTATGGCTGTGCATTTACTCCTAGTCTACTTTCCGACAAGTTTAAGTTGGTACCACATGTGCATAAGAAATAGAAGCTAGGCATTACATTACATACGTTTGTGTACGTTCTGGTTTTTGCAAATTACTATTAATTGATTATGTATGTGATGTGTATTCTACCTGTCTCCACTGTCATACTTTGAGCATGATGTGAGATGTATCTCACCCCCTTGTTTTCTGGTGTTTTCTGTATGTGTCTGTGATATACAGGTGACGTCCAGTAGGACCTTGAGGAGGAGTCTTAGAGTAGGGGCATTGGCCTCATTGCAGTTTATTTTACAGTTTCTTTACGGTTTTGTCAACTCTGATAGTAATGTGACATCGAGATCTTAGTTATTTATTATTTTAGCTTTTAAACTTTAGACTAATAGTTTTACTTTTAAATTGGTTTATTTTATTTTATTTTATTTTATTTGGACTTGTATGGTCAACTATGGGCCACCATCATTTGGTTAATCAGTAAAGCATCTTATAGAGTTTTAGTAAATGTGAGTTATGCATGTGATGTCCTTTATCGTGTGAAGAAAAAGATTATAAACTATTGTTTTATTTCACAAATGAAAAGCATGTTATATTTTTGTAATATTTATTTAATAATTAGCTTTGGGGTAAAGGGTGACACACAAGGCGGTGCAGGCCTTGTGTCGTAGTAAACCACCACCTACATTCATTTATCCTAACAAACCACTAAGCTTATTCGTAGATCAAAGTTTTGACAATCCCTGAGTGGTGCTTGGAAGGCCATGGTAGGGAATAAGACTTGGCTGATCACCCAGAATGTAAAAATTTCTCGAGAATCATGTCATTCATTCATTAACATGTATGGTTGAAAGCATGGTGTGTTATGTTGTAATGTATGAAAGCCCATTTTCCAACAAATTGGATTTCCATGTGGTATGTTAATGGTTTGATTTTATTGGATTGCTTATTATATGTTGGTTTTATTTTGTAAGCTTACCCTTGCCTTGCTATTTTGTTTTGTGTTGTCATGGTTGTTGTTGTTGGTGTGGTTTTGTGCGTTGCTTTGACTGTGATGATCACGTCATTTTGACGTGGGAGCAGAAAGAGAGACTCTGGCAGATCTGGCTTCCCACAGTTTATGGTGGAAGACCCAGTGAGAGTTTGAAGGCCTTTTTGGGAAGATCTTTTGGTGTTTCCTTTTTGGTAGTTGTTGTATAGTTGACCAGCTATAGGGATTTTTGTTTTTATATCTCTCCCTTGGGGTTGTAAATATATTGACTTGTATATGTTATTGTTGTATATAATGTATGATTATTTTATAGTATGTATGGTGATGTAATAATACTTAATGTTAATGATTGAATATCTTAGTAATGTGTGGGGATGTAAGGAGTATTGTAGTAACAGAGGGTCATTACAAGTTACAATAAATATGCTAGTTGCAATCTCAACCTCTTTTATATTGTTGAATACTTCACCAATGTTGCATACTTTTCCTTCTTTTTATGTGTTTCTTCATTGTCTATTCTAGAAAGAATACAAAATAACCATAAACTACTACAAATGATAGTACCTATGAAATGAAGATGGTTAAAGTTGTAGTGTTACTTACACAAAGCTTCATCTTAGTTCGCATTAAGTATGAGATTCTTGGAATAACAAGGCCAGGTTGGGATGCAGTCTTCCTTACATTGTGGTGAGTTTTAGGTTGTACAAGTGGAGTAAGAATAGTTGCAAGAGATTAGATGTAGTTCTTATAACCAATTGCATTTGTAAATAGACACAAAAACCAAGAACAAGTTCCCAATGTATGATAAATTAAGTTGTATTACTTGTAGGATGGGCCTGAATGGAGGGGAAAGCTCAAAGACATTTTTTGTCATAGCCTCCTCTAATTGCCACAAGTATGTGTTGTTGGAGATTCTGTTGAAGGCCTATCAAATACACATTTCTTAGCAACTACAAGTATCTCAGGTGTAGAGCATTCAAATTTGTCCCTTTTACTATAGATTTGTAGATGAATATTTAGTTCTAATTTGGGGTCCAAGATTTATGCTATGAGTAATTGTTTTGTTTTTCTTCTTTAAAGTTGTTCCACCTTTTTTTGCGTCAATTGTGATATGTGAGAATTTTCTTTTTGCTTGTAGATACAAAAACTAATGAGGATACATATAACAAGAACTACTTTAGTCCATTTAAGGCACTAACATTTAAATTGACCTTGATTTGTGTGGATGCAATATGTCTATCCTTAATAGTTGAAGGAGTAACATTTGCCTTTCTTTTTGGTGTATAATTTGTGGGTTTTCATTTTCCCTACATATTTGATAACCAATTTTTGTTTTTAAACTGAATAATTAGTCATAAAGGGATAAAGCAACATTTGATGTGACCTTGTTATGTGTAAATGTAGATTTTCTCCTACTCATTATTCTTAACTATTGCAAGATTTATGCTCCGTACATTAGATGTGTTCTTAGCTATTACAGAAGGTGTGTTCTCAGTAGTCGTAGCAGGCTTTGGACATGTTCCTACATCTATAAGAAGTATAGGTATCAATATACCTTCTCAACTTTGTTCTGTTAGTGTCTTCATCTAGGTCTCTTCTTGTTAGCATAGGATTTTCTAAAATCCTCTTTATAGTTAAGGTAGGATTTCCCCATTGTTTGTTTTAGGCCATATGTTTTTTATCATTGATGGATAAGATATTATGTCTATAGCAAAGAATGTATGATTCCCCACCATAATATTGATGGACACACATTTTTGTATTATCTCCTTTAAATCTAGTAGTTGCCACTACATGTTTGCAGGGTATGCTCACCAACCCATAGAAGTTACGTGTACAAGAATGACCATCCAAGTCAACAGTAAACTTTTCTAGGAATAAAGTATGAATTGCCTTAAGCTTTATCTCTTTAGTTATCATATTTCTTAACCTCCTTGTCCAATCTGTTTTGAGGTTTAGGCACTACATGACCTTTATATGTATTCAATTTTTCCTTAAGCCTAGAATATCCACCCATCAAGTATGTTCTAATCCATTCACATAATTATGATTGGCTTATCCCTAACTACAACTATTGTATTATTAAAAGCCCCTCTTATGTTGTTCATCAAAACATCACACCTAGGATAATGTGAGAATGTATGCTTACATCATGATTTCTTTAGAACAACAACCAACAAATCATGTTCCTTCTCGTTTACCCATTTCAATTGCACCATTTTTCTTCCCATGCCTTAACATAAGTAGCTTTAAGTAGCCCTCATCATCAAAATCCTATTCCTCTACCAAATTTCTTCTTAAAATTGTTTTATAAATGTCTAAGGCAAAACCTATGTTCAACCTATTGCAAAAACTCCACTAAAAAATTGTTGATCGTTGATAAAGACCTATCAATCAGTAGCTAGGTCATCTATATCCTCTAATAGTAGATTTAGAAGCCATCTTCAACTCTCAATTTTATTTTTTACTATAGCAAAAACAATTAGCAAGTATTGATCATTGGGATTTTACCAATTACAATTAAAAGTTGTCCACCATGCTTAGTTTTTAAATGACAACCATTGATTTCAATAAATGGCTGAAATATCATAAATGTTGATTTAGGTCCATCTAGACACATGTAGAAACTCAAAATGTTGGGAGTAAAGCACATGGTGGTCTTTCAAATTTAATCTAGCATGTATTTCTCATACTATTTCTTCTTAACTTTGTTAAATATGACCAAAGTTGAGAGTATTGTTTGGTTGTATCCCTTTTACTATTTCCTTAACAAATAACTTAGCCTTCTTGGCCTTACACAATGTAATTCCAACTGAATAGTTGTACCCTATATCACCTACAATGTCATGTCACTAGTGGTTATCTTTTCACTAACGTTTATGCCACCCACTTGACTTTGCACTTGAATGATTGAAAACTTTCCATAAGTGTGTTTGGCATTCAATGTCTTTAGCTTGTATGTTTTGTTACTTCCAACCTTCCTCACCAATGCCATAATTCAAACCTTCCAACCTTCTAGCCTATATGTATCCATCCTATATGCTACAATTTCATTTAAATATTTCAAAAAAAAATTGCCAAAATTCCCTTTACTGAACTAATAGAGCTTGAGATTTAAGTTACAAAAAGGTTGACATATTAGGGTGTTACATGCTTCATAATCAAAATCATCATTCTCTAGCACTTCACTTTCATACCCCTCTTCAAAGTTGGAAAAAAAAATACATAATTTTGAAAATTGGACCGAACCATTCGATTCAACCAGTCTAATCAGGAACCAGTCTGGTGACCAATCCATTAATGCCAAAATCAGTGTCTTTACTGGTTCAATGACCTATTCAGTTTAAAAAACATTGGTGAAAAAGATCCGAAATAGATGGGATAAAGGTATCCACATCATCTCTCTCAACATCATCAACTTAATACCTTCCCCCGCAACACTGATGAATCTTCAACACATGAAGATTCATTGAACCAATTTAGGAAATTAAATAACAAATTAATAAGAAATCTTAGCAAAAACCATAAAAATTAGATAGAATTATACATATTAGAATTTTAAATGTATTTAATATTCACTATTTTATATGAATAAATGCAAGAATTATGGCATTTTCTCTCTACACCACCTTATAGTGGCTATGGTGCAAAGAAAATAGCACTTCACGATGGATGCTAGTTGGCACATAATTGTATGTAATTATCATAACTGTCATAACTATTTCAGTTACTAGGATGTGTCGCGATGTGATCTAGTGGCAGGCAATAGTAATCCTGTTCTAGTGCCCCGCAATGGTTTGATCTCGTAGTATAATGATGCAAAATCCTACAACTATAAACAGGCTTCTTTAGCTATTTTTACAAAATTTTCTTGAAGGATTTAACTAGGGATTGGAGATTCTTGGAGTTGATTTTAATGGAGATTAAAGTTGGACCTTTAATGAAGTGCATCCATGGCTTATTTCCCATGTTTTTCTTCTACTAAATGTTGTCTTTTTGTTTTGTCAGTACTATAGTGATTATGACATTGTTTTGCATTCTTATTTTGCTTAATTGAATTTTGTTTTGCATGCTTTTTGTATCAATTTCATACTTTCTAGGCTTAATGCTTTTAGTAAGGTGGAAACCATCCAAATGAACCTAACTTAGGATTAACTCAAGAGAGAGATTCTAATTTAGCAAACTAAAACATGAGACACACAGTATGCATAGAACTCTAAGAATGGAGGTATATGTGTTGTGTACATAATGCACAAGTGCTCAGTAAGTGTGTCTAAGGAATCAAGGTTGCTTTGTTAGCTAGGGCAAGTTGCCAAAGAATTAGGACAAAGTTCTAAAAAGAGTCAAACGTTGAATAATTATATGTAGACTAGGTACGAGAAAGTAAAGTACGAGCTAGGAGTAATGAAAAATGAGTTACGTGTTATTTATAAAGTCTGTGTCTTGAGTCTTTCTTTTGTGTTGACTAGATGAAATTCAAAGTTTAACTTAGGTCCAAGCTAACCTATACTCACAACTAAACTTGACAACCTAACCTCGTTGCTTAACTAATGTTGAACATTAGTACATTGTGCTTATTTTAGTATTTGGGAACGATATCTACTTATCACTTTATTATTTGTATGATTGGTACACTTGTCGAAATAAGATTGTGATAATCCCATTCACCACAAGCATTCATAAACACCTAACCAATCATTGCACTCTCTTCAATTATCATAACTTGACCTTCTTAAACTTGTAGAATGGTAGCATCAAGTTTTTAATGTCATTGCCAATAATTAGATTTGACATTGTGGAATATTTAGGCACTTAATTAAGCTTTTTGCTTGTTTTTTGTACGTAATTATCTAATGTTTATTCTTTATTTTTTATTGTTTGAATTGCTTTAAGTTTCTTTTATTTGCTTTTCATATATTTACTCATATTAAATTTTAGGTAGTTTATGCATGAACAAGGTTTGAAAACAATTTTCTTTGATTTAGAGATTAAAAAGACTACTAGAGCTTTTTGCAAGTTAGTTAAAAAAACATAAAAATTTAGAAAAACAAAAACAAATAGAAAAAGAAACAAAACCCTCAAAACTCTCTAAATAATATTTGTTATTCTAGCATGGTTGAACCGAGGAGAACTTTAGGAGAATTCATGAATAGGAACTAAGAATTAGCTTTGCCTATAACTATGGGATTGCCCATAGCTGCAAATAACTTTGAGACTAAGCCTTCTCTTATAGTATTAATCTCCCAAAATCAATTTGGGGGAATTGACCTAGAAGATCTAAATGCACATCTTGCATATTTCTTAGTAAATTTGCGGCACCATTTACATAAACAGTGTTAGTGATGATGCCATAAGGCTTAGGTTGTTCCTATTCTCATTGAGTGGAAACACAAAGAATTGGTTGCAATCCCAACCCAAAGGTACCCTCAACTCTTGGAAATACTTATAATCTAAATTCAAGTTTAAGTTTTTTCCCACATCCAAATGTCTTAGAGGTATGAGATTACTACTTTTCACTAAAAAGAGAATGAATCTTTATATGACATTTGAGAGCGCTTTAAAGAGCTCCTTATGACATATCCATACCATAATTTTGGTGACTTGAAACAATTACAATTGTTCTATAATGGCTCAAGGCTAAAACTAGATTGATGTTAGATGCATCCATTGGAGAATCCATAAATAATAAAATAGCCAAAGAGGCTAAGGAACTAATATAAGCTATGACCTCCAATGAGCACCAAGTACATCATGACAGAAGCATACCATAATTTTGTTTACTTAAACTAAATAAATTCAAAATCAATTAGAAACATTGACTAAGTAGTTGAACCTTATGCAAGCAAACGCTACTCACAAAATGAAGTCATCAAGTGTGACTTATGTGGAGGTGACCATGGAAATGGTCATTATAAGATTTCCTCACAAAGTCATGAGCAAATAAATTATATGGGGAACTTTAATAGACAAGTAGGTGGGGCTTATAATTATAACCAAGTTGGATAAATTATCGTAAACTCTCTTGGAAACAACATAGTCCCTAACTAAATACTTAAGCTCAACCACTAACTTCATTAATTAATTAATAATTATGTTTAAGTTAGAGGATACCCTAAATCAATTCATTTGATTCACACAATCAAGTTTCAAAAATCATGAAGTATCCATCAAAAACTTAGAGAGTCAAATACAGCAGCTATTTAAATAATAAGTTGATATAGGAGAGAAAACATTCTTTGAAGTTTAATTACCTTTTTGGTCTTAATAGTTGCGCGAACTTTACCTTTTGGTCCCTATAGTTAAAAACAATCCCTTTTAGTTCCTATACATGTACTTTCGATACCAGTTTGGTTCTGGTTGTTAAGTGTGTCTTAATTCCGTGGAAGAAAATTGCCACAAAATGGAAATTGGCAGTGAAAAACCGCCACAAATTGACATTTTTTAATTCAATTTGTGGCTGTTTAAAATAGTAGGGACCAAACCGGTATCGAAAGTGCATATATAGGGACTAAAAGGGATTATTTTCAACTATAAGGACCAAAAGGAAATGTTTGTGCAATTATAGGGACCAAAAAGGTAATTAAACCTTCTTTGAAAATACCATTGCTAATCCTAAAGAATCACCCTCTTCTAACTCTTCTTGAAGAATAAGAGAGTGAAAACGTCAAGCTAGTAATGTTAAAGAAGCCTTACATGGGAGGGAATCCATATATCATCTCAATATGCATTAACATTATCAAATTGAGATTGACTCAAGATGAGGTTGACTAAGATTTCATTTTTAGTTGCTTAGGACTTAGTTATCTTCAAATTTCTAGGAAATAAATAAGTAGGAATAATTGATAAAAAATAAAATTTTCAAAAATAATTATAAAGATAAAATTAAAAATGCAAAAATAAAATAAGAAACCGCAAACTTAAAAGGATGGGTCAATTACTCCTTTCAAAAGAAGACAAATTTTGAATTTTGGTCACATTACACGACTACTCCTAAGCTCGCAAAGCGATAATCATGGTTGCAAGCCGACATGAGGTGAAGAAAAAAAGTGCCTTGCGATATTAACAACATAGGAAAAACTTGGAAAAATTTGCTACATTTGCTGATATTGCCCTGTGGTGATTCTTCTCATGGAGTGCCACAAAAGTTTGAGAATCATTATTGTCTAGATTTGGATATTACACCATAGCACATGAGCCCACAACGTGCTACTGTAATTGCTCTTTATCCAAGCCAGTGTAACATGATGATTTCTTTTAATATGTGACAGACTTTGGAACTCAAAAGTCACAAAATGTGCCTTCTCGTGTCATGTCATCATACAACATGATGTGATAGTTTGTGAAATTCAAGGAAAATGTCCATTATGCATTGTACAATGATTATTTGTATCATTACACGTTCTCTACCACTACCAACGCAATGGGATACTAGTATCACCCACAACAATGAAGGTGATGCCTTGGTCTTCATGATTGCGTTGCACAATCATTAACACACAACACAATAACATGTAATAATTACACATGTCTAAAACACCATTAGGCAAAGTTTTCATCATCTCGCAATAGGTCAATATTTTAAGATACAAAAAAGGGCACACACCTCTGCTATTAGCCCTTTTTACTAGTTCACTAACCCTCAATATCTTATTTTTCTTAGGAAACATATGGCTTTTGGACAATAATCACCACCCTTCTTTCTACGGTTAACAAGAGCAAGAGTAGTTGGTAAAGAGTTGAAAGAGTAGGAGCAAATTGAGAATTTGATTTAACAAGCTATTCAAGCTTTACATGTTAGGTGTGAAGCTCATGCACCAAGTGCCAACTCCTTAGTATATTTCACCAATATTGTTCTTCAAGCAAACTAGTGAAACACTATGTTCCTCAAAGCTATGTCGCATACATTGGGCATTGACACTAACCCATTAGATTCATAACCTATACATGACCAACTTTTGGAACTAGACTCATTTCATCTCCTCGGATTAGGTCTATGAACATTTCCTAATAAACATTAAGCACTCATCTACAATTGTGCAATTGAGTTTTTGTTGAAAAACATTCAATACTAATTACTCTAGAAATATTATCTATTATTTTGAAGTTTTATTTTTATATATATGCATCTAATGATTTCACTTTTCTCTTTTGGTATTTGCTTCACTAAATATTGGTTCACTATGTTTTCACAACTCCTACTCGCACCACATTGCATCTGGGTAACACTCAAGGAGCAAAAATAACTCACAATCACACATCAAATGACTATCCTCAAAAGCACTCTTGGGACTTAGAACAAGATCTTTTCTAATCCTTAATTTTAATTTTCTTCTCCAACTACTTGCTTATGTGTGCAATTTGATGATTGTGCATATTTGTCAATGGCCATACATTGCACTATTGCATGTGTGATGCATACTTTTGCTAAGATTGCGTTGGCATTTTTTGCTCATCTTTGACTTTGATAAGAGCTGTGATTCATGATTTTCTCTCATTTTCAAAAACTTGTGGGTGAATTGAGCCAAACACGTATTGCTTTAGTGAGCAATTCCATTTCATCCATTTTTTCTTTAGAACCTGATATTTCTCTTTGTAGTTTTGATCTATTGTTGATTTGCGATTAAATGCTTTAGGCCATTTTTGAAATATTAACTTAGGGCCCAATAAGCCTACCCTTCATTTTCATTGCTAACCCTTTTGAGCTTGAATTAATCCCGTTTTTGAAAATTAAATAACAATATTTCAAGCCAAAAAAATGTGAAAACAATTTGTCCCAATTAGCTAAATCTTTAGAAATAATTTTGGGAAATGGCTTTCAAACTTACGTTTGGGGTTCCCCTTTTATTTTGAAACTTAACTTTGGGTTTGTTTGTGTGCTTGGGGACAAGCATAATTTCTAAGTTTGGAGTGGGGAGTGCAATTGTAAAAATTTGAAAAAAAATCAATATTTTCAAATGTTTAAGTGCACTCAATTTTTTCACGAAGGATGCTTTATTCAAGAGGAATTTTCTTGAAATTGATGGATGCTTAATTGGTTAATTTTGGGGTTAAGTAAGAATTGAATCAAGAATTGGGATTAAATTTAAAAAAAATCAATGATAGATCCAATTAAAGAACTTAAGCAATGGATTATTTGTTTTTAATTGAATTGATTTTTTTATTAATCACAATATGTTTTTGTTCTTGAATCAACCTTCCCTTTTATTTTCTAAATGTTCCTAATTAGTTGATAACAATTAAAGATTCTTGAGAGAAACTAAGATTGTTTACCTTGTCCTACAATTTTTCCTGTTATTTGACCTATGTACAATCGTGGATCATTATCATTAACTTTTTATGACTTTCATAATAAATAAATCGAAAATACATACAAAGTAGCTATTACTAAACCTTTATTTTATATTTATTATTATTATTAAAGTATTTTTATTTTACTATAATCCTTATAGTTATCATCATCATCATCATCATTATTATTGTGAATTAGCATAAAAACATGTACACAATTTTAAAGTATTTTGATTTGATTGATATATTTTTTAATTGATTATTGTTATTTTATTTTGAGTCAGATCCCGTCTTATCATTTTGCCAACTTCTTTTTAGTAATTTCTACACACATAAAAACATAATAAAAGAATAGCTAATTTATCATCATGCACCTAATACAATCTCATTACATTCACGTCATACACATGGGAAGAAAAATAACAAAAGCAAAATAATAACAAAACAAATTCAATTCACGTCAGTCACATTCATACAAGGGAAATTAAAAATAACAAAAGAAAAATAAGTAACAGAGTCAAATTCGATTCACATCATACATATCATAAATCATGTTCCACATTTGTTATTGTATATACCTAACCATAACAAAACAAAAATAAACATAAGGCTAAATTGCACTTCGTTCCCCTATAATATTCAATCTGCAATTTTGGTCCTTTAATTTTTAATTCTGTGATTTTAGTCTCCCAATTTTGTCAAATTCGCAATTTTAGTCCAAGCGTTAAAAGTTCATTCGTTGACCATGACATGTAAATGATGTGACAATTAATATTTAGTAATTTTTAGGCTAAATTGCACTTTTGGTCTCCTATAGTATCTAATCCGCAATTTTGGTCCCCTAATTTTTTTAATTACACAAGTTTAGTTTCCTAACAAAATTTATGATTTAGAAAATGGTAAAATAATTGAAAGAGGATTTGAACCTATGACCTTCCCTTTCTCTTTTACTACTTAAACCACTAAGCTATTTAATTTGTTTAAGTCATAGTGTAAGTCACTGTATTATACATAACAAAAATGAATATAATTTTTTAAAATACTTATTTAATGTTAAATATAGTTTAAAATAATAATAATAATTTATATAACAAAAATAAATATAAACTTTTTTAATAAATAAATGACATAATTTATTATTTAATATATTTATCATACAATAAATATAAACATACAATCATTTTTGTCTTTCATCTCATTTTTTACCCCATTTTCTTCTCATCTTTTTCTAACACATCACTAATTGTTAAAAGATAATTGTAGCCTAAAATATATAATATAATATTAGTGATGTGGTAGAAAAAGATGACAAGAAAATGGGGTGAAAAATGAGATGAAAGACAAAAGTGATTGTATGTTTATATTTATTGTATAAAAAATATATTAAATAATGAATAATATAATTTATTTATTAAAAAATTTATATTTATTTTGGTTATATAAATTTATTATTTTTAAACTAGATTTAAGATTAAATAAGTATTTTAAAAAAATATATTTATTTTTGTTATATATAATATAGTGCTTACATTATGACTTAAACAAGCTAAATGGCTTAGTGGTTTAGGTAGCGAAAGAGAAGGGGAAGGTTATGAGTTCAAATCTTCTCAATTATTTTACCATTTTCTAAATCATAAATTTCGTTAGAGGGGAAAAATTGTAGATTTTATATTATAAGGGGACCAAAAGTATAACTTAGTCTAAATATTATTAAATATTAAGTGCCATGTCATCTACATCACAATTTTAACAGTTAATAGATGAACATTTAACAAGTGGACTAAAATTGCAAATTTTACAAAATTGGAAGGCTAAAATTGCGAAATTAAAAATTAGGATACCAAAAGTACAATTTAGCCTAAACATAATAAAGGGGAAAGAAAAAGTGGTATGGGGGTGCAGGATCAAAGCATTCAAAATTCATATGAAGGGAAGGTTAGCCACCTTCCAATTTCAAATTTCACAACAATAGCAATAACAACGACAACAACAATAATAATAAAGGAAGTGATGAAATGTAAGAAACAAATGTGGCATAAATACTATAACTTTTGAAAGGTGAGAAATAGAACCAGGGGATGTACAATGCAATATGGAGACAGGAGGAGAGAAATTATTATATGATTCAAAATTAGTATGTCTATATTCTTGATTCTTGATTAATATTTATATAATATATGTTTAACTTTTTTAATTTATGTAAAAAATTAATAATACTTAATTATATATTGTGTAAAAATTGATATAGACTATGATAATTCTAAATCTTCTAATAATTTTTAGTCCAAAGTGAGGGAGTGGACTTTGTGGCTTGCAAGTGTGAATATATGAAATTCGACATTAGATAGGAGTAGGCAAGTTAAACAATATATACGTGACAAAGATTGGCAAATTTGATGTTTTAAAGTTTTGGATTGAATGTGGTGTCAAGCTCACTTGTATGGTTAGCTCATGCTTTATTGATAAAGTTTTTCCAGTAATTTACTCCTCGTATTCCCAACACTGATCATGAATTAATTATAGTTGTGAGTAGAGACGATGCAAGGGGGCAAGTAAGGGCCTTGGTCTCCCCTCCTCTCCCTTCACTCTTTAAAAACTATATATATTATGTTTTGAGATTAACTTTTCATGTTTTAATTATTATAATTGAGAGATCATTTTTAACTATAAAGATGGTAAAAAATAAGTTTAAAAAAACAATATTTATAACTTAAATAAAAAATATGATATATTTAATTATTGTAATTTTATTTGTATTTAATATTTATTATTTTTTTCTGACCCTCTTTTTATAAGTTTCCGGATCTGTCCTAGCTGTGAGAGAGTCATGGTGGGGTGGTCTGGCAGTGGGTTCATTCCATCTGGTAGCAAGTTAGTGTGTGGTGGTGCTTGAGCTAGTTCATGGGGTTGCAGTGATGTAGGTTAAGGTCTACTCTACGTTACGTCTCATAAGGAGATACGAGGGTAGAATAATATTGTTATCTGGTGGATTCTACGATAGGGACCTAAATATGTCTCCCACCATGGAAACTAATTTTTATCCGTTCAATATGTACTGATTTTAAAATTAATGGATGAGATATTTTATTATTATTATTTTATATGTTTATCTTTTTTTTCTTTTTCTTTTCCCATATTACCCTTCCTTCTTCATCTTTTCTTTCCCCGTTTCTCTTTCTCTCTTTCCCTAACATCTCTCTAAATCCCCATTTTTTTTCCAAAGTAAAAAACGAAAAAGAGCAGCTAATTACATCTCCTTGCAACAGCTTTCTTTTATGTGCAGCATTTACACTTGAATGAGGGTGTGCAAATGTATCTTCTTAATTTAATAAAATTATAAATAAATATGTTAAATTTTTATATTTTGTTCTTTTTATTTTAATATATTTAAATTCACTATTAAGGATAGACCTATAATTAAATAAGAGTATATAAATGCACTTCCTTAATTTATTAAAATTACAAATAAATATGTTAATTTTATATATTTTGTCTCCTTTATTTTTATATATTTGAACCCACTATATTGATAAAATTTTATAATTTTAACATTTATATCTTTATGTTTATATATATGATAATTATTATTATTATTTTTTATTTTCTTAAATAAATTGCCCCCTGACCCGGGTGTTGGATCCGCCACTGCTGCAATGGGGAGCGTCTGACCATCCACCGAAGCCAGTTTTCTTTATTGTGCAAGTTGCAACAAGGGCAATTACGAGCCACCAAAATGGTGACGGATGGGTTGCCGTGATATTCTTCTACCGGCAGCGACGGCGGCAGCGGAGAAGTGGATCTAAAGTATGGGGGAAAAGAAGATGGAGGGGGAGCGCACAAGGATGAAGAGTAAACTGGGGAGAAATGAAAAAAAATAAAAAAACAGAAAAAAAAAATCTCATTAATTTATTTAAAAATTAATATATCTAAAGGTTTAAAATTATTCCCCCACGCCCCCCCGCCGCGGTAGAATCCATTGTTATCTATATAACGCTGACAAGACAAACTATCTTAACCTGATAAGTTATTTTATATTATGTTAATTTTACGAATAAAAAGTCTTGGCATAAATTTAAATGGTACGGTTGAGACCAAGTTAAAATAAAATTAGAATTCAATTTTTTAATTGTGAATACTTTTTAAATATTATTGGGGTTAAAATATTAATCCTTTCTCACATTTAGAATGTGACACTAAATATGTACTTTTAAAATAAACTTGTAACTGAAAATTTTAATTCGTTCATAGATTATTTCTTGCATTTTTGTTTTAATTATAAACAAACACTATATGTATAAGCACTTTTGATTAACGAAACTAACATTTTGATTAATAACAATAAGAATGAAATTATATTACGGAAAAACAAAACTGAGCTGGAACTTACGAAATTCATGCGCGTGAGATTCTTTCGTCAAAAAGCACTCTGTCTTCTTTCGTTATTTTCTCCTCTGTCATGCAGTCCGTAATTATTGCCCCCACGTTAGAAATTGTATTCTGTTTTTCTTCTTAACAATAGTATTTGTACGGACCCATTATTAATTTTTTATAGCACAAATATCTTTTATAGGTGACAATCCTATATTGGATCCTAGTTAATAATTTATATCATCAAAATTAATCACACATTAAAATTTTTAGAGTTAAATATATTTTTAGTCCTTCAAAAATATCATAGAAATGATTTTGGTCTCCACAAAATATTTTTCTTGAATAAAGTCTCTCAAATGTTAAAAATACTCTAATTAGATCCTTATGTTAAACTTTGTTTAACTTTTCTGTTAAATGATACTCACATCAGTTTTCAAGTAAAATATTTTATTACTTGAAGTGTCCAGTGATAATTTTTAGGATTAAATGTTTTTGGTCCTTCAAAAATATGACAAAATTGGTTTTAGTCCTTAAAAAATTTGTTTCTTAAATAAAGTCTCTCAAATATTAAAAATACCCTAATTAGATTCTTGTGCTAAACTCTGTTTAACTTTTCTGTTAAATGATAGACACATTAGCTTCCAAGTAAAGTATTTTATTACTTAAAGTGCCCAGTGATAATTTTTTAAAAAATTGTGTAATTACTTTTACTTTAGGATTAAAAAAATCAGTGATTTAGGATTAAACGTGTAATAATTTTATTCAAAAAATATATTACTAATCTGACCTGGACGTAACAGTTGACATGAACGGCTACATTAACAAATTAATGATGATTATGATGCTGATGTGGTCATAATTTAATAGAAAAGTTAAACATAATTTGGTACAAAGATCTAATTAGGATGTTTTTAATATTTGAGAGACTTTATTCAAGGAAATTTTTTTTTCTGAGAATTAAAACTAATTTTGTCATATTTTTGGAGGACTAAAAACATATTTAACACTAATTTTTAATAATAAAAAATCATATAATTACTTTTGCTTTAGAGTTAAAAAAAACATGTGGTTTAGGGTTAAATATGTAATAATTTTATTTAAAAAGTATATTATTAATGTGACCTGGACATAACAGTTGATATGGACGGCCACATTAGCAAATTAATGGTAATTGTAATGTTGATGTGACCATCATTTAATAAAAAAGTTAAACAGAGTTTAGCACAAGGATCTAATTAGGATATTTTTAATATTTGAGTGACTTTATTCAAAGAAAAAATTTTGAGGGATTAAAACCAATTCTGTCATATTTTTGGAGGACCAAAAACATATTTAACCCAAAATTCTTATTATTCAAAAGGACTCAAGAATAATTGGTTACAAAGGAATAAATTGTGACTCTAGATAAATTTTACTTGACATTCCCAACTTAAGAATTAATATCATATTAATGCATGCAGGGATAATTAACAAATAAAAAACTATTAATTAAGTGAATTAATTATTTGTCAAATTAATTTAATTAGCCATCTATGTACAATTACGTCAATTATTTTGCATATCATGTTATATCCTAAAAATATTCTGATACTTAAATTTGTCTAGATAATCATAATTAATGTAAAATATAAATAAAGAAAGAAAGAAAAATTTAATTAACTAATAATATAATAAAAAAAGAAATCAATCTAAACCTTTTTTAATAAATAAATAAAATAGACTTAAATACGTTTTTTGTCTCTCAAGTATAAGTTTTGTTTTTAGTCTCTCATAAATTTTTAAAGCATATTTAGTCCCTTATTTTCTTCTCCATCAGTATAATTAGTCTCTGTTATTAAGTTTAAGCATTAATCATTGATATGACAACAACTTTAACACATAAGCACCTGCCACATGGATTAATAAGATGAGGTGTCTATCACATAGATCTGTCACTTGTGTATGCTAATTAAATTATGTTTTTAATAATTAAATAATTTTGAATTATTAAGTTAATTAAATAACATTTTTTAAAATAAAATATAGAAATACAAGAGTTAACTCTCTTCGCACCTGAACACATTGCCTTCCCCAAACTCAGAACAGGGTATGGGTTCCTCAACCCCTCAGCGACAGACAGAAGGTGGAGCTGTTGCAGTTACTTGAAGAAGTTATTTCTTTTATCAGGTTAAAAAATATGTATTTAGTGGCTACACCCAGCTCCATCTTCTTCGTTACTAATCTCTTGTGTTGTGGGTAGTTGAATTGAATTGAAGATAGTGTGGAAGTGCAATCACAATAAGATATTAAGAGGAAGTGTGGAATTGCAATCACGATAAGGCACTGTTTTTCAGGTGCGAAGAGGGTTAACTCTCTTATTTCTATCTTTTATTTTTAAAAATGTTATTTAATTAACTTAATAATTCAATAAATTTTTAATTATTAAAAACATAATTTAATTATCGAACACAAGTGGAAGATCTATGTGGCAGACACGTCATCTTATTAATCCGTTTGACAAGCGTTGATATGCTAAAATTATTGTCACATCAACGATTAACGGTTAAACTTAACAACGGAGACTAATTATACTAACGGAAAAAAAATTGAAAAATTTATAAAGCACTACAAAAAAAATACTTGTTATATTTTGAGAGACAAAAACGTATTTAAACCAATAAAATATAATTCTTTCACAAAAGAGAGATAAAGCCAAAAAGACTAAAGCAAAATTAAGCACGCTCAAAGGACACTCTCATAGCGTCTGCTAATAACAAAGAGTCAAGGCCCCTAGGGGCCAGATCTAAAATCACCAGCTAGTCCTCCGTTCTAGACCCCAATTTGGCCAAAAAAATTGCATACTGGTTTCCTTCCCACAGAGTGAAAAGGCCTTCACTCCCGGTCTCTATGCATGTATTCTTTGATAATGGCTATTTCATTCCCATAGTGGTGCTGTATAGAAATATCATCATGAGCTAGCTAAATCATGTGCTTCGAATCTGAGTAGCAAACCACTTTCTAATAGTTGGTGTTCCAACAAAATCTAAAGGCCATGGTACAAAAGCCATGATCTTTGCATGATGCGTTGTACCATTCTAAATTGACACATAACACAGTCAAAGTGATGATACTCTATAATATTAAAATTTATTAATGGGACTACAATTCTCCACATTGCAATTCCCTCCATGCAAATGTTTGGTAAGCCACCAAACCATGCAAAGTATGGCTCCCATACAATCTGCAAAAATAAGTTATGCATTAGATATAACACAATAACATATAAGTTAAAATTGTGTTATGAAAATGAACTCACATCATGTCCTTTCATGCTGTCAAATTTCTCTTTATAAGTTTAGAGATGAAATTTACGATATGTAAATTCTTTTAGCTGTCCACTGGTCCATCTGTTTGTCAACACATATATCAAACAAATATTACAAGGAGTGTTTTATCTATTTATAATTTTACATAATTGAACACGAGACACCAACTGTTATATATTTTAAAAAAAAAATTGAACGCAGTTGGCGCCTCTTGTTAATATATATATATATATATATATATATATTTTTTTTTTTGAAAACGAGGTGCCAACTCAACTGTAAGAAAAAAAAAATTAACGTGAGGCATTAACTAAGTTGGCGCCTCCTGTTGTAGTAAAAAGAAATTATTTTGAACACGAGTTGGTGCCTCCTATTAAAATGTTTTCGTTTCCTTTTTTGAAACAACCCATATTGGTAAATTGTTTTTTTTTATTATTATTTTAATAAATAGATTTTTTTTTTACTATTGTGGTTAAAAAGCCTAAGAATGCCTATGTGAGTTAATTAAGTTTGGGCCCATAGCATAAAGGGAATGGGTCACCGAAGCCCAATAAGGAATTAGGTTAGTAAACCCTAAGCCACCTTCACATACACCACTTATCCTGGTAGGAAAAAAAAGGAAAAAGGGGAGAAAGGAAGGAAAAGGGAAAAGGGCAGAGGGAGAAGAAGAGGAGAATAGAAAAGGATCAAGTCACACAAGACCCTTATTCAACCTAAGGTGAGTGTAACCCCTAACTGTCTTCCCTATTCCCCATTGATTGCTTATTGATTATTCTTTTCCCTTTAATGGTATTTTGTATGAATATGCTAAGTTAGGGTTTAATGAGGGATTTGAGTTTTCATCAAATGATTAATGTGTATAACGTAGGGTTTTGATATTTATAAAATCCATTAATAGATTAATGCTTATGGCTTGTGATTTGGTAGCTAAGAAGGCTATGAAAGGCCTCCATTCTTGTAGAATCACACTGTTGCAATCAATAGATTGACGATCTGCACTAAGTGCGAGCCTATCGCGCTAAGTGCATGCCTCTAGAGCCTAGGGTTGAGGCTTTGTGTTAAGGATATGAGCACGACCAATTTGCACTTAGCGTGAGACCATTAGAGATGAGGTCTATAATTTTGTGCAATTTTCGTTAAGTGCAACCCTATATGCGCTAAGCACAAGACCAATAGAGAGTTATGTTTGGTACCTTGTGTACTAATGTTAAGCGTCGTTAAGCATGCTAAGTATAAGGTCTATCACGTTAACCGTGACTATGTTAGCACTAAGCATAAGACCCCTAGAATTGTATGTATTTTAATTGATTGCCATGACTACTATATGATTTCCCTAACCCCCATATATGAATAAAATATGATATTGAGGACTATGTATGGATTTCAAAAGGTCTCCTTTAGCAAGGGAAGGATGGTAACCCTTTGGTCCCTAAATGATGACATAAGACTAATGTTAATAAAAAGCATGCATAAAATTTAATACCCTTTTTGACAAGGAAAGGGTTTATGTCCCTTTCGATCCTCAAAGAATGGTAAGTGGAATCCTTCGGTAAGGAAAAGATGTGTAGCAAAAGTGAGAAGGATGCCTCTTGTAGATTCTGAGCTTAGATCTGCCAATAGGGTGGAAAAGATAAGATAAGATAATACATGCTAAATATGTTTACAATGATTATGAGGATTAATGTTTTGCTTGGCATAAGGTAAAAGAGTATGTTTATATGCTTGTAATGCCATGCCGTATGAATGGAAAATGCTAAAGACCCATATATCCTTTTATATGTATGAAATGTATATTGTTGTTGTGTTATTAGGGCAATCACTGAGACTTTTGTCTCACTAGTTTAAGTTTATGTTCCAGATTGAGTAGGTCATGGAGCCTTTGATTGGCCAACAGGAAGATTTTGCTTTGTATTGAGACCTATGTTGAGGATAGATTTTATGTTTGATGTACCTTTCTTCAAGGATTTGTATAGTATCTTAGGTACTCATGTTCATTTGAGAGGTTGTGTCTAAATTATAAGATTATTGATGTCATATCTGTTTTAAAAGAAAAGCATATAGTTACGATAATACCTCTAGAGTGTTACATAAGGATTTTTATATTATTAACTAATAAGAAATCACCTTAATTTTGGTAAAAATGTTTGTGATGAAATCATACTTCTTCTATTGAAAGTCAATTTAAATTTAAAAATACGAAAAAACCATGTTTGATTCTTTTTATTTGAATCCTACAAATTGAAAACTTTGGATGATAATGAATGAATTAAAAAATATTGTATTGATATTGAAAAGATTTTATATTCTAGTACGTATTATAATTTTAAAGATCTTGATTTTTTAAAAAAATTAAAGATGTTGCAACAAGTGAAAACAAAAGAAATTCAGACTCCACTAAAAAAGTTAAATTATATCAAATATATTCTTTTACAAATACATGTCTTGTTTCTAAAATATTATTGATAATATTTATAATTGTTGATATTGCAAAAAATATTTTTTTAAAATTAAAATTACTCAAATATTATGTTTTTTTATAAGCTACTCAGATCTTATACAAAATTAAATATATTAAAAAATAAACTAAATAATTTATTATTTTATATATTAGAATTTGAGAAAATAGGCTATGAGCTAACAATGTAAAATAATTTTACATTATCATTTAATCATAAATTATCATATATTGTAAGTTTGTTGACTTTTATAATAACTACCTAAAAGTCATAACAACAATAATTTATGATAGGTTGAAAGTGTAAAAGTTTTTATACTGATAGTGCATAGTCATTAAAATTTTAAAATATTATAAATACTTAATTATAAAATTTTGATTAATTGTTGCATGATTGGTTTGATATTCAATTTGATGTGTATCGTCTGTTAGATACAAGTCTGTTGCAGTGAGCTGCATAGTCTGTTGTAGATTATTTGTTAGATATAATCTATTGTAGTGAGCTGCATAGTCTGTTATAGTGAGTCTGTATACGTATAGGGTGGCTCACTTACGTCACTATAAATACATCAATTTTGAATGAAATAAAAACACTTTACTTTTTGGCAAAAGCTTCTTTCTATCCTTCTTCATAACAAGTGGTATCACGAGCTCCGAGTTGCGAGATTGGCAGAAGAACATGGCGATGGCGAAGACAGAAATTGAGAAGTTCACAGGATTGAAAGATTTCAGTCTTTGGCGAGTAAAGATGAACGCGTTGCTAGGTTCATCAAGGCTTGAACGCTGCACTGTTAATCGAAGAAATCTCAAAGGTTGATGAGAAAAGGAGTGCTAATGTGTACAATGTGATCTTGCTCAGTCTTGGAGATGAAGTTCTTCGCGAGGTAGCTGAGGAGAAGTCTGCCATGAAAATCTGGGAAAGGTTGGAGGCTTTGTATCTGAAAAAGTCTTTGGAAAATAGGTTATACTTCAAGAAGCGTTTGTACACGTTGTAGATGAAGGAAGAAAAACCCTTGAAGAAGTATGTGGATGATTTTAATAAAATCATCTTGGATTTGAAGACTATCGACGTCAAGGTAGATGATGAAGACCAGGAGATCATCTTGCTGAGTTCTTTGCCGAAGAGATTTGAGCATTTTGTCGACATAATGTTGTATGGGAAGGCGCCTTTTATGATGGCAGAAGTTAAGGCAGCGTTGAACTCTAAGGAAATCCAAAGAAATAATGATTCAAAGAAAGAAGAAGTTGTTGAAGGGCTGCTCACAGAGGTAGACAGGAAAAGAGGGATTTCAAGCCCAAGAAATCCTTAAGATCAAAGTCTAAAGGCATGAAAAAGAAGTGCTTCATCTGTAGCAGTGAAGGGCACTTGAAGAGGGACTGTCCAGACAATAAAGATTGATCAAATGAGCGGAACAAGCACACGGGAGATGTAGCTGTGGCTCAAGATGGTTATGAAAGTGTTGAAGCCTTGACAATTGCAGATCAAGATTCCCATAAAGAATGGACCTTGGACTCAGGATGTTCGTTCCATATGAGCCCGAATAAGGACTGGTTTGAGACTTACAAGAAAATTGACGGAGGAATGGTGCTATTAGGAAACAATAAAGCTTGTAAGGTGGTAAGAATTGGTTCTGTAAGGCTGAGGATGTTTGATGGGATGGACAGGGTGCTGCAAGATGTTAGACACGTTCCAGAACTCAAGAGGAATTTAATTTCTCTTGGAACGTTGGATCAAGGTGGATATGGCTACAAGTGTGATCAAGTTAGTCTTAAGGTGTATAAAGAGTCCCTGGTGATCATGAAAAGGATTAGGAATAATGGGCTATACTCTCTTGTTCATCAAATAGTTGTTGCTGGTTCTGCAAATGCAACAGTTGCGTCTGGCGTTGCAACTAGACTCTAGCACCATAGATTGGGACATGTCAACTAGAGGGGGATGGAAGAATTGGCAAAGTAGGAGGTGTTTGGACAAGACAAGATTCCGCCATTGGAATTTTGTGAGCATTGTGTGATGGGCAAAGCAAGAAGGTTAAAGTTCTTAACTAGTTTGTATGCTAGTGGAGGAGTTCTTGACTATGTGCATTCAGATTTGTGGGGGCCTTCAAGGATTGAATCTTACGATGGAGCAAGGTATTTTCTGTCCATTATTCATGATTATTCTAGAAATGATTGGGTCTATTTTCTTACGCATAAGAATGAAGTTTTCAAGAAGTTTAAGGAATGGAAAGTTATGGTAGAGACTCAAACGGGGAAGAAGGTAAAGAAACTCAAGACTAATAATGGCCTTGAGTTTTGTGAGGAAGAATTCAGTCAATTTTGCAAAGAAAGTGGAGTGGCTAGGCATAAAACAATGAGAGGCACACCACAACAAAATGGTTTGGCGGATAGGTTCAATAAGACCATTCTTGAATGTGTAAAGTGTATGCTAAACCATGTTGGACTACCAAAGAGTTTTTGGGCAGAAGCAATAAGCACATCTGTTTATTGCATCAATAGGTGCCCATCCACGGCCATAAAGTTCAAAACACCACAAGAGGCTTGGAGTGGCAAGAAGGCTGATTTTTCAAACTTAAAGGCCTTTGGCTATATTGCTTATGCTCACATTAAGCAAGACAAGCTAGAACCAAGGGCTTTGAAGTGCATTTTCATTGGTTATCCCGAAGGTGTTAAAGGCTATAGATTATGGTGTTTGGAGCCTAGGCACAAGAAGTGTTTGATTAGCAAGGATGTGGTGTTCAATGAACATGAAATGGCTAATTTAGTTAAGCCACAAAGGTCAAAAACTCAGGAAAAGTTAGGAAATCAAATGATTCAAATTGAGGTGGAGTCTGAGGTTACAATTGAACCTGTAGCTGCAACTCAAAAATAGCAACAAACACCAGTACAGACTGTCCAGCAAGGTAGTCAGATTGAAGATGGGTCTATCCAGAGTTATAGCTTGGCAAGGGACAAAAAGAGAAGGACACACAAAGCACCAGAGAGGCATGGACATGCCGACCTCATTTCATTTGCTTTAACAGTAAGGTTAAAGCTTAATGACCTTGATGAACCCAAGTCTTATGGTGAAGCCGTGATGAGTGAAGATAAGCACAGCTGGCTAGAAGCTATGAAGGAGGAAATGGTTTCGCTGGAGTAGAATCAAACTTGGAGTTTGGTGGACAAGCCTAAAGACAAAAAATTGTGGGAAGCAAATGGATTTTCAAAAGGAAAGAAGGCATTCCCGGTGTTGAGAAGGCACGGTTCAAGGCTAGACTGGTGGCACATGGATTTACACAAAGGGAAGGGATAGATTTTACATAAATCTTCTCACCCGTGGTTAAGCATAGCCCTATAAGGGTGTTACTTGCAATGGTGGCACATTTCAACATGGAACTTGAGCAAATGGATGTCAAAACGGCCTTCCTTCATGGAGAGTTGGATGAGACCATTTATATGAAGCAACTAGACGGTTTTATCAAGGAAGGAACAGAGAATCAAGTGTGTTTGTTGAAGAGATTGTTGTATAGTGTTAAACAATCACCAAGGATGTGGTATAGAGGTTTTGATGAATATATGATCAAGATTGGATTCTCAAGAAGTAAATATGACTGTTGTGTGTATTTGAAGGGTCATGGAGTTAAGAAACCAATTTATCTGCTGTTATATGTTGATGATATGTTGCTGGCTAGTGAAAGTATGGAAGAAATTACAAGGTTAAAGGAGCTATTGAATTCAGAATTTGAAATGAAGGATCTTAGACATACTAGGAAGATACTTGGTATGGAGATTACAAGGAAGAGATACAGTAAGGAGGTGTACTTGTCTCAAGAAGTTTATCTCAGGAAGGTTCTGGACAGATTTAAGATGTCAGTTGCAAAGTCAATTGCTACCCCTCTAGCTCAGCATTTCAAGTTATCTAAGGAGCAAGAGTCACAAACTGATGAAGAGCAAACTTGTATGCAGAAAGTGCCTTACTCTAGCGTAATGGAGAGTATCATGTATGCAATGGTGTGTTGTAGACCAGATTTAGCCTATGTTATGAGTGTTATTAGTAGGTTTATGGCAAATCCGGGTAAACAACATTGGGAGGCTGCAAAATGGGTGCTGAGATATCTTTGTGGGACTACTGATTTAGGGCTGAAGTATGTCAGTCAAGGTGGAGTTCCAAAGATAAAAGGTTTTGTTGATTTGGATTTTGCAGGAAGCATTGATACAAGGAGGTCCATAACTGGTTATGTTTTCAAAGTCTTTGGAAACACAGTTAGTTGGAAAGCTAACAAGCAAGCAGTGGTAGCTTTGTCATCCATTGAAGTTGAATATATGGTAGCTTGTGAAGCAGTAAAGGAAGCTTTATGGTTAAGAGGATTAGTTTCAGAATTACTTATTGAAGAAGAATTGGAAACTATCACAGTTCATTGTGACAACCAAGGCGCAGTTTATTTGACAAAGAATCAAGTACATCATGAGAGAATGAAGCACGTTAATCTAAAGTTTCATTTCATTAGAGATGTAGTGATGAGTGGGGCTGTGATCGTTGAGAAGATAGCAACTGAAGAGAATGCAGCTAATATGCTTACTGAAGCACTACCTTCTGAGAAGTTCAAATTCTGTTTAAAGTTGTTGAATATTACAGATATTAGATAATAGTCTGTAATGTAGGAATATAAGACCAAGGTGGAAATTATTGCATGATTGGTCTGATATTCAATCTAATGTGTATCGTCTGTTAGATATAGTCTGTTGTAGTGAGTTGCATAGTCTATTGTAGATCGTCTATTAAATACAGTTTGTTGTAGTGAGTTGCATAGTCTATTATAGTGAGTCTGTATACGTATAGGGTGGCTCGCTTGCGTCACTATAAATACATCAGTTTAGAATGAAATAAAAACACTTTACCTTTTGGCAAAAGCTTCTTTCTATCCCTTCTTCATAACATTAATAATTTTATAATTAACATAAAAAACATAAAATGAAAATTAATGAATTATATTAAATTAAGCTTTAAATATAAATTTCAATCACATCTTACACATGCCAGATCCTGTATATAACCCATTGTGGCGGCACAGATTAGGCCACCATCATTTATTTCTTGTGATATATACACTGCATGTCTGTGAGATACATATGACAAAACGAAGAAAGGATGCCATTTCGATGGATTAGTAGCAAATCATTAATTGGTCTGATTCATGCCAATAGTCTGTATCGGGTAATTTTACAAAACATGGCTATCAGTATTTTCTTAGCATTATTGACAAAAAACAGAAAAAGCATTATTGGCAAATGACAATGTTGACTTATTTGAAACGTGATATGTTCTACTTGTAACGACTTAACATCATTCTTTTTTCTAAACTTCTACTTTAAAAAACATATCGGAAATCATAACACGATTTAATTGATAAACATAAAATCTAATCACCCTAATTTATTTATCCACACTTATATTATAAATTTGAACCGTCATTCATAAATAAAAATGTTTTTAAAAATTATTTTTTCTCATTAAGTCGGCTTTCTTTTGCCTTTGGAGGGTATTTTTTTAAAATTACAAAAATGGGTAATTTTTTATTTTTGAAAAAAATTACCAATTTGAGATAAGTCGTATTTGGCGAATACAACTTCTGAATATGAAGTTGTATCCATACTTACGACTTTTAAATTTTATTTTATTTTTTTACGACTTTCAAAAGAAGTCATAAAAGGACATGCAACTTTCATTTTTTTTCAATTTTAATACAATGAAAATGAATTAAATACAGTAAAAAAAATTAATTTTATTTTTTTAAAGAAGTCGTGTTTTTTAAATAAGACTTCAATTTTTTTATTTTCGTAAAGAAGTTGTGTTTAGATATGAGACTTCAATTTTATTTATTTTTATTTTTTTCAAAGAAGCAATGCTTCATAATTGTGACTTCAATTTTCATTTATTTTTTTTTAAAAGAAGTCGTATTTGGGAAGTGAGACTTCAATATTTATTTATTTTAAAGAAGCTGTGTTTGACAAATGAGATTTCTCTTCTTCTTCTTTTTTTTTTAATTTTTTAGGGAAATTGTATTTAAGAAATGAGACATCAATTTTTAATTTTTTAAAAAAATTTATAGAAAAGTTGTGTTTATTAAATGAGACTTCAATTTTTTATATTGGAGTCTATGGATACGACTTTAGTACTAAAATAAATGGGTACAACTTTTATTTATTTATTAGGAACAAATGAGACTTCAATTTTGTAGGGAAGTCGTGTTTCTGTATATATTTTCAGTTTTTATTTTTATGGATACGACTTCAATTTCTATGGATACGACTTTAGTACTAAACAAAAATAAAACAAAGTCATGTTCATGGTAACGACTTCAAATACGACTTCTTTAAAAAAAAATAAAAATTGAAGTCATGAAATACGACTTTTTTAAAAAAATAAAAATATTGAAACATGACTTTTTTAAAAAAATTAAAAAAAAATTGAAGTCTCATTTGGGTAACATGACTTCTTTAAAAAAATAAAATAATCATTTTTACCACAATTAATTCATTTTTATCGTATTAAAATTAAAAAAAATGGAAGTCACATGTTCTTTTACGACTTCTTTTAAAAGTTGTAAAAAAAAAAGAAATTTAGAAGTCGTAAGAATGGATACGACTTCATATTCAGAAGTCGTATTCGCCAAATACGACTTACTCCAAATCGGTAATTTTTTCAAAAACTATCCATTCTAGTAATTAAAAACAAATAAATTACCCTTCCAGAGTAAAAAATTATTAGTGTTATAATATTTATCATTTAAGATAATTTTCAAGAAGTATAGATTTCTATTATATAGATTTTGAGATTTAATATTAAAAATAATTATATTTAATAATAATTTAAATTAATTTGTAAATATTTATAATTTTATTAAATTTTTAAATAAATCCCAATAAAAAAAATTTATATGAATTTAGTTAAAATATACTGACAATATAAAATATTTTATATTATTATCTAATTATAAATTATTATATATAACAAAATGAGTTTAATGACTATGTACTATTAATATAAAAAGTTTTATGCTGTCAACCAATCAGAAATCACTGTTAGTATAACTTTTAAAATAATTATTATAAAAATTAACAAACTTAGAATATATGGTAGTTTGTAATTAGATAATTGTGTAAAACTGTTTTATACCATTAGTACATAACCTATCTTCTCTAATAAAATTACTAATTTTTATAATAATTATTTTAAAAATTACTCAAACATAATTTTTAATTAATTAAGAATATAAAAATAATACGTACTGTATGTGTGCAACTCATCACCATCACGTGATATTTTTCTGGTAAACAGTGGAACGGACACTGTAGCAGTTGTCACGCGTATCCAACTTGTCGCATTCTTCTCCCTGTTTATCGTACGAGATGATCGAATACAGCGCATATTGCATATTGCATATTTGCATAATGCAGACCCGTGTTTTATAATAGAAACATGTATATGATAAAAACTGGAGACTATCCAGTTTTAAAATCTTACCATTCATTCATGTATATTTTTTGTATCTTTTTATATATTAAAATTATTAAATAATAAAATTAAACAAGGGTTGAGATTTCATCCAGTTTATTCTGACTGGAAAGGATTTTTTTTGTATTTTTTATACTTTATATATTAAATATGTCAAATATTAAAATTAATTATCATGGAGTACGTAGATCAATTAGCGCAAGGTTGTTTTAATTAGATTAACCAATAATTCTGAATTCGAGTCTTAGTATGCAGCTGCATTAAATACTCGAAGGGAGAGTTTTGTCATTCATAATAATCTTATTTAGTTGGAACAAAATTAATTTTAGTAGAAGATATATATAGTCTATACTAAAAAAAAAAATTAACTAAGGGTTAAAATTTCATACACTTTTCACAAAATTGCAGAAGATTTATTTCCTGAGAAAAGTAGCTCGATTGAAAACTTTTTGGGAGCCAATGAATTCTTTTGATACAAGACTATTTGATTTGAATAAGATTATAATAGGTGATAAAATTTTTCCTTTTAAATATTGAACGCATTTATATTTTCAACTTAAAACAACTCTATACCATCCACAGTTTTAGTAAAACCAATGAATTCTAGTTTGTACGCACGAGTTGCTGCTATGAGTTTCAAGTTGACCAAATCAAAAGGAAATAAATCTGGATTGGTGACACCTGTCCCACACTTTATGGCATATCCCTAGTCGTAGTAGAAAAAGATGACCTAGGATAGGCAGATAAACCTCAACCGAGGGGCCATGGAACAATCAATGAGTTTTATGATGGTAAGATGAACAGAAAAAAATAAAGCAAATATGGTTAAAAAAATAAATGAAGAAAATGCAGATAATTGTATATTTTTTTTGGTTGTTTAGTTGAAAACAATTAAAAAATAATTTTAAAAGAAATTTTATTTTTTCTTTATTTTATTATTTTAAATTTCAAAAATTTCCCAACCCTATTATTTTCTTTTAATTGTAATAAATAAGAGTATATATACTTTTTACTACGGAAGAAATCTAGAAGAGAAAAATATACAAACTTTTTAAATAATGAAAAAAATAAAGAGAGAAGAGATCAATTTACTTTACAAGTAAGCATGTTTAACCTCCTCCATTTAATAATTTTTTATAGATATCATCACTTTTTTTCTCTATCTTTTCTTATTTCCTCTTATCCCTCTCTTCATTCCATCCTAATTTACCCCAAAATAAGGTGGACATATACAATTTTCCGAAAAGAAAATATCTTCCATGAAAAATAAAATTGGGTAAATTTTCTTATTCTTTTATTATTAAAATTTTAGATTAAATAGCAATTTATAAACCTTTTACATTAAATTGTTTTATTAAAGATATATTATCACTGTAAAAATATATGAACAAAAATTAATATTATAAGCAAACAAATTTACTTCTTAATTTTAATAATTATCAATCAATTTAATTTTTAGGGTTAAATATGTTTTTAGTTCTTACATATAGGGTAGTGTTCACCTTTAGTCTCTCAAAAATAAATCATCTCCTTTTGGTCTCTCATTAATTTGGAAAATGTGTCATATGTGGTTATTATTTTCATAAATAAGAGATCAAAAATAGAAGATTTTTTATGATGGACAATGGCTACATCTGACACATTTTCATAAATGAGTGTCCAAAAAGAGGCAATTTATTTTGAGAGACCAAAAACAAACTTTGTGTTATTTCTAGGAATTAAAAACATATTTAATCCTACAAAATAATTTAATTTTTAACTTCAATAATAATCAATAAATTTTATGTACATAAATTAATTTAGTTTTTAATATTAATGATAAAATTGACTAATAATTGTCATTAACTTGACTGATTTAATAATTTTATAAAATAATTAATAAATAATGGTAGTCTCAAAGATAGATGAAATTGACTAATTACATGAATTTTAAGAACTAAATTAATATTTAAAAAATTATATATTTTTATTTGAAAATTTTTATTATTGATTAAAAAATTAATAAATAAAAAACTTTATTAAAATTAACGATAGTATACATATATTTTTTAGGATAGCGATAGTATATGTTACTAACATTATATATTACAATTTTTATAATATTTTTAATTTTTAATTTTTAATTTTTAATTTTTAATCATTACGTTGAAAACTTGTTAACATTTTTTTATTTAATTTGAACGAATGATATAAGCAATTTAAATTTCTATGCTTCCAGAAAGCACGAAAGTTGAGACAATAGCGTGTTTTAACTTTTAGCGTTTGCAATGTTTATCGTCTTTAACATGTGTAGAATTTTTCTACTTGAACCATTTTCTTTTGAAAAATGTTTTATAATATAAGAACTATTCTATTTTCTAGCCACTATGCTCTATAAATTTCTAGTTTTGGTTGGAATGGGTAGTGACAATTGCAATGCAATTGAGGAGGTTGTTTTAGGCCCCAATTAAACAATTTTCATACTTTTTTTATAATTAGGTAATAAATTTCATTAAAATTATATAATATATTATTTGTTATATTATTTTCATTAGTAAGATTACATAGTTTTAAGATATGTAAATCATTTAAGTGTAATATTATTATTTAGAATTTATTTAAAAAAATGTTGAATTATTTTAAAACTCTACCTCTCCCATCTCACCCCAAGAAAATGTTGGAACCAAAGACGTAGAAACGTCTAAACTCTCAATGTTTTGAAGATAACATGCTTATTAATGTTTAAATCTTGTGCGTATAGACTAATCTCGTCACAGCTAAGAAGACCGTCCAGTAAACGTGTTAAAAACCGTCCAACAGACGTGTTAACAACTGTCCAGTAGACGTATTAAAAATCGTCTAGTAGACGTGTTAAAGATCGTCCAGTAGACGTATTAAAGACCGTCCAGAAGACTCGCCAAAAAAGACCTACCAATTGAACAAACTGAAGGCAACCATCCGATGAATAAACTCATAACAAGCCTCCAAGATCATATATTCAAATAGCTAAGTTTTTTTTTGTTTGAACGTCAATTTGATTTATGCTAAATCTTCCTCGTAACTGACATATTACTACTTCTGTGAACTAATGCTCAAATTTGTTTGAAGCATTAAATAACATCAACATCATTTCAGTGCAAAAGCGCAGCAGAATAGATAAAGCAAGTCAACTTATCAAGTTGCCAAAACAAATGAAGAATGTTCAGAAGAACAGACCGCTAGCACAGTCCTACACCTTCCTTTTTAGTGCAAGTCTAAAAACTGTCATGCCTGACCTTTCTGAAAAAATAGTTTGCATGCTTCTCATTGCATAATAAGTCAAAATCCTCTACAACGGATCTTTTTCTTGAAGACTATATATATATATGCATGCACCAACGAAGAAGAACAGAAGTGCAAAGTGAATAGAAAAGGCGAAGTCTGTGAAAAAGAACAAATACATAAAGTCTTTTGTAATACTCTGACAGAAGCATCCAGTGGACGATAGCAAATATCTTGTAAAGATCCTCAAAGTGATCTTGAGCTTAATCTTTCAAATCCTCACTACGTGAGTTGACCTTTCTTTTTAAAACACTTGTTGTGTTATGAAAGCCTGGAGAGGCTTAGTGTAAAAGAATACTTAGGTTAAGCAATCTAGGGTGATTGCGTTGTAAAGCCTGAAGAGGCCACGAACAATACTTGTAATCTAAGGTTGGTTAGTGGATACCTTTTGGGTGAAGGAACTAGACGTAGCTCAGGTTGAGTGAACCAGTATAAAACTTTATGTGTTTTCTTCTCTCTATCCCTACCCTTGAAAACGTTTTCCAGATTAATCTACTTGTTTCGAAAAAGTTTTTAAACACACAATTCAAACCCCCCTTTCTTGTGCGCTTTTTTCTTATTTCAATTGGTATCAGAGCTCGACCTCTTGGGGTTGGGCATCTAACACTGTAGGGGTAAAAATGATCTTGATCTTTCATGGAAAACGAAGGACAAGCCATTAACAGACCGCCTCTTTTCAAAGGTCAAAACTACGATTACTGGAAGCAAAGAATGATAGCATTCTTTGATGCATGTCACATAGATATGTGGGACGTAGTAGAAACTGGCGAGTACCTGCCCCTTGACCATGATTGAGTAGAACTCCCAAGAAGTCAATGGACAGAATCTCACAAACAAAGGTATCTTCTAAACTCAAAGGCTAGAAATGCTATGATGTGTGCCTTATCTGAATCTGAATATGAAAAGGTACATAGTCTAAAAAGTGCTAAGAAAATGTGGGACACCGTCGCTCTTGCCTACGAAGGCATCTCACAAGTAAAGAAGTCCAAATTGAGCTTACTCGTAAGATAATATGAACTCTTTACTATGGAGGAAAATGAAACTATCGAACTTATGTTTGGTAGATTTCAAACCATAATAAACAACCTGAGGTCCTTAGGCAAAACCTATGATAATTATGATCACATTGACAAAATCTTGAGAAGTTTGCCTAGGTAATGGACACCGCAGGTTACAGCCTTAAGAGCTTCCAAGGATTTAACAGCACTCTCAATAAAAGAGTTACTTGGAACTTTTAAAGTCCACGAACTGGAACTGAAGCAAGACGAAGGACAGAAAAAGAAGTCTATCGCTCTAAGCGTCCAATGTCTATCCAGAGGATCAGTGTCCAAGGCACTAAACGTGGAAGAATCCTTTAAGGAAGAATCTGAGAAGGACGACTCTGATGAGGATGAGATGTCCTTCATCTCAAGGAAAATACAAGCTATGTGGAGGAAGAAAGGAGGATCAAAAGCCAAAAACTTCACAAAGAAGTTTAACAAAACTCCAAAAGAAAAAGTCCTTCAGTATGCTATGAATGTAAGAAGCCTAGACATTTTAGAGTTGAATGTCCCAGTCTACAAAAAGATAAAAAGAGGACATTCTTCAAGTAAAAAGGTCTCATGGCTACCTGGGAAGACATGGACCTATCTTCATCAGATGAAGAAAGAGAAGAAGAAGCCAACCTGTGTCTCATGGCAGGAACTAGTTCGAATAGCTCAGACAATGAGCAAGGCGAAGAGGTAAATTTCGATAACTTAATCTCCTTACAAGAAGCTTATAATGACTTGCTTGCTAACTCCTCAACTCTTTCAGTAGGATATAGAGAACTGAAAAAGAAATTTTTAAAAATAACAAAAGAATTAAATTTGTTCAACGAAGAGCATAAAAAGGTTTTGAAAGAAAATGAGGTCTTGAAAACTAAACATATTTCAGAAAAAACATCTTCTTATGAAGTTTTAGAACTTCAAAAAGAAGTTACTCATCTAAAAGAAAGTTTGTCTAAATTTATCAGTGGAACTAAAAATCTAGATAAAATCCTATCGTATAGAAGAAGTCCTCATGACAGATCTGGACTTGGTTATGTTAAAGAAGAAAACCATATACTTGGTAAAAATATAACCTTTTGTAAAATATGTGGAAAGAATAGGCATGAATCAACACAGTGTAGATATCATCCAACAAAGAAGGCGTCCAATGCCTTCAGAACTAACAGAAAGGGACCTAAGTCCATTTGGGTACCTAAGTCTATGATAATACCTGTTGTAGATTTGCTTGACAACTAAAAGAAGACTCCAGTCATGGTACTTGGACAGTGGTTGCTCACGGCACATAACAGGAGAAAGGTGTATGTTCCAAAGTCTGCAACCCAAGAATGGTGGGTGGGTCACCTTTGGAGGAAACCAGAAGGGAAAGATCACAGGTATAGGAACAATCGGTAAGCATTCCTTCCCTTCTATTGAAAATGTTTTATATGTTGAAGGTCTCAGACATAATCTACTGAGCATAAGTCAATTATGTGACAGTGGACACAATGTCTCCTTTGACAAAGACAAATGTACTGTCAAGAATCTAGATGGATCCATATTATTCTCTGCTAAAAGGCAAAGCAATCTTTATAAGATTGATCTAGTTGACCTCACAAATCAAAATGTATCTTGTTTAGTATCCATCAAGGAGAATCAATGGACTTGGCACAAGAAGCTTGGACATGCAAGCTTGAGATTAATCTCAAAGCTAAATAAGCATAACCTCATAAGAGGACTTCCAAATCTTATTTACAAGTCTGATGTTCTATGTGATGCATGTCAAAAAGGGAAACAAGTAAAAAGCTCTTTTGAATTAAAAAATACTGTTTTCACATCTAGACCTCTTGAGCTATTACATATTGACTTGTTTGGTCCAACTAAAACAGCCTTCCTGAACAGAAAACGATATGGACTAGTCGTAGTGGACGACTACTCTAGATGGACATGGGTTATGTTCTTAAAACACAAGGATGAGTCTTATAAAATCTTTTCTATTTTTTGCAAAAGGATACAAAATGAAAAAGGTGTTTGTATAGCTTCAATAAAAAGTGATCACGGAGGGAAGTTTGAAAATGAAAGTTTTCAAGGGTTCTGTGAAGAGAATGGAATTCTCCACAACTTCTCTATACCACGAACACCACAACAAAATGGTGTGGTAGAGAGAAAGAACAGGTCATTGCAAGAAATGGCTAGAACCATGCTAAATGATAACTCAACTCCTAAGAACTTCTGGATTGAAGCCATAAACACTGCATGTTATTTACAAAATAGAATTTATATAAGACCTTTTATGAAAAAGACTCCCTATGAACTGTGGAAAGGACGAAAACCCAACATATCATATCTTCATCCCTTTGGATGTCAATGTTTCATTCTAAACACTAAGGACAAGCTTGGTAAGTTTGATTCAAAGTGTGATGATGGAACTGTTAGGCTATTCTGAAACATCCAAGGCTTATAGAGTTTACAACTCTAGAACCTTAGTAGTTGAAGAAGCCATCCACGTTAAGTTCAATGACAAAAAGCCTGATAACAAAATATCAAAGCTAGACGATTCATTTGCAGATATGAAGCTGGACGATGCCAGACCTTCAGCATCCAGAGATCAAATGGACGATCCAAAAGCAGAAGAAAAAGAACCAATTGGATGCTCTTGGCAAATGAAGGCCTATCATCCAGACAATCAAATTCTTGGAAACATTCAAGATCATGTTAAGACAAGATTGACCTTCAAAGAGCAAGCTCAAACTGCTTTGATTTCTCAATTGGAACCAAAGACAGTAGACAAAGCTCTCCTAGACGATGGCTGGATTAGCGCCATAAAGGATGAACTTAGTCAATTTGAAAAGAATGATGTTTGGATGCTAGGTCCTGCACCCAAGGACAAGTCTATCATTGGAACAAAGTGGGTATTCCGCAACAAACTTGATGAAGTTGGCAATGTGGTAAGAAATAAAGCAAGACTTGTAGCTCAAGGCTACTCTCAACAAGAAGGTATAGACTTTACCGAAACTTTTGCACTAGTAGCTAGATTAGAAGCCATTCACATCTTACTTTCATTTGCTACTCATAGTAATATGAAGCTCTATCAAATGGATGTAAAAAGTGCATTCTTAAATGGCATAATAAACGAGGAAGTCTATATGAAACAACTTCCTGGTTTTGAGTGTGATACTTTTCCCAAACATGTTTTCAAACTTAAAAAGGCTTTGTATGGACTTAAACAAGCCCCAAGAGCTTGGTATGAAAAGCTAAGTTCTTTTCTTTTAGAAAATGGTTTCTCTAGAGGAAAAGTAGATACCACTCTCTTTCGCAAAGACGTCAAATCACATTTTATTATTGCACAAATATATATAGATGACATTATATTTGGTGCTACTAATAACGCTTTATGCAAGGATTTTTCTAAGATTATAACAACAGAATTCGAGATGAGTATGATAGGAGAATTAAAATTCTTCCTGGGATTGCAAGTAAAGCAGACTGGAAATGGCATATTCATACATCAGACAAAGTATGTCAACGAACTTCTCAAAAAATATAAGATGGACGAAGCAAAAGAAATGAGTACACCCATGCATCCATCATCAATACTTAGCCTGGACAACACTTCTAAAAAGGTAGATCAATCTACATACTGAGGTATGATTGGATCCCTTTTATATCTCACAGCGTCCAGACCTGACATTATGTTCAGTATATGTGTATGTGCTCGCTTTTAGTCTGATCCTAGAGAAACTCATCTAACAGCAGTTAAGAGAATCTTTAGATACTTAAAAAGAACCACTAATCTCGGTTTATGTTTTAAGTCAAACAAAGAATACAGATTGGTTGCTTTTTGTGTGCTGACTATACGGGAGATAGAGTAGAACGCAAAAGCACCAGCAGAGGATGTCACCTCATTGGTGGGAATCTAGTCTCCTGGACGAGCAAAAGACAAGGGACTATTGCCTTGTCTACAGCGGAAGCAGAGTATGTCTCAGCTGCGTCTTGTTGCTCACAACTCTTATGGATTAAGCACCAGTTAGAAGACTACAGTATCTACGAGAGTAACATTCCTATCTTCTGTGATAACACTACTGCTATAAATCTGTCAAAAAATCCTATCCTGCATTTTAGGGCAAAGCACATTGAAATAAAACATCATTTTATAAGAGATTATGTTCAGAAGGGAGTTGTCGATATTCAGTTTATTAAAACTGAAAATCAATTGGCAGATATATTTACAAAACCCCTTCTTGAAGATAAACTCATCCATATTCGAGATCTTCTAGGTATGGAATTTATAAGTGAATAGTTTTATTCAACATGCCTTGATTGTCAAAGGTTTTGTAGCATCCAATGCTTTCATAGCGTCCAATAATTCATCGTCCACTTGCATTTTTTTTGCATTCCATAAACGGCTTTCATTTGTGTATGCATCCTTATTTGTACTTAATCATGTTTTCTCTGAAAATGATTTGAAATAAATGTTTTCTTTTTTGTCTGAGTCACTCATGCGCCATATAACCAACCTCGAGAAATGTAAGCGCCTGACCCAGCATTTATTACACATCACCTCTCTCTTCGAAAGTAAAAGAACCGCCAAAAGAAAAACTCTTCGGTTTCGTCATATACACTCAAACTCAAACCAAATACTCACCTCTTCTCAAATCCACCTGAACTCCCTCAACTTCTCAAACCCTAACCTTCCTTCAAGCTCTTAGATATGGCAACTGAAAAGGCTGGTCCCGCTGTAAAGGCCGTGGCTCGTATGGAGAGCCTAGACAAGGCTGTTGTTCTCATCGAAAGCCGCTTCGATATCCAAGCTCTCAACGACATGGGGGTGAATGTAAAGGATAACTTGCTCAAATGTGGAATTCTCAACTACTTCCACCTGAATGAAATCATATACTCAAAACTCATCCGATAGTGCTGGAACTTTGTCGTTTTCTCAAAGACGGATATCACTAGAACCGTTCTAGAAGTTAAGGTCACACTAGACCTAGGCTCTGTCGCCCAAGCCATTGGCTGTGAGTGGGCTGGGTCTTGTATCAAAAACGGCTGGGAAGACAGTTTTGGAGGACATGACACAGTTGATGCTGCACTAATGGGTCCTGAAGGATAAGGCCCATTCGAGTACAGCAAACTGACAAAAGAAAGGAAGATATTTCAGTAGTTTCTGAACAAGGGAATTCTTCACAAGGCTGGATCTAAGGACAGCGTTACCTTCCTGCACTGGTTTGCGTTGTTCTATATGATCATTGGTCAACAGTTCAACCTGCCACACCTCATTCTAAGCAACATCTTCAGGACCATGAGAGGACGCAGAGAGTGCAACCAGATTACCTATGCCACACTTCTTAACAGAATCTTCTGGCAACAGCAAGTATTTCATGCTTTCTTTGCTCTTTCTCTTGGGGAGCAAAACAAGATTCGGATTCTAGGTGGTGGCATAGATTCACACAACTGCCATTTGGATGCAACAATGTTGCGCAGATGAAGGCTGGGTTCGTGCTGAAGCCTTTGGAGAACACGTCCAAACTCGTGGACGTCAAAGAAAAAGTTGTTGAGATGGCACTTCTATAAACAGTAGCGCCAATCATCCAGCATGCTGCACCTATGGACGACGAGGTATTGTTTGAGAATCCAATTGCTGCTAGACCATCCACCAGAAGGAGGTCGTCCAAGGCACAAGCGACCAGAGCTACAAGGTCCAAGACCCAACGACCTTCAGCTCCACCTGCTCCACTTGCAGCTGCTCCTATTGCTGCATTTGCTCCTTTTGTTACACCAACCATACTCCTTGTTAAGAGATAGTTGATCGTCGCCTTTGATGATGAAGACGATGAGCCAATTGGTAAGCTTGTTAAGAAGCAGAAAGCTACCATGGTTGCTGTTCCTGCTCAACCACAATCCCAACCATCTACCTCACCCAAACGACCAGCAGACACACTGCCAAGGGAAGCATAGTCTAAGAAACGTAAGCTTTCCTCTCCTGCTGCTGCTGATGAACCTGAAAATGATTTTATTGAATCTATCCTTATTGAACCATATGAACCTCTTACCCAACCACAAACTGAAACACAAGCCACACCTAAACCAGAAATGTTGTTGCCTGGTGATGAAGGTTATACCTGCACCATTCCTACCCCTAGTATCTCAAAATCTTACCTCTCCATTAAACCTCCTAAATCACCTCCCTCCTTAACCATCATCCCCTTACCTACCTTTTCCTCAGCAACCTTTGCGCAAACCAAATAGAAATGGCCTCTGCTTTTTGTTGAAGGCAATTTCCAAAACCTCCTAGACGATAATGCCATCATTTTGTGTCCAGAGCTTCCTGAACCAGACCTCGGTTTTGACTACTCTCTGATTGTCATGGATAAGTACATGGACGACTATGTCCATCAGCCGTCGGAAGAATACCTGGCACTACCTCTTGGAGCCATTGAACACTTGCCGCTCAAGCGGTTTATCAGACGGCGGTATCCTAGAGCTATACGAGCTTGGCGCATAAATGCTCATCCTCTTGGAGTACTTCAACACAGAGTACCTCCAGTCGAAGACACCGAGAAAGCTCTACAACAAAGAAGACCAACGGACGAACGGATCATTCATTTACGGCCTACAGATTTAAAGTTTCGGCCTATAGATCCGGAAGAAGATGGATTCTTTCCATTTGCCTTTGAGCATATGTTCTGCAACACTCTCAAAGGTTAAGCATTCTTAAAGTATCATCTGTTCATTCCTCCATCCCAACATATCCGACCTTCCACATCCATCCGCATCCAACTAGACCGCGTTTGTCCAAGACTGCCAATCATAGATGAAAATCGCAAGAAGAAGAAAATTCTAACCAAGGCACCATCTTTGCCTTTACCGTCCAGAGCTGCATTTCAACATCATCCAACCCATTCCCGTGAATGGCTTTTAGCTTAGCGTCTTCATACAGACATGGACGAGATCGATGCTGAACGCTTCTGGCATCAATATATGTTCCTATGCGAATAAGAAGCGTCCAGCAGTGACGTTTCAACAAACTACAAGGCCGATATCCCAACTGCAACGAACTGTGAATTCACACAGCGTCTAGCTCATGTCTTTCACTTTTCGGACACTTCAGCTGCCTTTGTCCGTCCACCAGATGAGCGTCCATTCCTTAGTACAGAAACTTCTATCCTATACACTTTGATTGTTGCCCTTACTCACATCAACACTTTCCAACTGCCCTACCCTTGGACCCCTCTTCGTCCTTACCAACTTGTCATGCCAAACCTAAAGTTTCTGGAAGCACCTCCCCCCCTATCTAAAGCTCTTCCACCTTCTCAACCAGCATCACCTACACCTCTACCACCGCCTACTCCTGGCTCCCAAACCTCCGCCAGCCTTCTTATCTCTACTTCCGTCCCTTCATCTATCCCCTCTGTTGACCCCGCCGTTCAACAATATGTTGCCACCCAACTTCAACCTATTTTCACTCTTCTTCACCAAATTCTCCAAAATCAACAAGCCCTCCTTCATCCTTCTCAACCTTCTCCTCCTCCGCTACTACCATAGTGACTGTGATGACGACTCATTTTTCCTATTGTCTCTTTTTTTTTTTGCTAATGACAAAGGGGGAGAAAGCATTATCAGTTTCTTTTTTGTTTTTGCCTTTGTTGCATCTTTTTGCATATGTTCTTGTCAAATTTATGCTCTGAACAGTTAAATAAAATACATAGTTGATCTGCTTTACCTCAAGTATTGCTCTGATTATATTAAATCCTATATCTATTATATATAATATGCTTGATACTTGGTATGATATTTGATATGGATTCAAGCTGATATCCTATACAAAACTTGATATATCCTACTCAGGGGGAGCATAGTAAGTCTTTCGAAAACTCCTTTATGCGCTTCTTTATTTTCTAAAAAAACTTAAAAAATTAATAAGGTTTGTCATCATTAAAAAGGGGGAGATTGTTGGAACCAAAGACGTAGAAACGTCTAAACTCTCAATGTTTTGAAGATAACATGCTTATTAATGTTTAAATCTTGTGCGTATAGACTAACCTCGTCACAGCTAAGAAGACCGTCTAGTAAACGTGTTAAAAACCGTCCAACAGACATGTTAACAACTGTCCAGTAGACGTGTTAAAGATCGTCCAGTAGACGTGTTAAAGACCGTCCAGAAGACTCGCCAAAAAGGACCTACCAGTTGAACAAACTGAAGGCGACTGTCCGATGAATAAACTCATAACAAGCCTCCAAGATCATATATTCAATTGGCTAAGTTTTTTTTTGTTTGAACATCAATTTGATTTATGCTAAATCTTCCTCGTAACTGACATATTACTACTTCTGTGAACTAACGTTCAAATTTGTTTGAAGCATTAAATAACATCAACATCATTTCAGTGCAAAAGCGCAGCAGAATAGATAAAGCAAGTCAACTTATCAAGCTACCAAGACAAATGAAGAATGTTCAGAAGAACAGACCGCCAGCACAGTCCTGCACCTTCCTTTTTAGTGCAAGTCTAAAAACTACCATGCCTGACCTTTCTGAAAAGATAGTTTGCACGCTTCTCATTGCATAACAAGTCCAAATCCTCTACAATGGATCTTTTTCTTGAAGACTATATATATATATATATATGCATGCACCAACGAAGAAAAACAGAAGTGCGAAGTGAATTGAAAAGGCAAAGTCTGTGAAAAAGAACAAATACATAAAGTCTTTTGTAATACTCTAATAGAAGCGTCCAGTGGACGATAGCAAATATCTTGTAAAGATCCTCAAAGTGATCTTGAGCTTAATCTTTCAAATCCTCACTACGTGAGTTGACCTTTCTTTTTAAAACACTTGTTGTGTTGTGAAAGCCTGGAGAGGCTTAGTGTAAAAGAATACTTAGGTTAAGCAATCTAGGGTGATTGCGTTGTAAAGCCTGATGAGGCCACAAACAATACTTGTAACCTAAGGTTGGTTAGTAGATACCTTCTGGGTGAAGGGACTGGACGTAGCTCAGGTTGAGTGAACCAGTATAAAACTTTCTGAGTTTTCTTCTCTCTATCCCTACCTTTGAAAATGTTTTCCAGACTAATCTACTTGTTTCGAAAAAGTTTTTAAACGCACAATTCGACCCCCGCTTCTTGTGCGTTTTTGTCTTATTTCAGAAAAGACTATCAAAACTAGTATAGAACATAAATTTCATGAATAAATGTATGATCTACAAAAATGATATTTTGGTGAAAATGCTAGTGATAAAATTACATATTCAACTAAAGATTCTTTTCTATTGACTATTTTGTATACATATTAGATCAATTTACTTCTGTTATTGAAAGCCAATTTGAATAATTTTTAGATTATGAAATCACATTTGACTTTTTTTATTTGAATCTTAAAAATTGAAAACATTAGATAAGGGTGAATTGAAAAAAAAATATTACATTAATCTTGAAAATATTTTTAAGTTTTAATGAGTATTATAATGTTGAAGATCTTAATTTAAATTTAAAAATGATGATAAGAAGTGAAAAAAAAAAGAAATTTATACTCCAGTAAAATTGTTAAATTTTTTTAGTATACAATAATGACAATAAGATTTGAACCTAAAATTTTATGTAAACTACTCAAACCTTCCACCACTAGGTTGATCCTAGTGAATTATTAAAAATGTTAAATTATATAAAAAAATATTTTTTAAATACATGTATTACTTCTAAAATATTATTAATATATTCATAACTTTTAACACCCCAAAATAATAGACTTACTTTAAATAAATAAAAAAATAAATAGTGAGCAGGCCCACTGGGGGAGCTAGAGTGTTTATTTAGGAGTTGGGCTATAAAGTTAAGGGTATAGGTCACTAGAGCCCAATAAGAAATTAAAATAGGTCATCCTCACACACACTCACACTTGACCAAAAGAGAAAGAGTGAAAAATGAGAAAAGAGAAAGGAGAAGAAGGTAATGGATAGAGGCAAGGAGAGAAGAGAAGGATCCAAACTCACCCTTAGCAAATCTTAGGCAAACTCAAGGTGAATGCCTTAACATGTTTTCCCATTCCCTGTCAACCATATTTTGATTGTTTTCCTCTTTTGATGTTATTTTGCATGAATTGTTAGGGTTAGGGCTCGATAAGGGATAAGGTGCTTAATTGAATGATTGATGGAATTAACATAGGGTTTTGTTGTTAGAAACCTATTGAATTAATGCTTGCTTTTAATGGACGATTTGAATTGTGTAGAAGAACACAAAAGGCGTCTATTTGTGCAAAATTGCTTCATTCGTTGTTTGCAAAACGATGATCCATGCTATGCACGCCTTCATGGCACTAATGAGAGCCTCCAAACCCTTGAGTTGAGGCTCCACATAATGGTGCTAAGCGCAACCCAATTGCGCTAAGCGCGAGATGTCTAGAGAGGTTGTCCCAAGTTCTTATGCAACCAAGCTAAGTGCGATTGTTGTGCACTAAGCGTGAGACTTCCAGATAGAATGTTTGGAACCCCTGCACAGTGGTGCTAAGAGCTACTTGAGTGGTGTTATGCGCTGGGGTCCAGTGCTGAGCACTACCATGCTTACCTTAAGCGTGAAACCCCTTGAATAATGTATGTTAATTTGATGATATGACTGTTGTATGTTTTCCCAAGACCCATATGGATGAATGAACTATGATAGATATGAATGTAAATGAATGTTGAAAATGTCTCCTTTAACAAGGGAAGGGTAGTAACCTCTTTGATCCTCAAAGGGTGAGAAAGGTAACAATGTTAAAAAGAAAGTATGCATAAGGTTGGTGGGCCCTTTTTGGCAAGGGAAAGGTTTTCTTTCAGTCCCCAAAGGGTAGTTGATTCTCTTCAAATCAGAGGAGTATAAATATAAGATGTTAAGGCAAAAGCAAGAAGGACACCTCTTGAGATTGTTAGCTCAAATCTACCAATAAGACGAAAAAAGAAAAGACTTAATGTAAGACATGCTAAGTTAAGATAAGTAATGACTAGATATGTTATATGTCTCTAATGTTATGTCTTATGCAGGAGATGTTTAAAACTTATATGTTTTATTTGTATATGCCCTCTATGATGTTGTGCGTCCCAAGGATACTACTTTGTATCATTGGTTTACCTTTAATAATGCAGTTCACTTTAATATTCTAGATTAAGCAAGTGATTGAGTTGCTAGCAAGAGAAAAGACTGTTACGAGCTTTGTGTTCATAAATTTTAGCATTAGAGTTTTATGTTCACATTTTGTATTAAGACTTCTATGTTGAGGCATTTATTATATGTTTTATTTTAAGGATTTTGTACAATATTCTAAGTGTCCAATTTGGGGTCGTATGTTGAGATTTTATTCATATGACATTTATGAAAGTCTTTTATTGTTTTAATTCTACGAAAAAGTATGTTAGTCACTGTAAAGCCCTTTAGGGCGTTACATAACTATTGTTATTGTTGAAAGAAGTTTTTTTAAAATTAAATTTACTCAAATATTCTTTAATATTAATTATGTTAAATGATAAAATATTCTTTTTTAATACATGTATTGCTTCTAAAATATTATTAATAATATTGTCACTATTGTTATTGTTGAAAGAAGTTTTTTAAAATTTAATTTACTCAAACATTATTTAATATTAATTACGTTAAATGATAGATTGAATAAATTTGTCATTTTATATATTAAGAGTAAAATGTTAGAATATTTAATATAAAATTTTGATCAATAATTTTATGAGTTTAATGGTCATGCACTATCAGTGTAAAAAATTTTACACTGTCATTGAATTAGAAATCACCATTAATATGACTTTTAAAGTATTTATTATAAAAGTCAACAAACTTACAGTGTATGACTATTAAACTCTAATTTTATAGTTGATAAGAAAAAAAAATGAAATGAAAATTTATGAATTACATTAAATTAAACTTTAAATATAAATTATACCTAAAATTTTAAAATTTTTAGACAGGCCACAATTAAGTTGGTAGAAACCCCGTTATCAATTTCTACAATAGCTGTGAAGGGAGTCCCACATAATAAGTGTTTGGTTGCTTTCTTCGGTATATAACTAAAGCAAAATCAAACTAGAATATATATTGTCTCATTTTGGCATCAACAATGGACGAGTCATGGGAAAAATGGCTTTCTGATTTGGTAACTATTATGAGATTAGATTAGAATCAGGCATTGCATATAATATAATTAACAAATTGATGCCTCACTTTGGTCCTTATGAACGTTATTCCCCTTTTGGTGTTCTCAATTATTGCAGGAAATGGATGAGTGCCATTTATTCAATGAACACGACATTAACTCTCTTGAGGAAGAGTTGCAGGGAGAGAATTCAGAGCAGCCAAAACTATCTTGGGAAAGTCTTTCTTGTGATTCAAATTTCACTTCTGCAGCTACCAACATGGGCAATTCTTCATCTTTGGAAGAGAACACACAACATGCCTCTTATGACAAACCGAATTTCTCGTCCTACATTCTCTCTTTTGAGGACTCCACAGCAGCGCCAAATGCTCCCATAAAAACATGTCGATATCATGGGGAACGTGAACATTCGAAGGAGACCCAAGAAGCATCAAACACTAGAAAGTCCAAGAGGGATAGAAACACTTCTCAGACACAAGATCACATAATTGCCGAGAGGAAGAGGAGAGAGAATATCACCAGCATGTTCATAGCACTTTCGGCCATTATTCCTGGATTGAAAAAGGTCAGTTCGTACTTTTTTTATATTTTAATTTAATGGTTATGTAACTTTGGTTTTTTAGTAATTTTCACTCAAATATTTATTTTTGTTATATATAGTTAAGTTTTTTTGTCAATTTTTTCTCTATATAACTCTCAAAATTTATTTTTTACTTAAATTTACACATGACAACACCTATTAAAATCGGTCTAGAAGTGAAGGAATTTAAATAGTATATACAAGTTCATAGAAACCTTATTGCCGTCATTATAAAAGAAAATAATAAAATAAATATACCAAAAGTCATTGTTAACGGTAATTAATGTGTTTTTAGTGGTAATATAAATGATTATTAAAATATTTACCAACAATTAGAATATAGTTAATGTATTTAGGATCCATAAAAGTATTAAATACAATTATAGTAAGCACCAGTAAAAATCTATTTTATTACTCATAAAATGCTCATTTTACTAACCTTTGTTTATTATGAATTAACCTTTTAGACGTTAATGTTCATTTGCTGCAAAAATTATAGTTTAAGATGAGTTTTATTGGCCTTAATTTATTGTCATTATATAATTGTCGCTAAAAATAAATTTTGTTGTAGTGCTATCAAGAATGAATAAATTAAATTAACTTACTTCTACCGTGGCAAAAAAATCCACAAGAAAACTATCTTACTGATTTTTTCTTAATTCCATCATATACAAATATATATATATATACACACACACACACACACACACACACACACACATATATATATATATATATATATATATATATATGTATATATGTATGTATGTATGTATGTATGTATATACATATACATACATATGTACACAAACACACACACACACATATATATGGTGTATATAACAATGGATATAAAGAATTTAAAAAATAAAATTTAAGAATTAAATTATATTTTTAACAAAATATGTACCTTCTATTATATTTATTTAAATATTATTTTAATATAAATTATTTAACTATATCATAATAGTTAATTTGTATTTTCAATAATTTGTAATTATTTAACTATGGGGCTGCTTTGAGTTGAGGAATGGGCTGAGTATTTATATTTCAAAACTTAAAAATGTTAGGTAGAGTTTGATGAATATCTACAAGTTCATATTTAAGGGTGATGTGCTTGGTCAAATAGATATGGGTTATATAAAGAATTTGATATGGAACATGATTTGAAAGATTAAATGTTTAAATTTTGATGGAATTTGAAAGATTTTATAAATTGTGATGCTAGGATGTTGGAGGAGGGGAAAATTTGAAATTTTCTGATTTCAAATAATGAAATATAATGTTCTGATTGGTATATGCTAAAAGGAAAAAAGGATTTAAAATGGTTTAAGCAATTTTGTTCATATATAGAGATTTTGAGAAGAAGATGAATTTTTTTTTACTTTTTAGATATGTAGAGGAAAAGTGACAAAAAGTCTTCATTATAACAGTTAAAAAAAATAAAACACTAAATTCAAACAAAATACTATTAATGAGGGCTAAAATTTCATATTAGTCATAGTAGAGAGACAAAAATGTAATTAAATTTAATTTAAAAATGTGTGAGCATTTGTACCATTATCAAAATAATGAGCCAGTTAAATTCATGTTGTTCAATACTTTTATCCCCGAAGGTACAAGAGATTTAAATTCGATCATGGTCTTCTACTTTCATGTTCATATGACTTAAATATATTTTTATTTTTTAAAATATAACTTTTATAAAATTATTTTGTATTTACTTAAGTCCTTAAAATTATAGAAAATTATGTGTTGTTAATTTTTAAAGAATTGAAAATACATTATTTATAGTAAGTATAAAAATAAAATACAATAAGATATAAATAAAGAAAAAAAATAAGGACATATTTTTAAGAAAAAATATGTAAACTTATTTATAATTTTTAGTTTAATTTGGAGGTTTTGTTTCGGACAATCATTATGGGTGTGTTTGTAAAACCGTTTAATCTTTATTGAACATGGAACCATTAAATTTCTTCAATCACGATTAGTTTCTAAATGTAGGAAATGGATGCTGATCAGCTAAACAAACACACACTATACCATTTGTGTTATATTAACAAGTAAATAATTAATTTATAAATACAAAATTTTAAGTCATCATAAACATGTACATTGTTTATTCACATATCTTACGAACATGATATATGATCAAATAACTTGCTGAAGACTTTTTCAATTTAGTTAGAATGGCTGATAGGGAAAAAGAGAAAATATCAACTTTTAGAGCGAACGTTAAATATTTTGTTTTTATAAAACAAATCATTACATGCAACATCCTAGCTAGCTACGTCCATCCAACAATTATAACTTCTGTCGTTGTGCAACTTATTGAGCTTTTTGCCCATTTGAAAATTTATTATATAAAAATATTTTTTATTATTTTGTGGCAATTTTTGTTGTGGATTAAATTTTAGTTTGATCTCTAAAATTGTAGGAGTTGGTCAAATTGATCCCTAAAGTTAATAAAATATTAAAATGGTCCTTGACTTTATAAATCATTAACTAATTTAGTTTATCCATATGTTGTTGTTAAAACTATTGACATAATAAGTGTCTGTGCGAGATTCAACTAGACATACACGTGACTACCACAGAATAAGGACAAATTCAACAAAAAATTGTAGCGATCATATTGACATAAATTTGTATGTGACCACCAACTACTCTTTGTTTCTCTCGCTTTCTCTCTTTCTCTCCTTTTAAAAACTCTCCTTGCTCTCTACAACCTTTTCCAAAACAGAAGTGCAAGAACACAAAGGGGGCAGTGAAACTGGTGTTGTGGTGGAAATATAACTCTGATAGGCGGTGGGTTGGTGGCTGAGGATCTATAATATGTTACAGAGGTTGTGTTACGGTAGCTTATGGAGCTAGTGTTCTGCCTCTAATGGTGGCCTAACTTAAATCTAGTTGGTGCTATAATTGACCTTTAATTCCATATCTCATTCTACATATAATAAAAGGCACGATAATTAGGCATAGCAATACATGAAAGCATTATTGCATACATTCAATCTTGAACAATATCAACATTATTCCATTTAGTAAACAATAGACTGTAACAACAAATCTAAGAGACTCATTTAAATCAACAATCTACTATCACCATATCAACATTATATCATAGAAAGCAAATCTAGTTACGTGACAAAACTATCGGTATAAGCAAAATGAACCACTTAATCGTCAAATTAATTCCTAAATAAGATCACTTGCTGTCAATTTGGTCCTTAAAATTAGTCACTTATTGTCAATTTAGTTTCTGACTTTGCATATATATACCTTAACTCATTTCAATTGTCTAATCAGGAAAAACGTACTTTAAAAGGCAGCTACATACAAGACTTTGTTGTTTTACTGAGTAAACCAAATGTAGAAATAACACTCAATAAAGCAAATTAAGATAGTGCATAAATGATAATAGTATGCTTAAACTTAAACTGAAACCACACACACACATATATATTAGTATGCAAAAATTGAGTGTATTACCCTTTGTAGCATGTGCCTAATTGATCGATGTACATTTGCTACACTTCCTTCTTCTACTAGTGTGGTTCCCAGCTAACCAAAATCAAAGTAAACAAGTGACTGACTACCAATATTAACTTACTAAGTAATAAGAATCCATTTTTTCCAACTTGCTTTGCTTTGTCTTAACTTCACAAATGGAGTATCACTGCCCATCATCAACCCCTTTGTGTGCTGCTTCTTGAACCTTTGTTTCAGATAAGGGTGTAAAGGGGAGGAAGGGTTGTTAATTAAAGGAAGAAGAGATTAATGAGAGAAGTCATGAGGAGAAACAACAAGGATATACATTTCCGTTAAAATAGTTTTTACAATTCTCGATCAAATTCGTCCTTGTTATGTGATAGCTATGTGTGTACCTAGTTGACTGTCACTCAAGCATTTAACATATTAACCCAACTTTTCTAACAGATCATTTTATCATTTTGTTAATTTGAGGTACTAATTTAATTCATCGTACAATTAAAAAACTAAATTAATGATTTCTTTTATCGTACGATGTAGTGATTAATTTTTTTTATTGTTTTTTACTTTGTATTACATCCGTCTGTGACTAAACATATGCTGTAAGAACTGAAGAAGTACATCTAAAAAAGTTTATAAAATCCATATGGCTGACGCGTCGTATAATTTGAGAATATTATTTTATTTGAGTAATTAAAATTTATCAGATTAATTAATTTATTTGATTATAATACATGACAATTGTTTAAATTTTAACTTTGAATCTTTTAGAAGATTTTGCATTATTTTTTAAAAACTTTTGTTTTAATTTTTTTTTTCCATTCTCAACAAAAATTTTACGAAAGATTTTATTTACTTCAGCATATTTAAAAAATATGTTTAAACATTTTTTACGTTTAAACAAAACATAAAATTGTTGTAACAAATTTGAATACTCATTTATATTGTATCAATTTTAAGAAGGATTATTCATCAGTAATCTTGATCAATTAACATCTTTATTATGAAATATTTATCAATTAACATTGTAAGAAGAATCTGTGCATTAGATATATCTTCTTCTTCTTCTTAACCATAAAAAATAATTATTATACATTAAATAATAAAAAAATATAACTTAAAAAAAAATTGGACCATTAGATCTTAACTATAGGACCCTGCAGTTATTTTTCAACTGCAGGGAATCTGGGTCCCAACTTTTCTTCATGTGTAATGTGTTAATTATTATATACGAGTTAACTTATTTAACTAATTTTATGTACTTAAACAAAATCATATTCAAATATTATAACATAGACTCTCCGTTACTGCATGTGGTAATCAAGGAATTTTTTTAAAATTTATAAGTGTTGCGCCACGTGTGAAAAAATAAAATAAAACAAATAGTAGCGTTGCATGTCAAAAACTATTCCAAACTTGTAAATAGTTTTATATATATATATATATATATATATATATATATATATATATATATATATGTATATGGCAATATATTTGTAAAAATACCCTTATTTGATCAATTTGTTAATGAAAAAATATTGTGTATGGTCAAATTTATGAAATTATGATTAGTAGAAAAACCATTTGAAAGCTGAAAAATTAACTTTTAACTAAAAGTTGAAAATTGTTAATCTAATTAACTTTTGAATTAGAAATGCTTAGTTAAATTAATTATTGAACTAGATGATCAATATAAAATGATATAAAAACCATATTTATATTATTTTTAAACAATTTATATTATGTAAATAAAAATATATTTTTACGTTTTTGAATTAAAAAAAGTAGAATAGTGTAATAATTAAAATGGATAGTGTAATTTCAAAAGAGATGGTAATGAAGAGTTTCATTAAATATTGAGAGTAAAAAAAAAAAAGGCTTAAATATGTTTTAGTTCTTGAAAGATAAGTAAATTTTGATTTTAGTCCTTATAAAAAAATTTCTTTTGTTTTTATCCTCAAAACTAAAATCATTTTTTCAGTCTTGATTATTATATGACACTTGTTAACTACTTTTGTTTTTAACGGAAGGTCAAGTGACAATTTCAATTGATACCCACTAGTGTCTGTAGTATTATGTCAACATGTGATACTTCTAAAAAAAATTTAGATCCCTAAAATAAATGTTATGTATTTACCTTAAAATGAATGTTAGGGACCAAAAATAATTATTTCAGATTTTAAAGGAATGAAAATTAAAAGAAAATGTTTTACGGGGATCAAAACCAAAATTCTCCCATTTTATAGGGATGAAAAATAGTGATTTTAAATTTTAGAAGAATAAAAAACAAAGAAATTTTTTTACAGGAATCAAAATCAAAATTCACTTATTTTATAGGAATTAAAAACATATTTAAGCCTAAAAAAATAACAAGTTATTAACTATAAGTTTAAAAACTATTTTAAGTAACGTTTAAAGAAACAATATAAGTCAATAAGATAAATTCATTTATTAAATATTTATATTTTAATCAAATAAGTATAAAAGCTAATCACAGTTAGTTTATAAAATAAAATATTTCTAATGTGCAGATGGACAAGCTGTCTATCCTCAACAACACTATTGATCATGTGAAATATCTTCGGAATCGTGTAAAAGATTTGGAAGAAGAGAACAAAAAGAGAAAGATACATTTCGTAACGGGCTCCGAAAACAACAAATCCAATGTTACTGCTGTTGGTGACGACTTTTCTGAGATCTCTGATGGCTTGGATAGACCTAACAAGACATTTCCGAAGGTTGAAGCACACGTCTCAGCTAAAGATGTACTTATAAGAGTTATCTGTGACAAACGAAAGGGCATTGTAACGAAGCTACTGTCTATACTTGCAGCTCATAATCTCTCCATTGTTTCTAGCAATGTTTTGCCATTTGGGAATTCTACTCTAAACATTTCCGTCATTGCTAAGGTACGCGCCATTGTTAAAGATTCTCATCTTCAATAAGGAAAAATAATTACATGATCCGGAACCATTTCCTGATTACATATAATCGATATACTTTCAGTTTACAAGAAAAAATTAATAAAATTCAGTTATGTATCAGGTGGAGATTTTGGAATCATAATGATCTTGGACTATGTAATAATTTCTCTTTCAATTCATATTCACTTTCTAGGAGAAATTACATTGCGCTTGTTAGTTTTTTTTTTTTTTTTTCCTCACACTTATATGCCTATTATACAAAACTTTAATAATCAATTATTGTAATGTATTGTGTAGGTGGACGGCGAATTCAGCACGACAATGAACGACCTGGTGAAAAATTTGGACGAGGATTTGCTGAAGTGCTGTAATTTGCAACAATAATTAATGAATCACGTACTTGTAGGTTTTAAATACATTATAAACGAGGATTAATATCTGTGCATTGCATGGGGTTTTTTATTTTGGTACGTCTTGTATTTGTTTTGGTACATACATTACACAAGTTTATTTAAATATGGAAAAATAATTTAAATATATAAAAAAATATATGAGACCTACGTACGTACTCCTAGATATAACTTTCCATGCAGATATAATCATAATAGTGCATTTCGGGCAATTACAACTCAAGAAACTTAAGTAGTCAAGCATGGAATGAACTGAGTTGTCACCAGCTCTGCTTTGTTTGCTGTGGTTCCAACCTCAAGTGCAGAAGTGAGATCAAGTGTATGGTTTGGCTTACATCATCCTGCGTCATAATATCATATCATATATAAGACCACAAGAAAAAAAAAATTAAAATCCTTACTCAAATAACCAAATTTCAAAAGCAATACAATCAAATTAATTGTGTATCAAGCTAAAAGACATGCGGTACTAGAATCAAGAGGTATCATGAGAAAACCCACCCGAAGGTAAAATGGGTGCATCATCAGAGAAAGATGCATCTATTGAAGCAACTGTATGTAGATATCATTGTTACAACTATTCAATTAAAATCCAAATTAACACATAATGTTCATACTTCAAACATAGAAACACACCACCCCCACCCCCCCCCCCCCCCCCCCCCCCCCCCCTTTCTTTTCTTTGCCAAGGTAAATAACCTTTTGTTAACTGTTTCACAGAAGTGATCATCCCCCTTTTCTAATTGCCTAATAGCCCTATTTAAAGCTACCGAAATCATCTCTAAGCGGAGAAATTGGGCCCGTTTGTTATATCTTTTTTTCTAAAAGAACCACTTCTTAAAAAGTAATTACTTGTTTCAACTTTTCAAAATAATCATAAGCTGAAAAATAATATAAAATCTGATTAAAATTTAAAAAAAAACTATTTTAAATAATTTTTCATAAAATCAACTGCTTCTTTTTAAAAAAATTGATTTTTATGATTGTAAACAAACATAAATATCAGAATTACTTCTTTTTATTTTGTAACAAACTGATCCATTGTTACATGATCCAAGACCAGTGTGGTCCCTATCAATTTCTACATGTAGAGTTTTATTAATTCTTTTTCGTAAGGTTAAATTAATTTGTAGGTCCCAAAACTATTTGGAAATTTTAATTAGGTCCTTAAAGTAAAAAAATTTGTAATTAAATCCTTGATCTTGTAAAATTTTTGTAATTAGATCCTTAGAGTTTTTAAAACCGTCATAAATTGTAATTTTTTGACAATTTTAAGCCGCTAAAAACTAATCCAGGGACCTACTTTTATAGTTTAGGGACTCAATTGTAAAAAAATTTAGGCTAAGGACCTAATTAAAAATTCTTAAATAATTTAGGGACCTACAAATTAAATTAACATTTTCGTAAATTGAAAAATTCGACTGCATGTTTTGTAAAAATTAGCCAAAACCATAGACTCATGGTGATCTTAAATTATGTAATAATTTCTCCTCTAATTATCCAACCCCCTACGCCTCCTTCTATGGGCCTTGGGTCTGAAAGAGTAGACAACAAATGACAGGTTTAACAATCTGTTTATGTTGTGGGAAAATAGAGAAGCTACGGTGAAGTTGGTGCGATATTGTGATGATAAATTAATGGGAGTCGTGCCTGAAGTAGATAAGGGTCTCTTTGAGTGGGAGAAGTTAGTACGAGACTGTTTCATTCAGTCAATCAATTTTGCTACTTCGGTTCGAGATCGAAAAGACTCTAGGTAGAGTGTGTTTGGCCATATATTTTTTTTAGTTAATCTTTTTTTAAAAGGAGATGTTGAGTTAAATATTAATTATAAAAAACTCTTAAAATATTAAGTTTTTTCATAAAAATTTTAAAAAATAAGTAATTTATTTTCATGAAACAAAACTTAAAAAAAAAAAAGCTTTTAATTTAGTAAAGAGAGTTTTTTTTTTTTTTTTTAAGTTTACACCAAACTTATTCATGCACCCACTCTTCAAAATTCAACTCCAATTAAAATACCATTTTTTTTATTTTTTTACCGACTTTCCATTTTGAGTGCTTCATCACGTTTCCCATTAAATAATTGATAAGTGTTATTCATACATATCTTTTCGGTACATATTTTGATGCATATATCATTTTTTGGTGACTTAATGTTTAGTTTTACCCACATTTTATACACAAACTACATACTTTTGAATATAGGTTTAGCACTTGAAGTTCTTTGAGAATTTTATTAATTTTTGGAAATCTATGCAGGTTAAAGCGAAGAAGGAAAGATCTAGGAAGGTGGGAGAGAGAGCTTCATAGCATGTCCCAGATTGGAAGAGAAGGAAAGAGAGCATTAGAAGATCAATAGTTGGCACTGAGCGCCTACATGTTGGCGCTCAGCACCAACCTACCAGACCAAAGCTCCCTTGTTTTTCTTTCCTGGCGCCCAGCGACAAGATAATAGAGCTTAGCACCAGTTTCAATGATGTGACATTTAATTAGAAAAGACAAAATTCATTAAGGGGAGAGCTACAAAAGGTTGACGGGACAAGAGGACACTTATTCTTCTAGGGTTAGAGAACACAAGGAAGCTCCCTTAGCTCTAGAATGATAGCTCTTCATCTCTTCAACTCCTTCATCAAAGTTTCCTTCATCTCTTCTTGCCTAGGAAAGATACAAGGCTTTGCTTCAAAAGTGTGCAAGTCATGGATTTGATGAATACACCCAGATGCATATGTTTTTGAATGGTCTGAGACCCCACACGAAGATTATGCTTGATGCCTCCACAGGTGGTGGAATGAAAAATAAAACACCAAATGAAGCTGTAGAGTTGATTGAAAATATGGCAACCAGTGATTATGAGGTGCAACATGATAGGAGTATTGCTTCAAAAAGAGGACTCTTGGAATTGGGTTCTCAAGATGCCATTTTAGCCTAAAACAAGATCCTTATACAACAGCTTGAAGCTCTTACCAAGTAAGTTGCCAAGCTTCCACAACAACTCCAAGCTCTCCAATCTTCACCAAATCCACACCATCAAGTGCTAAGTTGTGAATTCTGTGGTGGAGAACACTCTGATGGACAATGTGTAATGCTAATGAATTCTTAGGAGGAAGTTAATTATGTAGGTAACCAAGGCAATTATGGTGGAAATTAAAACAAAGGTTGGTAACCACATCCTAGCATGAGTTGGAAGCAAGACATTGGTCCTTCAAATAGACAACCTCCTCAACAACCAAGCTTGTATGAACGTACTTCAAAGTTAAAGGAGACACTTAACCAATTTATGCAGGTTTCTATCTCCAATCATAAAAGTACGGAGGCTTCTATTAAGAATTTAGAGGTACAAATGGGCCAACATGCAAAACAATTGGTGAATCAATCAAAGGGTAATTTCTCAGCTAACACTCAACCAGATCCAAAGGAGAGTTGTAGTGTTATTACAACTAAAAGTGGTAAGGTGATTGGTGAAACGAGTAAGGAGAAAGAGAAAAACAGTGAGAGTGGGAGAGAAAATCTGTGTGGAGAGAAAAGTGAGGACAATAAAGAAAAAGAAAGAAAAAATAAGAAAAAAAAGAGAGGAAGAATGAAATGGAGGGAGAAAGGTTGGATGAATAGGAGATTGTGTTGAAGAAAACTGAAAGCCAACTTACCAAAGAAGAGAAGTTGAAATCAAAAGCCCTTCTTGTCAAGGATTTGCCATACCATTATTTTCCAACTAAGAAGGATAAGGAGAGGCAATTTGCTCGATTCATGGAGATTTTTAAAAGGCTCCATATTAACATACCATTTTAGAAGCCTTAGAGCAAATGTCTACATACTCCAAGTTCATGAAGGAGCTCCTAACAAAGAAGAAAAAGCTCATTAAGGAAGACACTATTGAGCTTGAACCAGGGTGCAGATGTAGTGCAATCATTTAGAAGAATTAGCCTCCAAAGCTCAAAGACCCTAAGAGTTTCACTATTCTTATCACTATTGGGAATCTTTTTGTGGGTAAAGCTTTGCTTGATTTGGGAGCAAGTATCAACTTAATGCCTCTATCCATGTTATCCAGAGTGGGAGATGTTGAAGTGAAGCCAACCCATATGACTTTACAATTTGCTTATCGCTCTATCAAATGCTCGCATGGTGTGGTGGAAAATATGCTAGTAAAGGTTGGCAAATTTATATTCCCAGCAGACTTTGTAATCATGGATATGGAGGAAGATTCAGAGGTGCTTATCATTTTGGGGAGACCATTTATGATGGCTGCACGAGCTCTTATTGATGTAGTTGATGGTCAATTTAAACTCAGAGTGTAAGACGAAGTGGTGACCTTCAATGTTTTTGAAGCCATGCAACACCCTAATGATAAAGATGCTTGTTTCAAGGTGGATGTAATTGATGAAGCAGTAGCAAGTGCTACAAGACACACACTCACTCACCTCTTGAGTGTGTTTTAATTAATGCTTTTGAAGGACTTACTAAAGAGGAAGAAAATGAAATTGAGTGTCTAAAGAATCTTGATTGTTTGAAGGAAGTCCCACCAAGTCAAAGATTGTTTGAAGAATTGAAAGAAGAAGGACAAGGTGAGAAGGCGAAACTTGAATTGAAAATCCTCTTATCTCACCTTAAATTTGTGTTTCTTAAATATGATGGTGCCAAACCAGTGATTATAAATAACTCCTTAACAAAATCCAAAGACGAGAAATTGGTGAAAGTATTGAGAGAGATCACAAGGAAGCCATAAGGTGGTCCATCTCTGACCTTAAAGGGATTAGTCCATCTTATTGCATGCATAACATAAATTTAGAGAAGGATTACAAACCAATGGCTCAATCTCAAAGGAAACTCAATCCCATCATGAAGGAAGAGGTTAGAAAAGAGGTCTTTAAACTTCTTGAAGCTGGCATGATATATCCTATCTCAGACAGTGCATGGGTAAGTCTTGTGCAAGTAGTGCCCAAGAAAGGAAGAATGATTGTGGTGAGAAATGAGAAGAACTAGCCCATCCCTACAAGAACGGTTTTTAGGTGGCGAATGTGTATTGATTACCGAAAGTTGAATCAAGCCACAAGGAATGATCATTTTCCACTTCCTTTCATGGACCACATGTTAAAGGGGCTTGCAAGTCAAGCTTATTATTGCTTCCTGGATGGGTACTCTAGATAGAATCAACTAGCAATTAACCCGGAGGATCAAGAGAAAACTGTATTCACATGTCCTTTTGGAGTATTTGCTTATAGATGTATGCCGTTTGGGCTTTGCAATGCTCCAGCAACATTTCAAAGGTGCATGTTTGCTATCTTCATTGATTTGGTGGAGAAATGCATAGAAATTTTCGTGGATGATTTCCCTATTTTTAGAGCATCCTATGATTTATGTTTGAGTAATCTTGAGCTTGTCCTAAAGAGGTGCATAGAGTCCAATCTTGTATTCAATTGGGAGAAATGCCAATAATTGTCACAAATTTTAATTTATCTTAAATTATATTTATTTATTGTGAGGAACTAATTTGTTTTCAAACTATTTATTATAGAAAATTAAAAATATTAATTACTTTTAATTTTCATTATATGAAATAAAGGAACATTACTAAAATGAGTAAATAATATAGTTAAATAAAATTTTGACATTTTAAAATATTTATATTTTTTATTCTTTAAATTTAATTTAGATTTCTATTTTTTATAACTTTTTAATTTGTGGCTAAGTTTTTGAATTCTTAATTATAAAAAATATTTTTTAAATACTTTTTAATATAATAAAATTATTGAATTCTATTTAAATAAATTATTTTTTATCTTCTAAAAATATTATTGAACAATAATATAGAAATTTTAAACATTTTATCTTTTGTAATTAATACTTAAATTTCTTTAATTATTATTATATATTAGAAATTATTTGTAAATCATCTTTAAAATTAATTTTTATTAATTAAAATAATTTTGACATTTTTAAAATCAAAATTTTTACATGTATATATTCTAATACTTTTATATATTTTTGTTATTGTTAAAATAAATTTATGTTCATTAAATTAATTTTACATAATATTTTTTATTTGGGTTAATTATGTTTTTAGTCCCTTATTTTTTTTGTGATTTCCATTTTTAGTCCCTCATAATAAGTTTGACTGGTCTTAGTCCTCTGTTAATTTTTCCATCCCATTTTTGGTCCCTACAATTACATGTGTCGTCCTACCTGGCAAGTGTTTAGGCGCCATGTGTATAAGTGAGATGACATGGTGCACTAATATAATTAAGCATAGGATTAAGTACTAAATATTTAATTAAACTAATATAATTACAATTATATTATTTTTTGTTTAAAACTGATTAAAATAAATAAAAATGAAAATAATGTGTTGACCGTCAATTAAAAACGAGAGCGATTCTTCTACATATGAAACCTAAAGTGCCCAAGAGAGTTAGTAATCCCTCGTCCCTGATTTTCCTCCTTTTGACAAAACCCTAGTAGAGAGAGTGCAGAGATTTGTCCTATAGTGTAGTGACTGCAGCACAATAGGGAGCGCAGAGATTCGTCCTTCTTCGTGTGTATGGTCCCGTTTGGGAAACCAAGGTGAGGCCTTTCTTTGTTCTCCATGTGTTTATTCTTCTGAAAAGGCGAAAAAAAGTTTATTTTGGTGGTCCTGTTTTTTGTCTTTCTCGTGTGTTGCTTTTAATATGGTAGGTGATTTTGTGGTTGGTGTGTGTATTGAAAGCATGTGGGCCTTGGACGTATATGTAATTTGTTAATGTGTGTGTGCCTGTATGTGAACATGTGTGCAATAGTAAAAGCCTTATTGCTTTTGAATTGAACATTTTTTATGTTGTTGTAGATGTACCCGAGTATGTGTGCCTGGTATTTTTTTTCTTCTGAATTTTAAATTATTTTTTAATATTGATGGCACTATTTTAATAATTTTTTTTAGAAACGTACTTTTTGGTTGTGGTCCATCATAGGGGTTCTTTTGCAAAGGAACCCAGTCTGCAATACATACATAAATAAAGATGTTACTGCCTTTCACAACTTCAACGAAGACACTTGGTCTTATTTTGAAGCTATCGGTTTGGTGAAAGAACTGGGCTACTTAGGGGACTTTAGACTATGGTGGAAACAAAAAGATAGAGATTTTGAAAGTGGCTTGATTGAGCTATATGATGATAAGTAGGCTTTGGAATTCGCAAGTTATGCTATTTCATCTAGAAATGAAGTTGATATTTTTGTTGAACATGTTAAAGTGCAAGAAACTATTGTGGTGAATTTTTTTAACTGATGCAGATAAGGAAGCAACAACTGAAGGAAATGAGTCTAAGGGAATTGATATGAATGTTGATGTGGAGGTTAGGATGGATGTTGATATGGATATGGGATAAGAACGGGAAGTTTAAACTGATGGTGGGGTGGAAGGCCAAGCTGATGGTGTGGTGGAGGTCTAAAAAGATGGTGTGGATGGTAGGGAAGAGGTCCTTGCTAATGTTGGCGTGGATGTTGATAACAATGGAAGGAAGGTCCAATCTAATGGTTGTGTGGATGTTGATAATAATGGAGTGGAAATCCAAACTAGTGATGTTGTGGAAGTTCATAACATAGAACACACGCTGTAAATATCACTGCTCACCCACATGCGATATATAGATTGATGAGATGAGGCTTAGTATTAGTAAAAATTAATAAATGAAAACAATACTACTTTGTACATGTTATTGCTGTACTCTGATGCTGTTTATACTCAAACCAGTACTCTAGTTTGCCCAGTCACTATTATTGACTAAGGTTTGGCCTCTTGCTTCTAACCATGTTTTTCTTTTCGAGCCACTCCATTAGATTAGAAGGTGGAGCACTTGAAACAAAGGAAGTGCCACCATGTTTTCATCATGGGAGATGAAGAAAAACCCCTTGACCTTAATTGATCTCCCTTACTTCTTCAAAGTAGCCATTGGTCGTCCTTGATAACTAGCCACTTTTTTCCTCCTCTTTGTCTGCCGTTGTCGCATAGCCCCACTCGTTGCTCACAGCACGACCTCAAGAACGAAGGTAGCTACCAAATACATTAAAGCGTTTATTTTAATAAATTTTTAAACAATTTTTTAAAAATAATAATAATTGTAAAAAGATGATGTGGCCAACATGTGTCCACCATGTGGCCATTTTTTTTACAGTTGGCAAGTCACCATTTGCCACCCTAGAGGACGCGTGGCAATATGTAACAACAGGGGACTAAAAACGAGACGAAAAAATTAACAGAGGACTAAGATCAGTCAAACTTATTATGAAGGACTAAAAATAGAAATCACCAAAAAAGGAAGGACTAAAAATATAATTAACCCTTTTTATTTTTAAAAATATATTCTACCATTGAGTGAGACGATTAATTTTAAAAGAAATGAAAATTATCAAATAACTTCTACTTTATTTTTAAAGCTTTTATTTTGAGCTACTTTAAAGTAACTTTTAGGGGGGGGGGGGGGCGGGGGAGGGGGAAGGGCAAACATAACCTTAATCTTTTGATGTTTGTCAATCTTATTTTGTTAAATCAACATAAAAAAATATACAACATGATTATGGAATGGTGGATAAAGCTTTTGAGTAATGATATACAGACACTCGCATAAAACATATATCTAGACACTCATTTCTTTTTATATCTTTTTTCTTATTACATTATATTGCTTATCATATTTATATTTCTTTCAGTGTCTGTGGACTTATGGGTTTCGTGAATGATTTTTTAAAGCTTTTATTTTTTTCAAAAAAAATCTAAATATGTGCCTTTAAAAGTGTTAGCTTGTGCTTGGAAGGCCCTTTTTGACATGATACAAACAAAAAGAAGAAAAAGAGGAATCTTGAGTACAAGTCAGGATAACAAATGTGTTTTTTGTAACTATCATGAAGAATCAATAAAACAAATCTTCTTTGAGTGTATTGTATGGTTGGTCTTACACTTTCTACAGGGTTCGATGTTATGAATGGCTTGCTGGTTTTAGAGACAATGTAGCTAAAGGAATGCAGAATGCATTTTCTTTAGCATGAAGAGTTTTCTTGTAGTAAAAGATGAAATTACTTGGTATTCTATACAAGATTTTCTATGTTATGGACTTTGTAGTTACATATAAATGATGTTGTTTTTATAAATGCTAGTTTTGATTATGTTAAAATATTTGAACTAATCAAACTTAGAGCTTAGGATTAGAATCATGTTAGTGTAGATGGATTCTCTTTTTTCTTTTCTTGATTGGGTAAATGAATCTTTTGGTTTGTAATAAATCTCAGTAAATGCTTTTCTAATAAGGTTATAATGTATAGGGTACTCCCTGTACCCCTTTATGAAAAAAAATTTCTTGGTTGATAAAAAAAGGTGTGATCTAACACACGACAATTAATGCTCATCGTTGTTCTTATATCAATTACCATCATCGTCCATTTCCACAAGATTGAGAGTTAGGGAATGAAGAATGGATGGGCACTACACCAAATTTTACATTTGGCGACACTTTTTTAGTAGCAATAAGATATATATCGTTAATTCTTTTTATAAATTATAGCTTTTGTGGCTAATCAACATTAGTCGCTAATATATTATCTTATGTCGGCCATAAGTATCATGTTGTTGAAAGAAAATTAATTGGTTTCCCCAAATACTTATTATTAATTTTATCTCTGACATAAGTTTTTATCTCCTCCATACTCTTGTTATTAATTTTAACCTATTACAAAACCTTGATGGAATCCTCAAATCAACCAAACCTTATCTCTTTCAAAAACATCAAATGCTAGCCTTCTTCAGATCGATTGTCCCACTCGCTCCCCAAATCAATCAACTTGTTTATCTTTAAACTTGTGATGAACCATAGCCTTCTTCAAATTACTCGTTTTCGTTCACTAGTATAAAAGTAGTTTTTAAAAGAGGCTTTTAAAACCTTTTTTTCGTGACCTGATCTAAACAAAGAGCGCGATAGCTCTTTTGTAAATAATTACAACTCTTTTAAATTGGTTGCCTAGAAACCGATTTAAAAACTTGTTTTTTACATCAGTTATATGTATAATTGAATTAAAAAGAAAGTTTTTAAATCGGTTAACTAATAAGCAATTTAAAGTCACATGTTTTTAAATCAGTTACATAGTAACTGAGTGGAAATCATGTTTAAAATCAACCCCTTCTTCGAGCAATCGCATCTCTTGCTCTCACCCTTAACAATACCAACAACCAAAGTCACCCCAACCTCCCCTAGGTGAGTCACTGTCTCCATTTGCTCACTCATTCTATTTTCTCAACATAACCATTAACACACTGAAGTCATGTGACAATGAAGAGGAAAGGGAAAAACCTTCAATACCACGGAGATTCGGGGGGATTTAGCAGCGGACTAGGGGCAAATGGACTGTGGAGATTTGCAACCCAAGAAAAGGTAGCGGCCATGGCTCTATCATGTTTATCCCAACGTTGCATCGGATCCACTCTCTTGAAACCCTTCTCCGCTGTCTCCTACCATCTAATATCCTCCGACAGCACCCCTTTCACCATCGAGACCTCTGTCCCCTTCACCGCCCACAACTACGACCTTCCTTTGCACACTGTCTTCACCTCTCCCTCAGAGTTTCTTTCCTTCTTCCGCTACATGTCGTGATGTGCTACATGGAGATCGTTGTCGACTCCCTCTACAAGGCAAAACTCATCCGCATTCGACGCCCATGCATCTCTCTGATCCTTCACTGATCGGAGATTCCTGGACGGATGTGTATGGTGGTGGTTGCGATTCGTCAAAAATGCCATGGCTTGGTTTTGGTGTGAATTTGTTGTTGGAATTGGTTTTGGTTTGAATTTGTTCTGGATACATGTGCTATCTGAAGTAAATCGGGGCTTTTTAGATCGGTTGCAAAGACAACTGAGTTAAAAAACTATTTTAAAATTGGGTGGAATCCTTTCTAAAACCCCCACAGTTTCTATACTAGTTGCATTCAAATCGGTTCTACAAACGATTTAAAATGTCTTTTTTAACCAATTTAAAATGTCTTTTATACAGTAGTGGTTCCACTTTGATCCATCTCAGTTCACAATTCTTGCTTGTTTATTTGTGATTCTAATTTTGTTTACTCACTTCTTTAGGATTCTCAATTGCTCGCATGATTCCTTATTCTTTCGTGATTTTATTGATGTTTTCTTGTTATTTTTCGCTTGTTGCTGTTCAATTTGGGTAAATAAAAAATGTACATTTCAATGTTGTTTACTTGCAATTCCATGGATTACTCAATTTATTTGTTTGTAATTTCTTGCTTATTTTTCACGAAATGAAATTCTAGGTGTTTTATTTAGTTGATAGCCTATATTTTATTTTATTTTGATTTTTTGTCATTTTGCTTTTATTATCCCGAATTACTAGGTTGATTTTAGTAAATAGTAATACCTCTTTGAGTCTCTACTATGAATTTGTGATCTTTAAATTTCTGTAAGATTTTGCGTTACATGTAGTGGGTATTCTTTGCTAAAGGACCCATAATGTAAGAAAGGGCTAGCATTCATTAAAAATAAAGGATGTACACCATTTGTGTGGGACTCTACCTCCCACAGTCAACACTCATCAACTTCAGGTTTGTATTTTATGATAGTTTAAGATTTTTATCTATAATTTATGAGGGTGTTATTTTCCTTCCTTTTTTTTTATTCTTTGGTTCTCATTATTTCTCCCTACCATCTATAGGAGAAGAAAGTGAGAAGAAATTGTAAGAAACCTCTAGTCATGATTGTTATATGCAACTTTGGATGTTTTTTTGGTAATAAATCGGTCTTCCATCTTATGTTATTTGATAATTGCATTGTGGTTACTAGTCTCTTGGCTTTCATAAATCACAAGTGTGCATCTGGTTCATCTCCTGTATTGGTGTATCACTGTATCTAGTTAAAGAAGAATGCATGCATTTTCAAAGTTGTTTATTTGCTAACATACATTATATAGGGGTACAAGGGATAAGGTTGGGCTTATGGCCTTACTTAAGATAGAGACCTATAAGGGATTGCTAAGGAATAACTTGAAGATAAGCTTATAGATGCATTGGAAGGAATAGGAGGACCCATAACAAGAGCTAGAACCAGGAGAAGGCAAGAAGATTTGAAAGGAAAAATCAAGAACATGATGCATTCAATGACCATAGAGGAAAAGGAACCAAGGCTGGTCAAATTGATCCAAATTGGTGAAGAGAAGTCCTTGGCGCAAGTTTTTTTTTTTTGTTAGTAAAAAAGTATATTAAATGTGGGTACAAGGGGTACCCCAACTCTTTTACAAGTAATCCATTTACACAATAGACTGTGATTGAACTTCACTCCTACATACAATCAGTTTCCACATAATTACTACTACTAGCATTTAGTTTCCCACAAAGTATTGTTGTTTGACAACAAATTAGACACAAAAAGTGGGGTTGAATTGTGTTACGATCAATTTGCGCAATCCTTTTGTTTTCTTTTCAAAAAGGAACAACTTGATTATTGAAGAGAGATCAGAAGGATTTTCAAAACGTTTTTAAAAGGCAAACGAAAGAAGAAAGACCAAAACAGAAAGGTACACAGATTTTATATTGGTTCGTCTCACCCCAAAGACTACATCCAGTTCTTGGCAACAACCAAGTTCAACTTAACTTTACAAGTTACAAGTATTCTTTCCACAAGCCTCATCAGGCTCAACTCAAGTAGTCTTTCACTTGCCTCTCCAAGCAAACACCCAAGTATTCTTTGAAACAAAGTCTCTTCAGGCTTGAACCGATCTCGTGAAGAAAGAGATTTGTGTGAGTTTCCTCACTGGGTTTAACGTTTTATCAAACGAATATACAATTGAAGTTCAAAACAGAATTTCAGACTAATTTTACAAAGACTTTTTCTTTTCTCAAAAGCAGTTATGAATATATGGATTTAGCAGCAAGTATATCAACAACACTTGTGAATTCGACAACAACTTGAAGGAGGTCTCTTCTTCTATTTATATACTTCTCCAAAAGTATCCATTGAGTATTTTGTAGAAGATGACCTTCGTCTGATGAAGAGAGTTGTTGGAGCATTAAATGCAGCATTTAATGCTTTTCACCAACTGGTCATCTGATAAGATAAAGCAGTTTGCTTATCTTTTCTATTCTTGTACTCAATCTTTTAGCAGTTGTCTTGTTCGCTTTTTCATTCTAACATTCGCACACATATTCTTTCTTTTTCGCTGACTTTCCTTGAGAGTAGGTGTATAGGCATAATATATTTCGAGTAGCTTACACTCTGATTGATATGCAGATCGTTTTAGAACGTTGTCATCTTCTGTAAGCATTGTTAGGTACAAAGTTTTATACAAATAATGATGAGACGATATTTACTTGAAAAACGTCAGACGATATAATGCGAACTAGAGATTAGACGATGATGTGAGCGAGAGATCAGACGATAACGTGAGGACATATAATTTTAACTGTTTGTTATTATCAAAATATTTGAGGACTACAAATTCGTCCTTTGTCTTAACAATCTCCCCCTTTTTGATTATAACAAACAATTAAAGTTTTTGTAAAACAGTTTTCTATGAAAGTTCTTTTTGATTAGAGAGTTGTAGATAAACACGTATTTTATATAGGTAAACTTCAGTTAAGCAGATATAATATATATATAATGAAGTTACTAAAAGAAAACCAGACAATGTTATTCAAAGCATAAATCATCATTATATATAAAATAATAAAGGTACTCCCCCTAAGATTATACTTCCCTTTTTCTTCTATTTTTCTCCCCTTTTTGGCATCATCAATCAGAGGATCCAGAGTCTGAGGGTGTAGATGATGAGTCAAGGTCACTTTTGTAGCACTTTGCCAGCTTGGCCAACAGCACTTCTGCACATTTACGTTTTTTGTGTTCTTTTTGAAGATCAGCTTCAAGACAGAGCACGATCTGCTTTAATTCATTGAAGGCTTATCTGTCGTCAGAAGGTGCAGGTGCAGAGCTAGTAGCTGCTTTATCAATTAGTTCCTTTACAAAACACAAGCTGAAAACATATGGTACAAGAGGACCACAAAACCAAAAGTGACCATAAGGTAAAGATATTTCAAAGGTTTTAGAGGAGAAGAAGATATAGGTGAGGGGTTGATTGAGGGATAGTTGGTTTTGGGGGTTGGGTGTATAGGTGGAGGGAGACGTAGATACTTGCGTCCAATGACCCGTCGGACGTAGTGCAGCTTCATGACTTAGCAGACTCTTTTCATCAGTAGAGAGACCAGAGAAGTGTTTGAGCACTTCAACATGGTCTTGCAACTGTTTGCAATCTATGCTTCAAAGAGTTGCTTTTCCTTTTAATTCTGCCAGCTGTGCAGATGATAGTGCTCTTTGTCGAATCATCAAGTGCCTTCAGGGGTTGCGTCTAAACTTCGATTCTTTTCCTTCCCCCATAGACAGATTTTGGCATGGATAATTCTTTTGACAGTATATGCGAAAGGTGGTCCATGGCTTCATAAGGAGCCACATACGAGTAACCATGAATCTAAGCAGGCCTAGATCAAGGTCTAGAGACCTTCGCTCACAAACTGCGTGCTACAAAGAGATTTGCATCTTCTCCTGTAGGAAGTTGTTCATCACTCTCCCTAATTCCCAATCATCATCACTTATCCGCCAATCTTCAAATTCTGGACTATCTTCTAGACAGATGGCAAGAGGATAAGTCTTGATCATTCCATGATAGAACGGATAAATGATTTTGGGCTTGTAATGGTACATTCTGCACATGATCAGATACTCTAAGTAGTTGCATTTCAAGATAAAGGGAAAAGTATGATAGAGAATCCCACGCTGTCTCCATACTGCATATCTGGCTGGGAATTTGGTTCTTATTGATGGTGGATGATGAAGATGGAAGCATCTAACAGAGTGTTGTAGCCTTCCTCCCAGACGTATAGAGTGATGTGCGGTTCATATGACATGGCTGGGGTAGCTTATTCTTCAATGATGGGGAATTTTTCAGCATACCCATGGTGAACCAAAAAAGGCCATTCTTCTTTGATGAGAGTCGTCCACATCCTTGGATTATTAACTTCACCTAGTTCATAATTGATTAAAGATTGAAGTAGCTCTGGGTTAAAGGGTTCTAGTAAGCAATATTCTTTTGTCGTTCCACTCTGACGCAACTTAGGCTGCTCAAAGTAAATCATTGTGCGCCTTTGAAGACATTCAAACAAAGGTGTTTCAGAGCGATAATCTTTTGGTGCCATTTCGTCTATCATCGATCCAGCTCCTCTAGACGAAGTTCCTTCTTCTTCACGTTCCACGAAGGAAACAGATAGTGAAACAGCCCTTACAAGCTGGTCAAGGCTGGGTGCAGCTGTTAAGTCTACAGAAAGACAGTTGAAGGCTTGAGATAAAGAAACAAATTGTGGAACTTCCCAGAAAAGAGATCTAGGTAATTTACCTTTGAGGTAGCATCTTTGTCCTCTAGAGGCAACAGTTCTTACTCTTCATGCTCTGCTAGCGAGTACTCAATCACATATTGAAACATTGCTTCCTCAATCTGTTCTTGTTCTGTCTCAACTAGTTTTTCTGCTTCTGGTTTCTTCTTCTTTTCAGCCCTTTTTGATTCAACTCGGGCTCTCCTGAGCTACTTTTCTTCTTGAGCTTTTGTTTTTGGTACTGGAATCGTTGTAGATTTTGAGGGCTTTTTAAATGGTGGTGTAGATTGAATGGGTTCAGAAGATGTAGGTGGTGGAGGTGGTAGCACTGACGAAGGGGCAAGAATAGTTGTGCTTTGAAGAGGAAGAATGGTGTTGATGAGGAGGTCATCATCTGAGTCGGGTTGGGGACTTGGTTTAGATCTCAGATGAATGGTTAATGGTTTTTGTTTCTTATGAGGTGGAGATGAAGAGGTTTGAGGTTTGGTCTGTTTAGGTTGAGGGTCGGGTTGTGAAGGCCTCTTGATTGGTAACTTAGTTTTTTGTGGCTTGGTCAGTTTGGGTTGTGTTTGAGAGGATTGGGGTTTTGTCTGTGTTGGAGGTTGACTAAGCGCAGTACCTGTAGAGGGGTCAGCAGACGATCCCACTCTGAATGCAGTTCCAACAACTTTTTCTGGTGGTTCTTCCTTGATCAATGCCAACTCTGGATGTCTTACAACATATCCAGATAAGAGATGTGCAATCCTCATCCTCCGGATGATGGATACATCGATCTCAGAACCCTATTTCATCATTTCCAACCCAAATTCTTTTATTCTCGCCAGACGAATGATTTCTGTGAAAAGCATGGCGTAAGGAATAGGATGCTTTTGCTTGCTCTGGACACTTTCCTTCGATTTGGAGAGACAGGACCTCCAATTGTCCAGAATTAAGGCAAGCAGATTGACCTTCTGACCTGTCATCATTTTGTAGATGCAGAACCTATCCTTGGCGGTTACGTTATCCTTTGACCCTTTTTTGGGTAGGATAATGTGCAGCAAGATGTTGTGGAGAAGTCGACATATAGGCTTCATGTGTGAAGCGTACAAGACCTTCCTTAGAACATCCTTGTTCTCAATTTGAGGCCTGGGCTTTCCATATAATGCCCTGTCGACAGTTTCTGGGGTTATAACCTTTTCCTAATCTTCGGTAAAAAGGTCACCCTCCTCTTTACAGCCAGACTCTGCAGCAATGGCATCGATAGAGATAATGATGGCTTTATTGTCGATGGTTCCAATGATAGTTCCGTTGACTTCAGATGTAGAGGCCTAGAAGTAAGCGTATGGTGCATGATACCAAGAAGTTTTCTTTTGTACGAAAGCTTCCCATCCGACGTTCTTGATAAACATTTGCATAGGAAATCCTTCTTCCTCAAGTTTTTGCAAGTCAACCCATTTTCTGGCGACGAAGTCACTTTCTAGAAATCTCTCCATGGGCACAAGTTGTTTTTGGGATGCCATGAGTGTAAGTTTGAGGGAAGGGGATTTAAGAGTAAAGGTAAGGAATAGGGTTTTAGTTTAGGAAGTTTGAGAAGTTTTTCAGAGAGTGTAAAGAGAAAGAAAGAGCGGTAAGTTTGAATAAAAAGAAGGTTCAAAAAAAACTAAAGAGACATGCATTAATGGTGACTTGATGTGGCAAGGAATACAGTGCACGCTTCTTGGGTGGTTATCGAGGGTTACCAATAAAGAGAATATCAAACTTAATGAACTTAAAATCTTTTCATATTCACAGACAATTGGGTTAGTAAGACAAAGTGGGATAAGACAATATAGAGTAAGACGAAATATAGTAAGACGGATTGTAAATGATCAAATAAGATGATGCATTTAAGACGATCTATTCTTGCAAAACTTTCATGTGTAGGTTTTCTAAGATGAGGTTAAAACATTTTGCAGGTAGAGCTTTTGTAAAGATATCAGCCCATTGATGATTTGTATCGATGAACTTGATTTCAAAAACACTTTTTTGAACATAATCTGAAATAAAATGATATTTTATCTCTATATGCTTAGCTTTAGAATGCTGGATGGGGTTTTTAGATAAATTGATTGCAGTAGTATTATCACATAACACAGGAATGTTATGCTCAAAGCTAGAGTAATCTTCAAGTTGGTATTTTACCCGTAGGAGTTTTGAGCAGCAGCTTGCAGCAAATACATATTCTGCTTCAACAGTGGATAATGCAATTGAGTTTTGCTTCTTGCTGGTCCAGGATATAAGACATGGTCCAATGAAGTGACATCCGCCACTTGTGCTTTTTCGTTCAAGTCTATCACCAGCATAGTCTGCGTCACAGTATCCTACTAATTTGAAATCTTTGTTTTTCTCATAGAATAAACCAAGGTTAGATGTACCAACAAGGTATCTAAAAATCCTCTTGACAGCTTTCAGATGAGACTCTCTAGGGTCTGATTGAAATCTAGCGCATAAACAAACACTATGCATGATATCTGGTTTACTGGCAGTTAAGTAGAGAAGTGAGCAAATCATACCTCTATACATAATCTGGTCTACATGTTTACCTAATTCGTCCTTTGTTAACCCTACAAATGGATGCATTGGAGTGTTCATAGGCTTTGACTTATTCATCTTATATTTTATAATCAATTCCTTCGTGTACTTTTGTTGATGAATGTATATGCCCTTCTCTTCTTGTTTAACTTGTAGGCCAAGGAAGAATTTTATTCTTCCATCATGCTCATCTCAAATTCACTTTTCATCAAATCTGAGAATTCCTTACATAGAGTTTCATCAATAGCTCCAAAAATAATATCATCTACATAAATTTGAACTAGAATGAAATATGTGTTGGATTCCTTTCTAAAGAAAGTTGTATCTACTTTACCTCTCATAAACCCATTTTCAATAAAAAAAAATTGCTCAGTCTGTTATACCAGGTACGAGGTGCTTGTTTAAGACCATACAAAGCCTTTTTAAGTTTGAAGACATAGTATATGAAGTTTGAATCCTTAAAGCCAGGAGGTTGTCTAACATAGACTTCTTCCTCAATAAAACCATTTAAAAAAGCACTTTTCACATCCATTTGAAAAAGCTTAATGTTTTTATGAGCGGCAAAGGCAAGCATAATTCTAATAGCTTCTAATCTAGCAACAGGAGCAAAGGTTTCAGTAAAATCAATACCTTCTTGTTGATTGTAACCTTGAGCTACTAACCTTGCTTTATTGCTGATCACTTTACCATTTTCATCTAGCTTATTGCGGAATACCCATCTTGTTCCAATGATGCTCTTATGTTTTGGTTTGCGAACCAAAATCCAAACATCATTTCTTATGAACTGATGTAATTCCTCTTGCATTGCTATTATCCAGTCATCGTCTGTTAGTGCTTCTTCTATCGTCTTAGGTTCAACTTCTGAGACTAAGGCACAAGACACTTGATTCTTTAATGATGACCTTGTCTTGACTCCTTCTATTCGTTCTCCAATAATTTGATTTTGAGGATGGTAGGTAACAAACTTCCAGTCCTTGTGAGATCCATTCGTTTGATTGTCTCTTTGTTGTTGTTGAGGAGTATCGTCTGATTCTTTTTCTTCGTCTATTCTTGTCTGATCAAACGGTCCTATTTGTAAATCTGCAAAATCTTCTTCCACATCTGATAGTCTTCTATCAGGGGTTAGTGTCTCATTAAATTTAACATGGATAGATTCTTTTACAACAGAAGTTCTGGAGTTGAATACTCTAAAAGCTTTTGATGTATCAGAATATCCAAGAAAAACACTTTTATCAACTTTAGAGTCAAATTTTCCCAATTGATCTCTGGTGTTGAGAATATAACATTCACATCCAAAGGGGAGAAAGTATGAAATGTTGGGTTTTCTACTTCTTCACAGTTCATAAGGAGTCTTTTTAATTAATGGTCTGATCAATATTCTGTTTTGAACATAACATGCTGTGTTTACAGCTTTTGCCCAGAAGTACTTGGGGACTGAATTTTCACAAAGCATGGTTCTTGCCATCTCTTGTAGGGTTCTATTTTTCCTTTCAACTACCCCGTTTTGTTGAAGTGTTCTCAATGAGGAGAAGTTGTGGAAAATTCCATTCTTTTCACAGAAGGATTTGAACTCAACATTTTCAAATTCAGTTCCATGGTCACTTCTAATTGCAGTAATACAAAAACCTTTTTCATTTTGAACTCTCTTACAAAATATTTCAAACACATTAAAGGACTTATGTTTGTGGGCTAGGTAATAAACCCATGTATATCTAGAATAGTCATCAATAATGACAAAACCATACTTTTTTCCACCAAGACTAAGAGTTTTAGTAGGTCCAAACAGATCCATATGTAGTAATTCTAATGGTCTGGAAGTGGAAACAACATCTTTTGATTTAAAAGAGGTTTTGATTTGTTTCCCTTTCTGACATGCTTTACAAAAAAGATGAGCTTTCCAAGAAATCTCAGGCAATCCTTTTACTAAACTCTTTTTATATAACTTCGAAATATGTTTTAAATTGATATGCCCAACTTTTTTGTGCCAAATCCATTTTTCATCTTCTTTGGTCATTAAGCAAGTTACATTTTGTTTGTTCAGATCTTCAAACTCAATCTTATACAAATTGTTGTGTCTTTTGGTAGTAAAAAAAATAGATTCATCATTTCTTTTGACTATGCATGATTCTTTGGTGAAGAATACAATAAATCCACTATCACAAAATTAACTGATGCTAAGTAGATTGTATTTTAATCCTTCAACACATAGAACATTGTCTATTGATGGAAGAGGAGGCTTACCAACTTTACCTATACCAATGATTTTTCCTTTTCCTTTTCCACCAAAAGAGACTGTCCCTTCATGTGATTGGAGATTTAGGAACATAGACCTTTCTCCTGTCATGTGACGTGAGCATCCACTGTCCAGGTACCAGAATGAATCCCTTTTTTTCCTATTAAGGATATCTGCGACAGGAATTATTTGAGATTTTGGTACCTAGATTCTTTTGGGTCCTTTCATGTTAGTCCTAAAGGTCTTATTTGACCTCTGTTTCCTTTTGTGTTGACATCTTTGGAATGAATGTCCAGATTTTCCACAAAAGTTTTAGAAGGTTGAATAGGATTTAGAAGACGATGGTTTAGCAATTTTGTCTTCTACAAATCCAATTCCAGATTTGTCAGACAGAGATCTTCTATGTTTTAAAATCATTTGAAGTTTTGAAGATCCGTCTACAAATTTGGTCAGATCATGTTTCAGACTAATGACCTCTTTCTTTAGTTTATCAACTTCAAAAAGAAGCATTTCTTTTTCAGGATCTGAAGCTAGACTCGTTTGCATTTTCATCAGATCTCTCTTGAGTATCTCATTTTCTGAAAGAGCTCCTTTATATTTTTTGTACTCAAGAGCAATCTTGTGAGAATTAGCAAGAAGAGTGTTATATGACATATCTTCGTCTTCAGATTCAGATTCACTGTCTTCAGACTCATACATGGAGTTCTAATATTTAGAGTTTACCTCAGACGTTACTTCTTCTACGTCTGCCATGAGACAGATATTGGCTTTTTCATTGTTTGACTGCTACTGTTGCTGTCCAGATCTTCCCAGGTGGTAGAAGATTTTTCTTCTTGTATCTTTTCTTTGAACACCATCCTTTCTTTATTTTTGGACATTCAGCCTTAATATGTCCAGGCTTTTTGCACTCATAGCAGATGATCTTATTGTTTTCTTCTTGAGGATACTTTCTGTATCTAGTATCTTTCTTTCTGGAAGATTGCTTAAATCTGTCTTTCTTTTTAAGCATCTTTTTGAACTTTCTGGTGATGAGTGAGATCTCATCGTCTGTTGAGTAGCTAGAGCTTTCGTCTAAGCTCTTGAATTCCTCAGATTGAACCTTTAGAGCTTTGTTTCTTCCTTTTGTTTCAAATTTTTCGTCTGCTTTTTTACTTGTTTTTCCAATTCTTAGAGCAACAAAGTCATTATTCTTTACTTTGTCTCTTTTGAATAGATGTACTTCATGCACTTTTAGGGCTCCCAATAACTCATCTAGAGTTAAGGTCTTCATATCTCTTGCTTCAGCTAGGGCTGTAGCTTTAGGTTCCCACACTTTGGGAAGACTGTCCAAGATCTTGAGATTGTTTTGAGTCTTAGAAAACTCAACACCAAGACTTTGAAGTCCATTTAGAATTGTTTGGAATCTTCCAAACATTTCATCAATGGTTTTAGTCTCCTTCATGGTGAACATCTCATAATGTCTTTGAAGAGTTGCTGCTCTCCTGAGACGAACATCTTCCGTGCATTCATGTGTTATGCGTATAGCATCCCACATTTCTTTAGCAGATCTACAGCTGTAAAATTTATTATATTCAGTTTTTGATAAGGCGTAGGTTATAATATACTTAGCTTTTGCGTTTTGTTGTAACAAGTTCTAATCATCTTGATTATATTCGTTTTTTGGCTTGATTACAACATGATCTCCATGTGTGATGATTCTCCAAATATTATAGTGAGTGGACTTGATATACATTTACATTCTGTCTTTCCAGTATGCATAATCTTCTCCATTGAAGGCTAGAGGCCTTGACAAAGAAGCTCCTTTAGGAATGAACTGTCCTTCAAGGTGTGTCATGCGAATCTTTTCCTCTAACACTTGTTAAGGTGCTCAACCCTTAGAAGCTAAGCTCTGATACCAATTGTTGGATCGAGCGCTTACCACTAGGCCAAAAGCTGTAGCTGATAGTCAAGGCGCAACTCTTTCTACTTAACCGTAGTAGCCCAAGGTCACGAGTTCGATTCCTAGCGAGGCAATTGCTGAGGAAGAGATTGTTGTCCGGTGTGTGGCATCAATTGTCTCGTGGCAGAGGCCCAGGTGGGTCCAGTCACAATCGAATCGTGGCACTTGGGCTGCTACAGTTAAGTAGAAAAAGTTGCACCCTGACTATCAGCTATAGCTTTTGGCCTAGTGGTAAGCGCTCAATCCAACAAAAGGGTACCCCGACTCTTTTACAAGCAATCCTTTTACACAATAGACTGTGATTGAACTTCACTCCTACATACAATCAGTTTCCACATAATTACTACTACTAGCATTTAGTTTCCCACAAAGTATTGCTGTTTAACAACAATTACACTGGTTAGTCATGTGTCCTATAGTCCTTTTAAGCATTTTAAAGGAAGCATATACCATTCATAGAAGGAGTAGGAAAAGTTCTTCAATCAGCATGATAACCATGTCCAAGATCTAAATTTAATCAGCTCCATCACACATGCCCTATCCAGATCTTCATTTTTGAACACAATACTGTTTCTTTGCATCCATAAAGACCATATAACAGCAAACCACACAAACCTCTATGTCATATTACTTTTCTTCCCTAAGGACCCATACTACTACAAAATTTGTTTTCTAAAATAAGATTTTAACTCGATTTCTACTGAATCGATTTAAAAAATGGACACGGTGGCAGTTTTGAAATTTGTTACAACTTTTTTAACTCAATTCACAATAAACCAATTTAAAAACATGTACGCGGGTAAGATTCAAAATTTTAAACCAATATTTTAATTTGGTTCAAAAATAACCAATTTAAAAAACTTATTTGTTGAATCAATTCTTTGTTGAACCGATTTAAAAAGTAATTTTTTAAATTAGTTCCTTCCCCAACCAATTTAGAATTTACTATTTTTAAATCTATTTCAAGCTCTCTTCGTTCTTCGCAATAACACCCAAGTCTTAAAAGGTTACTAGCCTTTTATCTCTTTCTCCCTCTCTCACTTATTGATGTTGTTGTTTTATGACTGGTGCAACATTGTAGGGAATTGAGGTGGTGTTCCACATGTCTGCTCCGAACTCGTCTATTAACAACTACTAGCTTCATCATTCCATCAATGTGCAAGGTAAAACCTCATTCTTTTGCGTATTTGCTCCTTTGAAGTTTGAATTTAATGAAGATCTTTTTGTAAGGGACAAAGAATGTCATCGATGCTTGCATGAAGCTAAACGTGAAATGACTTATATGCACCAGCTCTCCTAGCGTGGTCTTTGATGGCATTCATGGAATTCATATTGAAGACGAATCAATGCCTTATACGCCTTCGGTACGCACTTTAGCAACTCTCCTTTTACTTAAATGATAAATTCACGCGAGTTTAGTAGTTTCAGCTATCATTCTTTCCCACTTGGAACTTAAGAAAGATAGATAATATATATGAGTGTGGGAGAACTAGGGCTTTATACTTGTTATTAGACAAATTGGGGTGGTTTTAAGCTAAACCAACTTTTTAACTTGGTTCCCCTTTGAATCGCATTTAAAAAGGTTTTTTAACTCGGTTCAAAAGTTGATTTAAAATTATCCAATTTTTTATATCGTTTGTATCTAAATCAGTGCAAAAACTGATTTAAAAAGCCCTTTTTACCGATTTAAAAAGTGTTTTTTTATAGTGGTGCCACATATATGCTATAAGTGACTTTTAGGCTCCATAGGCTGCATTGTTTGGATTCCCAACCATTCATAACATTGATTCCATATGAGAGAAGAGAACCTACAAGAAAACATAAAGCGCACAATAGTTTTTTCCTCTAAATGGCAAAATAGACATTGCAAATCCCTATTTTACATCAGAATATTTCTCTTCCTCAAATTAATTTTAATTTGGATTCTGTCAAGTAATAACTTCCACCCAAACACAGCAACATTAGAAGGCACATTTACGCTCCATAAGCTTTGAAACATTGGTGTTTCAGCTTGATCATATGGCTGTTGCAAGGTCTCACATGCAAACTTAACAGAGAACACACTAGTACTATCCTGTTTCCACACCAATTTGTCATCAAAACCTTCTTTTGGTTGTGTAGTGCTTATGAACTGCATGAATTCCTTCACCATCACTTTTTCCCACTCAAACCACTATTTTCTCCAGTTAAATTCCCATTCCCATCTTCTTTCCACCCATCTCCCCATCTCTCCCACACTCCCCACTTTTTGCTCTGAGTTCATAAACATTTTGCTATATCTTTTACCCAAGCACTCATTTCCTACCCATTTTTTCATTCTAAAAACTCACCTTAAGTACATTTCCCAATTTCCAAACAATATTTTCCTCAAACCAATTCTCACCATTGTTCCTTCCTCATATTCTCCCTACATCCCTCCACCACATCGACCCATTATTAGATGTCCCTCCCACCCTCTGCCTATATAATGCCCCATGCTTAGATTTCAGCACTTGACACCATAAGTTATCACTTTTATTCAGCATCCTCCATTTCCACTTCCCTATGAGTGTTTCATTGAATTTTTCTACGTCCTTTATACTTAGACCACCCGCCTCCTTTGGGCACAAACTTTATCCCATGGACCCATGTTAGATTTCTCTCTCCCTCCATCCCCCCCCCCCCCCCAAACAAAAAGTTCCTCTAGATGTTATTAATCTTCTTGGCGATACACTTAGACATCTTATAGAATGACATATAAAATAAAGGTAGAGAAGACAAGAGTGACTTAATAAGGCATACTCGTCCACCAAAAGACAATTACTTTGATTTCTAGGATGATAATTTGTTTCTCAACTTGTGGATGACCAGTTTCCAAGTAGTTTCCTTCCTAGGATTTACCCCCACTGGGATTCCTAGGTACTCAAATGGGATGTCCATTAAGCTACAATTCAACAATGATGCATATTCCTATTTGATATTCTCTTCACTTCTATCCCCGCCATTTTGCTTTTTATGAACACCCAATTTTATCCAGATAATTCACATAATATTAGATAAAAATTAATTAAATAATAAAAAATGGGGTTTTTTTAATAAATTCTTCCTTTTGTGCTTGTTGAGCTAAGTGTGCCTTTAAGCCCACAAAAAGAAAGAACCCAAAATCTGAAATAAATAAATAAACAAAAAATAAAAAAGTATGCTGGTTTTTAATTTGAAAATAAAAAATAAAAATAGGGAAGAAGGATCGAGAAGGGAAACAGTTACAAAGCTCGTATTGGAGATATGGGATTATAAATAGAGAAAAGAAAAATGAAGGGGGAGGAAGAAACATTGTTATGTTGCTAGAATGAAAAGAGAATTGGAGAGTGTTGTTACTGCCAAATAGCAGAGAAGGCTACCTTCTACCTTAGTACTTGCAGTGAACTAAGGTGTCCCTCTCCTTCCTCTATATTCCATCATGGTGATGCAAATGTAGACTCTAGCTATACTCCATTGTCCACTCTTGTGGTTGTTCATTCACGTTCCGTGTAGTTTGTTCAAGGCTTGGATCTCGTTACACATCTATGCGCTTTTGATGATTTATAAATAACAATTGGTCATCCATTGGAATAGTGGATTGATCTTTGTACTCTGCCTCTAGTTAATAATAGAAATTAATTAAGGCGACACTGATTCAGTTCTTTACACCTTTCCATTCTAACACATAAAAGAATAAAACAGAAAATAAACTCAACATTTTTCTTCCTCTTCCTCTCGTAGCACTAACACCTACATGAAGCCACACGATGCACATTAACCTAAGATTTTTCAGATCTACACACACATCGCAACTGGCTTTGCAAAATTAGCACACCATAGCCCTGAAAAATAAAAAAATATATATATAAATCCACATCAATTGCATTCAGATTTTTCTAGAATCTCATATGTGACCACACAAAACTTAGCACCACATTCAAAAAAATGATCATGATAAAAATTGGTGAGTTCACATTAGAGCAATGTTTTAAATAAAAATAACAATATAAATAAAAAGAAGTCGCTTGGGGAGAGGAAGACGCGTTTTCCTTTTCTCGATTTAGGTTTCCTTCAGTCTAGGACTTTGCCTCGTTCCTTTCTTGCTTAACCATGCGCTTAGGCCTTGGCCCAATACTGGTATATGGGGTCTATAGGAATAGATTTTTATTTTGTGGTATTTCAGTACCGGGTTTTTTTCTTTTTCTTTTTCTTTTTCTTTCTTTCTTTCCTTTTCGTTAAAACTAGTGGCCTGAACCCATTTTTACGTGTTACCCCTCTTGGATTTAATCTAAGTCCCTTTCATTAAAATGTAAATTAAAATGGGGAAAACGTAACTTTTACCACAATAATTTATTGGCGAAATAAGAATTAATGTCTTTCTTTGCAAAGGGTATAGCATTAAAGTTAAACGTTATAGAGTAATGCTATTAGCAATGTTTTTTTTTTTTTAAATAGTAATAAATAAATAAAAGCTAAATTCGTTTAAGATATATTACTTTATTTCCTTAATAATTGTTTTTTTTTCTTAATAAAAGAAGAATCAATTTAATATATATTACTTTATTTTCTTAATCTAAATTTCCTTAATAAAAGTTGAATTCATTTAATATTAACGAAATAAAAATAAGATCAATTATCGATTTGATAGAAATAAAAATGTAGATTTAGTGATTTTTCATGTTGGGTCTAGGATCCACTTGAGTGTCACAAATCCTATTTAAAGTAAAAAAAAAAAATATGTAAATTTATTGATTTTTCATGTTGGGTCAAGGATCTACTTGAATATAACGAAAAACTTATTTAGGGTTTAAAATTGATTAATAATTTGTTAATTGATATTTCTTTTGTAATAAAAATAAAACATATAGACTTAGTGATTTATCATGTTGGCTCTAGGACTCACTTGAATATCACAAAATCTTTCACGACTTTGTTTTGCAAGAGTATTCTGCATCTGTTAGGCCGCCTATCTTTGTAGATAATACTCTATACTATTTAAGATTTAATGTCGCAATAGTCCTTATAAAAATAATAATAATAACAACAATAATAAAAAAAAACAGATATATAACTAAAAATATAGTTTTTAAAAAAATATCAACCCATAAAACAATTTTCTATGCAAAGAACTACATAAGTTTGATTTCCTCATTGCACCAGAGGATACGTAGGAACAGAGGCCCACTCTTGTCAATCTCAAAAACAATAAAAATAAAATAGTAATAATAAGAAATTTTTTAAATAAATCTATAATAAAAAAATGATAATAAATAGGATTAACATTTTACAAGTAAGAGGATAAGACAATTAATATTTTCACACATTAAGTTAAAAGGTAACTATTTTCATAATGGACATCGTAGGGTGTGAACACCTTCCCTATGCGTAACTAACTCCCGAATCCAATCTTTGATTCAAGACCCTTTTTTAGGCTTTTTCCATGTTTTTCCTTAATAAACTATGGTAGCGACTCCTCTATTTTTTAATTCATTTTTTTGTCGTCCCTTCATGACCTTGGTTGCCACACTTTTGTAAAAGTTGACTTTAAGTCCCAACACAAGTTCAAAACACTTCAAAATGCTCTCCATGACAATCACATTCTACACCGAGTTTTCTGCAAAAAAAACAATGTATCATCCAAAAATTGTAATAGAGAAATAGGCATATTTTCCTTCCCTACTTTGAAACCTAAGAATATGTTTTACCCTACTGCTTGTCTCATTAGTCTTGTTATACCTTCTACTACTATGACAAACAAGAATGGGGCAATTGGATCCCTATGCCTCAACCCCTTCTGTATTTTGAACTTTTTTGTTGGACTCCCATTAACCAACACTGACATTTTTGTTGTTTGAAGACAACCCTTTATCCATTTTATCCATTTGCTACAAAAAACCCAATTGATTCATCATGTAGTACAAAAACTCCCAACATACCGAATTGTAAGCCTTCTCAAAATCCACCTTAAAAATAAGACATGATTTTTTTTCTTGCTTTTGGCCTCATCCACTACCTCATTAGTAATAAGTACTTCATCTAAGATGTTCTAGTCCCCCAATAACTGCACATTGCCCGTCATCAATTACTTTTGCCAATACCAACGTTTACTTCCTTAACAATACTTTGGCAATGATCTTATACATGCAGCCAATAAGTGATATAGGTCTATATTCACGTAATTCTTGTGAATTTTCCTTTTTGGGTATCAAGGTAATGAAAAAGGAATTTCCACCTTTAGGCAACCTCCCATTCACATGGAACTCATTCATCATTTTTACAATATCATCCTTTAAGATATGCCAATACAATTTGATGAATTTAAAATTGTATCCATCCAATCTTGGGCTTTTATTTCCCTCACATTCCCAAACTCCCTCTTTAATTTCTTCCTCCTCAAAAGTATCAACAAGCTTCTAATTATCCTCCTCTCCAATAGATCTGAAATCTACTCTGTTTAATATTGGTCTCTCCCACAAGGTTTCATTGAACCTGTTTTGAAAGATTTGTTTCACTTCCTCCTTAACCCTTTGTGGCTCCTCCTCCCACCTACCATCCAATAACAGACCACATATTGTGTCTGAGTGCCTTATCCAGTTAACCATTGAGTGGAAGTATTTAGTGTTACCATCTCCTTCCTTGATCCACTTGTTTCTAGCTTTTTGATGCATCCATGACTCATACCTTTTTGATACCCTACATAATTCTCCAATGAAGTCCTTCCTTTGCTGCCTTTCTTCTTCGCTCAACCTTCCTTCATCATCCTTCAAGTCTAGCTCTCTTATTTAACTAATCAATTCCATGCTAGTTGTTTTCAGATTCCCAAAGCATTCTTTATTCCATTGATTCATCTTTCCTTTCAAAATTTTCAGCTTTTCCTTTAGCATGTATGCTGCCCACCCTTGTACCTCAATAGTCTTCTAGGTTTCCTCCACAAACTTTCCAAAGCTCGTATCCAAAAACCAACAGTTGAGCACCCTAAAGGGCTTCAGTCCCTAATCCTTGCATGAATCTTTTAATAGTATTGGACAATATTGATATGAAACTTCTTTATCCAATACGTACTGAGCACACGCTGGCCATAAATTCAACCATTCCTTGGTCACCAAAAATCTGTCTAGCCTACCTTTGGCTCTCCCATTGGGTCTGTACCATGCATATCTTCTGCCCAGCATTGATATATCCTCTAGCTCCATGTTATGTATAAACTGATTAAACCCTTCCATCTCATTTTTTACAGTTTGTCCTCTAATAGCTTCACCTTGTCTCTCTTCTTTTTATCTAATAGAATTAAAATCCCCTACCAAACACCATACTTCCTCACTACTATTATTTCTTATCCTCTCTAATTCCTTCCACATGATCCTTTTTTCTGCCAAAACATATGATGCATTAATGTTTACAATGACACAGGACATATTGGACTTCTTCCACACACTTTTCAATCCCAAAAAACCTTCTCTAGAAAACAAATTATTCATCTTAAACACATCCTTATTTCACAGGCATAGCAAACCACCAGTAGTATTCACATCAGGTTTTATTTTCCATTCCACATCAATGTCACCCCAAATTGCATCACACTTTCCTATCAACGTTTATTAGCTTAGTTTCCTATATACAAACCACATCTACTTGTTCTGAAGTGATTATTTTTCTAATTGCCCTTTGTTTTGCCTTCCCTCCCAACCCTCTACCATTATAGCTTAGGATTCTCATTTATTCACACACTGTTTCCCTACACCCTTTGCATGATTTATCCTTCCACTCTCCTTTTTGTCTCTTTTTTCCATCTCAATAATTTTTTGCACTATCTCATCCTCATCCCCATTGAAATTGACACCCATCATTCTACCTATTTCTCACAACTTCTTAGCCTCCGACAAGTCATTCTTAAGCCAAAACAACTTATTGCAATTTTTGATATTACCATCAGATAGAAAGTTACTAATAGAGTGGCATAAGATTTGTACCTTTTTCTTTTGCATCGCCCATTCCTTTGAGCACTATTATTTAATTTGGAGTTGTCTTCATCTTCTCTTTTTTTTTATTGCACTTTGTATGTTGCCAAAAGGACTCCCATGCTTCCCAAAGATTGTGGGCTTCCTGCTCATTTATTCTTCCATTATCTTCCACATCGCCCCTAGTGACTATTATCGCACCTGATTGCATTTTGGTGTTTTGCCCATATCCTACCCCTTTCATTGAACTTTCCTCTCACTCAAGTTCTTTTGCCTAGCACAAGGTACTCTAGCACTATGCACCAACTAGTTTGAGGTGAGAAGCCTAACTAACATCTTAGGATATAAGGATTTTAAAAAAAAAAAATCATATTTTTCAAAAGATATTTATTATTAATTTGAATTAGGTCATAAATTTTACTGTGACATGACATATTTTTTGCTATTATTTTCATTAACAAGATTACGTAATCTTAAGATATGTATATAAGTGTTGTTATAAAACATTTAAATGTATTTTATTATTTATTTAAGAAATGTTAAGAAAAATAGTTTTGCTTCTATTTTGAACTCCCCAGAAAAGGCTATTGAAATTAGTATAGAACTTAAATTTTATGAATTGATGTATCTATAATCTATAACAAGAGAAATGTTAGCAACACACTCTCTAACATTCTTTTAAACACTCTCTATTATTAACTAAAATTTATTTAAAATTCTAATTTTTTGTAGGTCCCACTACTTATTTAATGAATCTCTCTTCTAATTTTGTATTTTTTAATAAATTTTAACCAATAATCAAATTTGTGTTAAAAGAGTATGTTAGAGGTGTTGCTAACACTCCTCTTTATAAAAATAATAAAAGGGATATTTATATTTGGTATACACATTTTGTTAGACTATTTTACCTTTCAACTGCTCTTTAAACCACCCAGTACTTTCTTTAAAGTTCTTACAAAAAGTTAACCATGTTAAACTCACCTAAGAAAGATGGAATTACAGTGATTTTTTTCCTTCAAGATAAAACTATTAAAAGAAAGCAAATTTGACATCTTTCCCAAAACATAAAAAATGCGAATAGACAAACATGATAGTGTTTGTCTTTCCATTAGTGATCTATAAAAGAGATATGAGTAGGGATGGCAACAGGACAGGGCAGGCACGAGTGGTAGTTCCCCGCTACCTGCCCCATCAGATAAATATTCACCCTGTGCCAGCCTCCATACCGACACAGTATCCGTTAAGTGGATACCCTCGGATTTTTCAATATCTGCGGGTATCCGTGGATACTTACTGAAAAATAAAAAATATTTTAAAAAATACTTTAACTATAATTTTTAATTATTCTCACAATTTTTTTTAAAAAAATTTAATAGTTAAAAAACCAAAATTATTCACATATTCTACACAATTACTATACACAAATATACTAAAATTATTCAAATATTCTAGACAAATGTTGTGTGGTGTTATATATTTAAATAAGGGCACTTAAGTAATTTTACTTAATAGGTAATAACAAGTACTCGCCCCACCCCCATTTATTAATGAGTATGGATATATCCATTTAAATTATTCGCGGCTACTCATTTAACTATCCATCTTCTACTCATTGTGAATTTTATCTACGAATATCTATGGGTATGAATATTTTTGACATCCCTAGATAGAATTTAATTTTGATAAAGTATCACTATAAAGATTTTTACACTATTAACTAGTTAGAAATCACTTTAATTTTGGTAAAAATGTTTGTGATGAGATCACATATTTAACTAAAGATTCTTTTTGTATTGATTATTTTGTATACATATCAAATATATTTACTTCTTCTAGTTGAAAATCGATTTAATTTTTAAAATATGGAATCACATTTGTTTAACCACCATAATTAGGGCTTTGGCTCCTAGGTGGGACCTTGAGATATTTCCACAAACTTCGGTCCTGTGGGCTAGTTATGAGACTAATCATCAGTATGGGGCTTTGACACACTTAAAGCTCCTTGCCTCTTCCCAAGGATGTATTATATGAGAATCAAACACAGGTCCTCCTCCACAAGCTTAGTATGTGTTGCCAACTGAGTCACATCCATTAATTAGGTATTGATTGATATTTTTATTTGGATCCTAAAATTGAAAACTTTGGATGAGAATGAATTAAAAAAATATTTTATTGATCTTAAAAAGATATTAGGTTTTAGCAAGGCCTTGTTTGGATAAATTTTTCCCCAAGCACTTATAAGAGAAAAAAAATAGGAAGAAAAAATGAATTAAACTTCTCCCATAAGCTAAAATTAGCATATGCATAAAATAAAATCAATTTTTTGGAGAAGTTACTTGTGTTTCTATTTTTTGTTTTCACTTTTTAATTACAATACTACCACCTTATTTTCAATATGTTTCCTATTTTGAAATATTCGTATAGGAAACAGAGAAAACAAAAAAAAAAGTTGTTTTCAGTGTTTCTTGTACAAATCTTTGAAAACAGGAAACAAATTGAAAATAAGGTGGCAATTTATAATTAAAAAATAAAAGCAAAAAATGAAAATAGGAAATAAAAATGCAAGTAAACATGCCCTAAATGAGAGAAGTTTTAAAAATTAGCTTATGCATAAGCTAATTTGAGCTTATAGGAAAAGCTTATTTTATTTTATTTTCTTCTTCTTTTTTCCTCCTATAAGTGCTTATTAAGAAATTTATCTAAATAGCGCCAAAGTATTATAATATTGAATATCTTAGTTTATTTTTAAAAATAAAGATATTGCAAGAAATAAAAACAAAAAATTTCTTAGGTTATAAAAAATATAACATTTAAGTAGTTTTAATTTTAAAAAACTAAGTTTAGCAATATCAATAGTTACAAATATTATCAATAATAATTTAGAAATAATGTATGTATTTGTAAAAGAATACAACTCTTACACAAAGCCTCGAATTCAAGTCTTGTTAATTGAATCGGAAGGAAAAACTTTATTAAAGTGGTTAGTCAGGTTTCTTGGAATGCAGAATTAGTCATTGACAAAGCTGATAAATAATGCGCACCAATAACATAGTAATCCCAAAAAAAATTAAAAATTTGTATACGTACGTTTGATCTTACACATGCTAGCAGCCAGATCCTGTATATAGTGTGGCCTGGAAGACAATTAATATTGCTAAAGTAAAGGATAGATACATTAATATTGCTAAAGTAAAAGATGGATACACCTCACACAGTCACATTCGCCTGCCCCACCCTTGACCCTTTCCTTTTGTTTCTCCATTTCCTTTAAACCATCATGTCTGCAATTTAGTTAGGTCGAGTAGATAGTTGTGGCACCTGATCAAATTAGGCGCGCCACCGTTTATTCTATGCAGCGATCTCTATTAGAATATGTAGTGTGCCCAATGGGAGAGTGTAAATTGGACTTAGATGTGTGTTAAGGATAGAAGGTGTATCACTTAAAAGATTCAAACTAATTGGACTTGATTTCTCTATTTTTATATACAATTTGACTTGACTTTATTTACTCAATGTAGGACTTTAATTCTCTAACACTTTCCTTCAAGTTCAACTAGATTGTTCCAGTTGTAACTTGCGTACCACTATCAAGTAGGCATATAACTTTCTTTTTTTTTATTTAGACTTGGCTTCTATCTTCTTTTATTTAGACTTGCCTTAGGTTTATACTTTCTTTTTTTTTTGGTTTTGCTGCTTCGGCTTGTGCTTCTTTTAGTCCCAGAGGCCCAATTTTTTTTAATCTTCTTCTTTTTTTTAGATCGGTACGAACTGTTATGTTATTTGGACTCTGATACCATATTAGAATATATAGTGTAAGTCCAATGAGAAAGTGTAGATTGGGCTTAGATGTGTATCAAAAATAAGAGATGTATCACTCAAAAAATTTGTACCAATTAAACTTGATCTCTCTATTCTTATATACACTTTGATTTGACTTTATTTACTTGACATGGGATTTTAATTCTCTAACAATCTCCCTTTTACTTCTTGTGATATATACAATGTTTGTGATATATATGGCAAGAGGAAGAAAGATGTCATTTCGATGCAGTAGGAGCAAATCATTAGTCTGATTCATGCTATCACTTGTTCAAAACATGGCCATTACTATTTTCTTTGCATTATTGACAAATAGTGTTGACTCATTTGAAACGAGATATGTTTTACTTTTAACGGAAGTGACATTCTTTTTTTTTTTCTAAACCTCTACTCTCTTTTTTTATTCAAAGAGAGGAGTCAAACTCTAATACTAAAGGATTTACAATAATTTACGCACATTGTTCAACTAACTAAGCTTAACTTTTACTTTAAAAAACATATTGGAAATCAAAACATGATTTATTAATTTTTTTAATAAGCCAAATATTTTATTAAAACGGTTGCACAACACTTAAATAAAAAATGCAATACCAAGTGAATAAATAAATGCTGAAAAAATAAAAATTTTTAATAAACATAAAATCACCCTAATTTATTTATCCACATTTATATTATAGATTTGAGTCCTCTATTTTAAACAATGGGACCTACATTCAGAGGAGAGAGTAGCTCCACTACGAATCAAGATACAATAATTCTTTCCTTCCTATGTCCAAGATGACCAACAACAAAAAAAACCCAAGCTTTTCCCTCTATTTTCTCAAACCTAGATCTCACCCTTTTCTCAATTTTCTCTTGATTCTCCCTCTTTCACTCTATTACAAAAAGCAAACCCTCCTCTGACCTTTTCTCTATCTCTCATGGATTCTCATACAAAGGGTAAGTCTAGAGAAAACAAAAATAAAGAGACTCACTAAGGACCCAGTAATCCCATGCATAAGTAAAAGCAAAAGGACAAAAACCCCAAAAAACAGATCTGACAAAAAAGAAGAGACTGATTTGAGAGACACTCACCCACAATTATAATCAAAATCAATCTCAATGTAAATTTTATTTTCACTCATCATAATAAATTAATAATCATAGAGATATCGCGTCGTAATTCAAATAATTTATTTTCATCATTTCTCTTTAATTTTAAAAGTATCATTTCTTTAATTCTATTAATATATAATACCATAAATTATTTATTATTGTTATATAATAATATTTTTTGTTATATATTCTTATTTTAAAATTTATTTAAATTTAAATTACCCACTAAAAAATTATTGGTGTTATAATATTTATCATTAAAGATAATTTTCAAGAATTATAAAAAATGTATTAAATAGCTTTTGAGATTTAATATTAAAAATAATTATATTTAATAATATGTTAAATTAATTTGTAAATCCTTATATTTATATTAAATTTTTAAATAAATCCCAATAATTTAAAAAAATTTAAAGTTTTATATTAATTTAGCTAAAATATACCAATAATATAAAAGTTTTTACACTTGTTTAGCACCAACTCTAATGATCTTCTATAACCCAAGCTTCGATGGAGTACTTGCAAGGACTTCGAAACTCAAGTAAGCTTTAGTAGGAGAAGAAGAGATGTTAGCCACTTACGTTGTGTTTGGTAGAGAAGAAAAAAATAGAGAGAATAAAGATAAGTAAGTGAGCAATAGAAGAAAAATAAATAAGAAATAGAGTAAAAATAAGAGTATTTGGTTTAAGAAAAATAGAAAAAAGAGAATTGTAAATAAAAATAAAAAAATTAATAACAATCTATTTTTTAAAATAATATATATATATATATATATATATATATATATATATATATAATATCAGTTATATATATAATATCAATTATATATACATACAAAAGAGCAAACAGGGTCACGAAACATAGCGATAATCCATTACGTTAACTCTTTCGTCCTATTTTTCATTTTCATTTTGTTAACAGGGTCACGAAACATAGCGATAATCCATTATGTTAACTCTTTCATCCTATTTTTCATTTTCGCTCAATTTTGCAAAAAAATAAAAAGGTATGGGACCCACACCTTTATATTTCTTTAAACGGGGCACGATTCCCATCTTCTCTTCACTTCTTCGCTCTCCTTTTCCTCCCCCATTTATTTCGTCGATACCAAACATTAGTCTTACTTTGCTCCTCCTAAGTCAACATTGGTGTCTTTTGTGTGATGATGTGTAGGAGGTGCCTATAAGGCAAATCCTGTGATTTACTATATTTGTTATTAACAAATTGTATTTACAATCCAATATTTCACCCCTACACAAGTTTTGGTCACAATGGATAAGGTTCTCGAATTATGGATACTATTGAACTATGATCTAGTAAAAGATAATTGGGCTCAATGACATTAGACCAACATATTTGTTTTATTTTACTTATATGAGCTTAGGTAGAATAAATGTGGCTCAAAACACTACTATTATCTAAGTATAAATTATCATGTATAATAAAATTATTAATTTTTATAATAATTATTTTAAAAACTTTATAAAAATAATTTTTAATTAGTTAATAATATAAAAATAATACATATTCATGTATCCAACTCATCACGTGATATTTTTCTAGTAGCTTTGGAACAGTGAAACTTATCAAGTTGTCATTGGACGCTTAAGCAGTTGTCACATGGGCGCAAGTTAGGGTGGGAGACCTAAACATGTCTCCCATCGTGGGTAACAATTTTCATCCATTAGATATATTCATTTTAAAATGAATGAATGAGATTTTTTCTTCTTTTTAATTTTCTTTTTTCCCTTCTTTTTCAATTTTACCCCTCCATCTTCTTTGTGCGCCTCCTTCTCTCTTACGCTTCTTCATTTCCATCTTCCAATACCCACTGCTTACAGAGAACCACCACCCCATCATAAACCACACAACCATGAAACCCACATAACCAAAACATCAGCATGCCACCATAAACCACACAAAATATCAACCTACACCCCATGCCACCGCTAATTGAGAACCACCAAAAACCCCACATCACAAAAAATCATCAACCACAAAACCATGTCACTATAAATCACCACCACAAAACACCACAAACCCAACCCAAATTGAACCACGCCCAACCTAGTTGCGAGAACTGGGAAAGGGGAAAAAGATCTGGAGCGAAAGTAAGAATCAGAGGGGTGAAGAGTAGTGAAAGGAGTTGAAAGCGAAATCGGACAGTGAGGAACAACCCCAAGTCGTCGGCGATGGCGAGCATGATCTTCTTCTTCTCTTAGAACTTGCCGCTGTCGACGATGCCACATCAATGCTGGAGTGCGTCTTGATGAGGTGCATGAGCTTCGAGTGCGAAAGAACGTCGTCGTGGTTGAGGTCCTACGCTACGAACTGCTTGTTATTGTTGGGGGTTCAAGCAGATGTAATGGATCTAAAAGATGAGAGGGAGAGTGGGAAGAGTAAATTGGGGGAAAGATTAAAAAAAGAAGGGAAAAAAAGAAAAAGAAAGAAAAAAAATGAATTGTCAATTTAAAAACAAAGAAATCCAATGGTCCAAAAAAGTTTTCCCACAGTGGGAGACATGATTAGGTCTCCCATCCACTACAAAAAAAATGCTATTTAGAGACTGAAATTTTGTAGTGCCACATTTAATGACAAAAATTCGGTCGCTAATCACCTTAGCGATCAAAATAGTGACCGATGTAAGTCGGTGACGAAAACCCGAGTCGCTAAGTCTTTTAGCGACCGAAATCTTAGTAGTCACTGTCCAACAACTGAGATTTTTAGTCACTAAAATAAACTGGATTAGTCGCTGTCGTCTTGCTCGTATTTAGCATTGGGACCAAATTAACGACTAATAACTTCGATTGCAAATTCGGTCGCTAAATTAAAATTAGTTTTAAACTTTTAAAAAATAATGTAGTTGCAAATTCGGTCACTAAAATAAATAATTTACAAAAAGATTAAATATTTGTGCCCACTATCTAGGCGTTATTTCGATGGCTAATTTAATTTTTTATTTTGGTATTATTTTATAAATATAAAACCTACTTATTATAAAAATTTCTAATAAAATATTAAATGACAAAATAAATAATAGTTATAAAAAATATTGTTAAATTAAATCATAAATCAATTACTAAGTTATACAATGTGTAAATACACCCAATGCAAACTAGTTCAACAAGGTACAAAAATAAAATAAAAAATATAACTATGTTCTTTAATAAGTTCATAGCATGAAAAATAAAACTAGCAATGGTTTCCTGTGACTCTGCTGGCAATATGGTTAAACTAAGAAGAACGTCTTCAATCTCTTAACAATTCTAAATTAGTCACCTGAAATAAAATAAATCAAAAATTAAATATGAACAACTAATTACAAAATAAAAGTATCAAAATTTAAATATTATTTTAATGCTAATTACCTTATCTAATTTTCCTCAACATTCTACAAAAAAGACAATAATTTATATATATTTTATAGTTATTTTTTATTTTTCCCAAATACTATTACTTCAATTCATTCGATTCTAATTTATTAGTTTTTAATATTAAAATTGCAATTTTTTTAGATTTGAGGTTACACTTTTTAATTATTTGACAATAGTAATTTTTTTACAAAATTTTTATTAATTTATTTTCAAATGTTATCTAAATTTAAAAATACATGTACAATACATAAGAATTCTACTAAAAATTTGTTTAGATTTCAAGTTATTTTACACATGGTTAGACTAAAAAGAACACCCTTAATCTCTTGATAACTATAAGTTAGACACTTAAAATTAAAAAAAAAAAAAAAAGGTCATAAATTAAATACAACCCAGTAATGGGAAAATATAGTTATCAAAATTTAATAAATTATTTTAATAATACTTACTTGATCTAGTTTTTCTTAACATTCTACAATATATATATATATATATATATATATATATATATATATATATATATATATATATTAAAATAGTACATCGTTCAATTAAATGATATTTCCAAATATTATAGTAAAAGGAAGTGTATTAAATTTATTTGTTAGTATAAGTATAATAATAAGGAATCTTATAGTTAAAAAAATATTCTTAAAACATAATATTATTAAGGAATTATATAGTAAAAAGTTGCTTCAAATTACAGACAATGAAGAACTAATGATTATAGTTGGAACCGAATCTAATATGTACCCTTGCATAATAGCTTAATTTTTTTGATAGAATAGTTCTTTGACACGGTATCAAAAACTAAGTAAAATAAATTAGAATTAGAATTATTTTCTAAAAGTATAAAATACGTAACTAAATAAAATAGACATTAGATGATTATTTTTATTATTATTATAAAAATATATATAAGTAAACTAAAAGTAAAAAGGGCTAGGCTTCCTCGGGAAGAATGCACCCAAGTTGGCTTCCACGAGAAGCCTTCATTCCAATCCCTTACAACATAAGTTTGAATTATATTTAAATATGTTAATATTTTTATAAAAATTTTCACGTAAATTAAAATTGAAGTGCTTATTATATTTGAAAAGTTTTAATAATTAGGACTCTAAGAAATTATTATATTATAATATTAATTTTTTTTAAAATAAAATAATAAATGATGAATTCTTCAATTTAACGTGTTTTGAGTGTTTAAATAATTAACATGAATAAATTAGAAGTTTTGAATGTGTAAAATAATATTTTAACGTGTTTTGAGCTTTTAAAATTTAAATACTTATTATATTTGAAAAGTTTTAATAAATTAGCTAATTCAAACTAGACTTGTTTATATTAATTCAAAGCAACATACTTCATTATAAAAAAAATGAAAAATCAATCACACGTACATCAAAGAATCACATATGGCAATCTTGTTATGAACTATGGATAAAGGGACAACATAAGTATAGTGTTTTAACAATTAGACAAGTAGGGACTCTAAATTAACAAATGTGTAAGCTCAAGCACGAGCCTGTCAAGCATGTCTAGATCTAGATAAGCTTGTGCTAGGTTCTGGACGTGATTGAACCAGCATATACTTAATAATTATAGTTGATTGTGTTAAGCTAATACTTAGTGTGGACATGGTAGGTAAAGAGATTCCTTGTGGACTGGAAGGAACCAATTAGATCCTGTAATCAAGATTGTTTATATAATAAAAAAAACTTGAAATTACAAGACTTTGCCACAAAAATCTTGTTTTGACTCATGACTTTTTATCTTACTATTCTCATTATATTCTAAATTGTTTTAGAAATTCAAAAGGGAAGACTTACAACTCTCAGGAACAAAGGCATATATGCCAAGATCTAATTCCTAGCAAAGAGTCAATTCAGGTCCATTACTATATCATGACGTAGGTTGTGAAGATGCAGTACCTATAGCTACCGGTGAAACCTATATTTAGACTTCACATAAATTTTTAAGGGGGAAATGGTTTTCATATAAGTTTAGAGCATTGTGATAGAAACCTAGAATAGAATTCTGGTTTAAAGAGTTTTTTTATTAAATTTAAAAGGGAGCTTAAAGAGCTTTTATAGTGACAAAAGAAGGACCAAAGCCTAAAGTAGAAAAAGTATTATGTAGTACTGAAACTCGACAAACAGTTAATCCCTCCGTTCAAAATAGTAGTAGTTCAATGTTTTGCACAAGATTAAGAAAGTCATTATATACCCTTGATTTTAGAGAAATATAAGTACATTTGAATATATTACCCTTTAACCCCATTAATGCTCTCTCATTCTAGTTAGAAGATTAGTAGAATTATAAAAAACAATGATAAAAGTGAAAATAAAAATTAATGCTCTGGTGATTTTCGAAGGTAAAAGAAATACCCCATTATGCGGGTTACCCAACAAGTCTTTTACATATGGCATGTCTTCTAGCACTTGGCCTATGAGGGCCTTCGAATACTGAGAATAGAAAAACCAACATAGCTTAAAAAAGGAAGAACTTTAAAGATTAAAAAAAAAACTCATTCTGTGAAGAAAACTTGCCTTTAAACTTAGTTTGACGTGTTTGCTTCAGCAGGTTACCGAAAAAAGCTTGGCAACTAAAAAAAACTCCTCATTCTGTAAAGAAAACTTGATCTTCCAAAATGAATTCTGCCTCAAGTTAACACATTAGTTGTCAATGGCATGCAATCTATGAGATACTTTTATTCTCTATAGTTCAGATGTTCTAACATCTAATATTAAATACAAGGATGACCTAATTTCATATCTAAATTACAATTTTAGATCATTTGAATCCAAATGAGGATAATATTTTATCTTTATTTCCTCTTTAAACCATTTTATCTTGCATGATACTTTGTTGTGCAGGGTTTATGCATTATTCTTTCCAAATCACTAGGAATCTAGGAGTTATTGCCACTTTTCTTTCTTTTGAAAGTTATTTATACCGTGAAACTAATTATTTAGGCCTTGGGGATTTCATCTTACCTGTTTGGACTCATTCTTGTACTCAACACATCTTGCAATTAGAATAGTTCAGTAAGTTAGCTAGCTAAGGCTTGTATAAGGGTAGGATTTGAATAAAGTATAAATGTTTACCAGTGTTCCAGTTACCAAAATGTAGAAATATGTTGTCATCTCATTTTCAAGACAATTAAAACCTTAGATGGGTAGTATTCTGCTTTAATGTGAACCTTGATAACTGATTCATGGATAAAATAAATGATTATGTCTTTGGCAATTCTACCTAAAGAAAAAGAAGAATGACCAAAAGTAATCTACTTTCAAACTCGAAAATGATAATATACACATAATAATGGAGACCAAACCAAGGCCATGACATTCACAGAGGCACAAACTAAAAAAGGATATGCAATAGAGCTGAAATGAAATTAACAAAGAAGAAAAAATGAATGCAACTAATTCAAAATCTTGACAAAGAATAGCATGTTAGATGCTCTGTTGCAGTGCAGAGACGGGCTTAACAGCAGCACATCAACATTTTTAAGTAAACTATCTATTGTCACTCTCCAAAAGCTATGTTGGATGGCCTAATCGCATGTTGTGCTGGAAACTTTTAGGGAAGATAAGAAAAGAAATAACCAAAACGAACCAATATCTTCTCCACAATATGTAAATGAGTGAAGGTCCCAAGCAACCAATCAAGTTCATTACAGTAAACAGAGTATGGAAGCATTTCGAAAATATACCCTTTATGGTTAAGCACTTGAGTTTTTCTGAAATAAGATGTAATCCTAGCCGAAATATTTTACTAAGACTTGGTGATGTAGTTGTTCATATCAACATGCAAAAATATACATTAAGAAATTATAAATTCACCATGACTTTTTATTTCCAAAAAGGAAATATTAAGTTGGAAGCTGACAAGATGAATTAATACTTAATACTCACTACCTAGTCCCTTTCATTAGCAAGGCAATCCTACTCACAAGGAAAGAACACATAGTATGTGTGGAGCACAGTAGCTACAGAAACAACATTATAAAGATATTTTTCGAAAAATAAAAACCTAAATGAGAAACAAAAATGCATACCCCCTGAATCCTCTTTCCAGTCACTCTATGGCTTTGTAACAACGACTTCCATTGCCAAAATTGAAACCTATATAACAAAAAAAGAAAAAGAAAAAATAATGAAATTGAAATGCAACATAGATTGAATGAGACGTTAAAGACTTAAAGGATTGAAATTTTAGGGAAAAACGAGGTTTGGGGTAAGCGTTGAAAAGATACCATGAAAAGCTTGCGAACTCACCCTTGAGGAGCTTGCGGATACACGATCAAGGAGAAATAGCAAAGTGCCATGTCACTCGTGAGGATTTGGGGATATAAGCAAGCATGGGTTTGGGGTTTGGGGATATGAGCAAGCATTAGGGTTTGGGATTTGGGGCTATAACAAGCGTAGTGTAACTTACCATCAAGGACATATACTGAACTGTGATGTCAGGAGATGAAAGGTTTGGCGTTTGGTGAAGTGATGGGAGAACGAAATGTGAAAGGAACCAAAGAAGCGGGAGGGAGGGGGAACGAAAATGTGAAAGGAATCAAAGAAGCGGGAGATCGAAAATGTTGGGTGGGTACGTAAATACAGCTACAAACGCCATATGTTTGGGGTGGTTGCGAGTTTTTAATTTTTAGTTTTCAAATGTAATTTTTAAAACAAAAATGCGTTTGGCTATTAAAATGGTTTTTAACTCATTTTTAAAACACTTTTATATTCATTTTCAAAACCAAGAAAAAAAGATTTGTAAATTTGGTTTTGGTTTTTTTTTTTTAAAATACACATTATTATATTTGACAATAGCTTTTCTTGCCACCACCACCACCACAACCACCGCCATTGTCACCACCACTATCACCGCCACCACTACTGCTGCCACCATCTCTGCAGCCGCTGTCACCACAACCACTATCGCTACCATCACCACCACGACCACCGGCATCGCCACCACCATCACCGCTGCCACAACCACTGGCATCGCCTCCACCACTAGAAGCTTCATCACCATTGCCACAACTACCACGACCACTGGCATCACCTCTACCACCACAAGCTTCATCACCACTACTATCGTCACCACCACGACCACGTAGGAGAATATTGGTAATTGACGAACAGTGCGTGGTTCAGTTAGAATTAGATGTGAAAGAACTTAAGAGCACGAAAGAAACCACAATCCTAAGTCTATCTTCTTCTAAATTTTTCTTTACTTGTCATTGCTTGTTTTACAATTTCTGTTACACATTTATTGTTATTAAATTAAGCACCCACCAATTTAATCTCACCTAAACAATATAGAATCTCTAGAAATTAGTAATTGTCACTTAGTCCTTTGGATTTGATATCGGGACTCACGTCTTTTTTTTATTACTATGATAAGGGTACGTTTGTCCTTGAACATATTTTTAGTGCATCAGTTATCAATGTTGAATTAATTTGGGGCCCCAAGAGGGAAAGTTTCCCTATAAATCTAAAAGTCTCTACTTTTCTTTTTTAAAAGAAAATGACTTTTTCTAAAATAAAATAATTAATTGAATAAAAGTCAAAAAACTATATGTATCTACGTATATTTTCATTTTAACCTTTTAAATTTTGTGAATAAATTTAAATGTTATATATTATTTAAATACAATTCTAAATTTAAAACTTTATAAATCTTCACCTTTCAATAGAAAACAAAAATTTTCATAAAATACTTTTAAAAAAATTAATTATTTTACAAATTTCTTTCTTTCCTTTCAAAATTAAATTTCTATGTTTCCCTTTAAATTTAATAAAATCATTCCTTTTATTCCACAATTAAATTTTAATAGATTGTCTTTCTTTGTTTCCAACTTAAATTCTCATAAATAGATTTTATTTGTTTCCAAATTAAATCTTAATTTCTTATTCAAAATCATTTTTTTCATAAATAATCTTTGATAATTTTTAAATTAAGTTTTTCTTGTTAAAAATGCTTTTTTGTTAGGAGTATTTACAAGTACAAGTTTTGAATCCAACTCAAACACTTTGTTTGGTTTTTTGAATTGTTCAAGTAGAACCCAACTCAATCAAATCTATTGTTCTTTGAGTTGGGTATCAAATTTTATTGTTGAACCTACGAACCCAACCTAACCTGTTGATGTGACATATTTTAAATTTTATACTCCCCTTTCTTATACCCCTAGTAAGTGATGTGATTATTACCATGAGATTGCATGCCAAATTATAATTAATTAATCAATTAATATATTATATTTCTTATTTTCATAAAATATTATTTGAATTTATTTTTAATAATATTTTATTAAAAGATATATTTTTTTTATATTGTAAAATAATTCAAGTTAAAGTTAGAGAGTGACAATATTATTTTATTATAATTAATAGAAAATTGTGTAAGAATAAAATTGAAAATTAGCAAATATATTTGGAATAAAACGGTAAATGGAATTTTTGTTAAATATTATATTTTTATGTATATCTACCTCGATGATTTGAAATATTTATCTCAGATAATTTATATTACTTTGCAATTAGATAATTATTAGTAACTTATTGTGCAATCTACTAATTTTTCACTTCTTATTTTATTAAAAACTTAAAAATATAATACAATTAAGAATTACTTTTATTTCAACATATAATAAATATTAAAATAAATAATTATTTTTAAAGAGGAGGAAGTTAAAAGACAAACCTCTACGTTTGAGGGTTTGCGTGAAGGGCAAAGCTCGTTGTCACACTACAATGAGCTCAATTGAGGTGCTAAGCTTGAGAAGATGTGCTTAACAAAGAAGTCATGGAAAGGACAAAGGGATAGATGCAACAAAGAGTAAAAGAATTTTGGGCGAGTTACTTAGAATGTTTCAAATGGATTAGGTAGTTTAGAAAAATTAATTTCTAATTTTTTTAATTTTTTATAAATATAATTTATTTAACTTGTGAATTAGAAAAAATAAGGGGACAAAAAATGTAATTTAGCCTACAATTTATTTATAAATATAAAAAAATAATTCATTTATTTTTATAAATATTATTAAATAAATATAATTATATTTTTAAGTATAATTGACAAATATAACATAATAAAATATAATAATATAATTGATAAAAAATTTAAAATATTTAAATTAAAAATATAACTAATAAAATATAAATAATAATTATAAAAATATTTTAGTGTATTATAATTTTTACATTGCAATTTTGTAATTTTTGAAATATTAAATGATAAATATTTATATTTTAATTTATTTAAAAAACTAAAGACTTATAATCATAAGGTGTCATTTATATTTTTTTATATTTTATAATTGTAAGATTTTAAATAACATTAATAATTTTAATATAAAAAATATAACATTTAAACTATTAATATAAATAATATATTAAACATTTTAAAAATAATTAAGAGAAATTTTAAATATAATGTAATATAATAACTTAATTAATATAATTTTAAAATAATAATAATAATATAAATAAGTCATAAATAATAATTACAAATTCTCGTACCATATTAGTATTTTTATACTATTTTTTGAAATATTTGTATTTGTGTAAAAAAATGGTGACAAGAAAATTGGAAAAAAAAATTTAAGGTTATTAAATAGAAATAAATAATAATAGAAATTAGAAAAACTTAGCGATCGATTATTTCGGTTGCTAAATTGCAAGTTATTTTGCATTAATTTTACATATTTAGCTACTGAATATATTTCGGTGGTCATTACAAAATTATTTATGCGATTTAGCGACGGAATGTGTCTCAGTCGCTATTTAGTAGTTATTTTATGACTTTTAGCGACTACTATATCTTCGGTCACTAATTGACTATAATATCGGTTGCAAAATCGGTCGCTAAATGATCAATTAAAATATTGTTAAAAAATGGTCATTTAGCGACGAACTTAGTGACTGATGTTTTGTTACGAAATGTATCAGTCGCAAACTCGTCACTAATTCATAGAAATAACCAAATATTTGCTCCATCCCTAAATCGTTCTCTGGTTCTCCCAGTTTATCGAGATGACCAAATATGATGCACATTGTGTTAATGCAAATCTGTGTTTTATAATGGCAACTTCCTCGATGAGAAAAGTTGCCCAAGTGAAAAATTTTTGTAGCCAACGAGTTCTAGTTGCATAAGTTGAGTTGCTATGAGTTTCAAGTTCACAAAATAAAAAAAAAAGGTTAAATTACACTTTTGATTCTCCTATAATTTTCATTATGTGATTTTAGTTTCTTTATTTTTAATTTTGCGATTTTAGTCCTTCAATTTTTAAAAATCCACAATTTGGTCTCCTTATTTTTAATTTTGAGATTTTAGTCTTTCAATGTTTTACAAATTCACAATTTTAGTTCTTCTTATTTTTAATTTCGTGATTTTATTCCTTCAAATTTTTAAAATCTGCAATTTTAGTTTAATCGTTAAATATTCATTTATTGACCATTAATGTCACAACGTTGACTATAACGTGACATTAGTTTATTAAATATTATCTGTTATAGATTCAATTTAATGTCACATCATGGTTAATATTGAGTTATGTTAAGCAAAGGAAAAAACCCTCATTTATTTTAATAATAACAAACAGTCCAAAACAGTTTTTCAAGCAATCGTATGGTCACTCAAGAATTGCATGTTCGCTATTGTTTGATCACCTGTTTATGTACTGTCTTAGACTTTCTTTAAAAGTTTCAGTAACTAACTGTTTTCAGACGATATTCTAATAATCTACACACTAGTTAGTTGTAAAAGAGTAAACAACCTCAAAATAAATGAAATCTACGTACTTACTCTTGAGGAAAGTTCACTTTACACGTAAAAGAAGGAATATGCGTGCAGATGTCATAACAGAAAAACAGATACGTCCACTACTATAAGATTGAGTACGAGAATGGTAAAGATAAGCAGACTTCTTTATCTTATCAAAGTGACAAGTTGGTGAAAGGCATTAAATGTTGATTTAATGCTTCAACGACTCTTTTCAACAGACGAAGGTTGTCTCCTACAAGCACTCACAACAGACACTTTTCTGGATAAGCTTATAAATAGAAGAAGAGACCTCAATCTCAAAAGTTAGTTAGCTAGCTGATTGAAAATCTCTATCTGTTGAAAAGCTCTCATCTTGTTATATTCATGTACGCTGCTTGTAAAAAGTTTTATTTGTACTTTATTGTATATTCGTCTGATAGGATGTTAAACTAAGTGAGATAACTCACGTTCAACCTTTTTCTCTAAGAAATTGGTAGAAGCCTGAAGCGGCTTTGATTCAAAGAATACTTGGGTTTTTGCTTGGAGAGGCAAGTTAAAGATTACTTGGGTTGAACCTGAACAGACTTGGTTAAAAGAATACTTGTAACTTGTTTAAGTTAGTGGGACTTGGTTGTTGCCAAGAACTGGACGTAGTCTCTAGGGTGAGATGAACTAGTATAATTCCTTTGTGCTTCTCTGATTTTCTTTCAACATTCGTCTTTTTCTCAATAACGTTTTAAAAAATCTTTTGATGAATCCTTCAGACGATATGTCTTTAAAAAGATTTTGCAAAAATTTGCTATAACACAATTCAACCCCCCTTTCTTGTGTTATCTTTGTGTTTTACAAGTTATTAATGGTCAATAGATGAATATTTAATAGTTAGATCAAAATTGTAGATTTTTAAAGATTAGGGGACTAAATTTGCAAAATTAAAAATAGGAGGATCAAAATTATAATTTTTTAAAAATTGCAGAATTAAAATTGTAGAATTAAAAATAGAGAAATCAAAATTACATATTTTTAAAAATTAGAGAATTAAAATCACAAAATTAAAAATAAGAAGACCAAAATCACGAATTAAGAATTATAAAATGACTAAAAATGTAATTTAGCCAAAGAAATATTATGGATTGGTTACGTGTACCACACTTTATAGGTCACACATAGTAGACAAAGATACACCTAAAATAGGCAGACAACCCTGAACCGAGGTGGCATGAGTAAATCAACGAATTTTATGATCGTAAGATGAACAGAAAGAAAATCAAGACAATACAGATAATTCTTTTTTTTGGTTGCTAAAATAAAAAAAATAAAATATTTTTTTTTATTTTTAATTTAAATTTCAAAATTTTCCCAACCATATTATTTTCTTTTTATTGTCCTAAATAAAAGTGTATATCCTTTTTAGTATGGAAGAAATCAGATTTAGAAGAGAAATATACACAAACTTTTTTAATAATAAAAGAAGAAGAAATCACATATATTTCATAAGTTATGCTCACTTAATAATTTTTTAGACAAATGCTAACAACACATTTTTTGATACAGTCTTTTGAATACATTCTTTCTTATTAGTTAAAATTTATTGAAAATCACAAAATTTTGTAGGTCTCGCATCTTATATAATAAATCTCTCTCATAATTTTGTGACTTCTATTAAATTTTAACCAATAAAAATTAGTGTATTCAAAAGAGTATGTTACTAGTACTCCTCAATTTTTCATAGACATTAAATTTCATTAGTCCAACCATTAGTTTGAGAGCTTGCATCAAGTATGTCAAGTCTACAAAATTTTATATAATTTAAAAATTATTTAATATTTCATTAACAAAAAGTTTATTTTAACGTATAATATATTTTTCAAAATATATATAAGCAAATGTTTTTTATAAGATTAAATACCAATGAAATTTTAATTCACCTAAAAGTTTACATGCATGATTATTAGGATATTATCACATGATTTAATGATTAAATTTATAAATTTCACATTTTATAAAAAGTTATTAAAAGAAAATGCATGTATAAAACTTACTCGTGGTAACAGTTTATCCCTCCTCATACAAAAATTAACACACTCATTTTCTTTATGTGTATTTCCCAGCGGTTCCTAAAGAAGATACACACTTGATACATTTTTTTTTGGTAAGTGATAAATATAGGGAAGAGAATGGTGTTCTGGTCTAAAAAAAGAAAGGTATTTGAATTTAAAAAATATTTATAGATGAACTTACATTTACTTTACCCTAAAAAGACAAGTATAAACTTGAATTAACCTGCATTGCATGAGCCGTCACATCTTATCTTATTCCACTCAATTAATTCCTTTGAATTCAATACATGATTTGATTAGCCTTTCGAATGATCAAATCGCTGGTAATTCTACATGGCTAGAGACCAACGCTAACGCCTTGCAGTCCTAGAAAGAGCAATTATATTTTTAAAATACATGAACGTCTTTGACATGCAAGACAACTTCAACATTCTTTGTGAAAGCGAGACAGCTAGCATGCTTGGTTTGACTTCACTTTTGCCAAAACCAATTCAGATTTTCTACGTGAAAGGGAAAGCAACACAAAGTTGCTTCTAGTTTTTCATGGTGCTACCGTGATTTTGGATTTCTCACTATCAATCCAAATACACTAAACGGAGATAGAGAAAGAAAATATCTTCCATGAAAAAGAAAAAATGGCAAAATTTTTATTCTTTTATTATTAAAATTTTAAATTAAATAACAATTTCTAAACATTTTTATATTAATTCATTTTAGGCTTAAATATGTTGTTTTTAGTCCTTATAAAATAAGCAAATTTTAATTTTGGTCTTTATAAAAAAAAATTGTTTTTCTTCCTTAAAAAATATGAATCATTATTTTTGGTTCCTATTGTTATATGACACTCATTAGTTGTTTGTGTATTTAATAGAAGGTCAAGTGATCACCTCAGGTGACACTCACTTGTCTGCATTACCATGTCAGCAAGTAACACCTCTAAAAAATTTTCTAGATCCCCAAAATGAATGTTATTTATCTACTTTAAAACAAACATTAGGGACAAAAATAGCGCTTTCAAAATTTGGAGGGATGAAAATCAAAGAAATATTTTATAGGAATTAAAGGTAAAATTCACTTGTTTTATAGGGACAAAAAATGGTAATTTCAAATTTTAGAGAGGTAAAAAACAAAGAAAATTTTTTACAAGGACCAAAATCAAAACTCACTCATTTTATAGGGGCTAAAAACATATTTAAGCCTTCATTTTATTAAAGGTATATAATCACTGTAAAAATATATGAACAATAATTAATATTATGAGAAAATAAATTTACTTTTGAATTTTAACAAGTATCAATCAATTTAATTTTAAGGGTTAAAAATGTTTTTAGTCTCTGCAAATACGACAATGTTTATTTTTAGTCCCTAAGAAATAAATTGTCCACTTTTGATCCCTTATTTATAATAATGTGTCAATGTGGTCTTTATTTTCATAAACAAGAGACAAAAAAAAGACAATTTTTATGAAGGACAAGGATTACATTTGACACATTTTCATAAATGAGAGACCAAAAAGAGATGATTTATTTATGAGAAACCAAAAACAAACTTTGTGTTATTTCCAGGGATTAAAAACATACTGAATCCTAAAAAATAAATTAATTTTTAACGTTAATAATAATCAATAAATTTTATATACATAAATTAATTTAGTTTTTAATATTAATGATAAAATTGACTAATAACTATCATTAACTTGACTGATTTAATAATTTTAGTGAATAAATTAATAAATAATGTTAGTCTCAAAGATAGATGAAATTGACTAATTACATGAATTTTAAGAACTAAGTTAATATTTTAAAAAATATTTATATATTTTTATATGACAAATTTTATTATTGATTAAAAAATTAATAAATAAATTTTTTTATTAAAATTAACGATAGAATATGTTAATATAACTTTAAATATTACACTGTTTATAATAATTTTTACTTTTAATTCTCAATCATTACTTTTTTTTTAGTAGAGTTCTGAATCATTACTTTGAAGACTTGTTAACATTTTTTTTTATTTAATTCGAATGAATGTTGGTACAAGCAATTTTAAGTTCTATGCTTTTAGAGGGCATGAAAATTGAGACAATAATGTGTTTTTAACTTTTAGCGTTTGTCATGTTTATCGTCTTTAACGTCTGCGGATTTTTTCTGCCTGAATCATTTTCTTTTGAAAAATCATAACACCCCATGCTATTAGACACTTAAAGAAAAAAAAAAAGAGATATAAGAGAATAAAAAATATAAATATGATGGATAATATAATGTGATAAAAAGAAATAGATAAAAAAAATAAAGAGTATCAATAAAATATTTATACTGTGTGAGTGTCCAAATATATAAGACCTCTTTCCTTTTCTAGCCACTAACCTTTATAAACTTCTAGTTTTGGTTGGTACAGGACCGTGACAATTGTAAGGTAATTAGGAGTCTTAGGCTTCCAATTAAACAATTTTCATACTTTTTTATAATTAGATAATAAATTTTTTTATGATACAATATAATATTTGTTATATTATATATTTTTATTAGTAAAATTATACTGTTTTTAGATATACAAATTATTTAAATGTAATATTATTATTTAGCATTTATTTAAAAAAATTAGAAAAAATATTTTGCATCTATTTTGGTCTCTATCTCTCCCATCTCACCCAAGAAAAATGCTATTAAAATTAGTATAGAACTTAAATTTCATGGATAAATATATGATTTATAAAAATGATATTTTGGTGAACAATAAATGTTAGTACATTTATCTAAAGATTCTTTTTGTATTGACTATTTTGTATACATATTAATTCAATTTAATGCATGTTTGAATTATCATTAGATTATCCAAAATCACGATGAAATACCAGTTAACGTGATTTTCACATGTTTGGTCTGCTGTTGAGGAAATGATTTTAGGTCCAAATTGATTTTGAGTTGAAGCAACTTTAGATAACTTTGGTGTTGAAAAAAAAATTATACCGAATTTTACTATTAACTTGTTTTATAAAATAAAAACAGCCAAACATAAATAAATTCACTTCAAAATTAATTTTAACCAAAATCAATTTCATTTAAAATTAATTTTGCAAATGCTTATCCAAGCACACACTTCTTTTATTGAAGTCAGTTTGAATAATTTTCATATTATGAAACCATGTTTGATTTTTTTATTTGAATCTTAAAAATTGAAAATTTGGATGAGGATGAATTGAAAAAAAATATATTATATTAATCTTAAAAAAAAATTTAAGACTTTATATATATTACTCAAACATCCCACTACTAGGCCGATGTTAGTGGATTTATTAACAATACTTGTAACAATACTACTACTACTAAAAAATTTATACACGGTCAGGGTTGATAGAAAGTAGAAACCCATTATCAATTTCTACAATAGCCGTGAAGGGAGACCCACACACTAAATGTGTGGTTGCTTTCTTCAATGTACAGCTGAAGCAAAATAAAATTAGAATATTTCGTCTCATTTTGGTATCAACAATGGACGAGTCATGGGAAAAATGGCTTTCTGATTTGGTAACTATTATGAGATTAGATTAGAATCAGGCATCGCATATAAGTAATAAGTTTATGCATCATATCATTTGGGTCCTTATGATAATTATTTTCCTTGTGGTGTTCTCAAATTATTTCAGGAAATGGATGAGTGCCATTTATTCAATGAACACGACATTAACTCCCTTGAGGAAGAGTTGAAGGCAGAGAGTTCAGTGCAGCCAGAATTATCTTGGGAAACTCTTTCTTGTGATTCAAATTTCACTGCTGCAGCTACTAACATGGGCAATGCTTCGTCTTTGGAAGAGAACACGCAACATGCGTATTCTGAGAAATCAAATTTCTCGTCCTATATTCTCTCTTTTGAGGACTCCACAGCAGTGCCAAATGCTCCCATAAAAACATGTCGATATCATGGGGAACGTGAACGTTCGAAGGAGACCCGAGAAGAATCAAACACTAGAAAGTCCAAGAGGGATAGAAACACTTCTCAGACACAAGATCACATAATTGCCGAGAGGAAGAGGAGAGAAAATATCACCAGAATGTTCGTAGCACTTTCGGCCATTATTCCTGGATTGAAAAAGATCAGTTCGTAATTTATTTATTTTTTAATTTAATGGTTATGTAATTTTGACTTTTTAGTAATTTTTTTTTTTTCACTCAATCATGATTATTATTATTTTGTTACAGTTAAGTCTTTTTTGTCAAATTTTTTATATATAACACTCAAATTTTATTTTCTACTTAAATTTATACATGGCAACACTTTCGTTACGGTGGACCCAGTAGTAAATGGATTTGAATAATATATAGAAGGTTATAGATTTAAATTTTGTAATCGCCACTGTACACACATACAAAAAAAAAAAGCACATAAGTGGGATGGGGTGTGAGTTTTGTTCTGCTTATCTCTACACAACACCAAAAGTCATTTTTTTTTTATATTTTTTTGTGTACAACTGATAACAGTGGAGTTTAAACTTATGACTTTATACATATTATTTAAATCTCTTACTACTAGACTGATTCTAGTGAGTTAGTTATTTTTTTAATATGTTGCACCAAAAGTCATTGTTAACCGTAATTATTGTGTTTTTAGCATTAATATAAATGAGTATTAAAAATATTTACCAACAATTAGAATATAGTTAATGTATTTAGGTTTAGCAAAAGTATTTAAAGCAATAATAGTAAGCACCAGTAAAAATCTATTTTATTACCGATAAAAAAAACTCATTTTATTAATTTTTGTTTATTATGAATTAATCTTCTACATGTTAATGCTCATTTCTTGCAAAAATTATAGTTCAGGATGAGTTTTATTGGCCTTAATTTATTATCACTATATAATTGTCGTTAAAAGTAAATTTTGTTGTAGTGCTGCCAAGAATGAAAAAAAATAAATTAAATTAACTTACTTCTACCGAGGTAAAAAAAACAAATACACAAGAAATCCATTTCTTAACTCCATTCAAATATATATACATATATATATATATATATATATATATATATATATGGATATGAAAATTTTTTAAAAAATAAAAATTTAAGAATAAAATTATATTTTTAACAAGATGTGTACCTTCAATTATATTATTTAACTATTAATTTAATGTAAATTATTTAACTCTATTATAATAGTTAATTTGTATTCTCAATAATTTGTAATTATTTAACTATGGGTCAAGTTTGGGTTCAGGAATAGGCTGAGTATTTATATCTCAAAACTTATAAAAGTCAGGTTAGAGTCTGCTGAATATTTACAAATTCATATTTAAGGGGGATGCTTAGTCAAATAGGTATGGGCTTATATAAAGAATTTGATATGGAACGTGATTTGAAAGATTAAAAGTTTAAATTTTGATGAAATTTGAAAGATTTTATAAATTGTGATGCTAGGATGTTGAAGGAGGAGAAAATTTGAAATTTTCTGATTTCAAATGAAATATAACGTTCTGATTGGTATATTTTAAAAGGAAAAAGGGTTTAAAATGGTTTAAGCAATTTTGTTCCTATGGAGATTTTGAGGAGAATTTATTTTTTTTTTGAATTTTTAGATATATAGAGGGAAAGTGACAAAAAGCTTGATAATAACAGTTAAAAAATAAAAGACTAAGTTCAAACAAAATACTATTATTGAGGGACTAAAATTTCACATTAGTCGTAGAGAGACAAAAAATGTAATTTAATTTAATCTAAAAATGTGTGAGTAATTGTACCATAATCTAAGTAATGAGCTTAAATTCATGATACTCAATATTTTTTTCCCCGAAGGTACAAGAGCTAGAATTTCTATCAACTAAAATTTCTAAGGAGATTTAAATTCGATCATGGTCTTCTACTTATAAACTTAGGTGTTGATTTAAACATTTTATAAAAATAAAACAACACATTTAGATCAAAATAAGCAGGAAACATATATCTAATGAGATACTAACCTTCCGGCATTGCTTCAATCTTTAGCCTTCACGGTTTTGGCTTTTCTGAACCTTCACTCACTTAAACTCGATGGTGTTTTCTGAAGAGAAGAGCAGGCACAGTAATCCAAAATAGAGAGCACCCCCAATTTATAGAGCCTATCCATCACAGAGTTCAATTAACATAATAGTGCGAATTAATATTCCTGAACGTTTTGCTAAAATTAATGGATCATATCTGACTGAAAAATAGATCACATTCAGCCACTGATTTCAAATTCAAACAATAGAATCAATACCCAATTGTAATAAAATTCCTATCATTGATTCTAAATTTGAGTGGCCTAGTAACGAAAATTTATTCAATGATTTGAATAACTGTAACGAAAAATATGTTACATTCTCCCACTTGGTCTATTTAACCCATTATTAATCATAACAAGAAACAAAATACATGAATTATGGTGATAGGTCCTCTAATGATGAGTATTATCTTCCATGTATCACAATATATTAAGTTTCTTAATATTACCCTTTTAACTTAATGAATAAACCATATGTTTATTCTAGATCTAATCTTAATGATATTTCTCAAAACAAATATGTGCACAAAACCATATAAGAAAACTATCAAACTGAATAAGAGTTTCATTAATAATATTAAATGTGCGTACAATGAAATCACATCACGGAACCAAGTCCCATTCGTATCACATAAGCCTTAAAATTCTTTGGTGGTATGTCCTTTAATTAAAGGATCAACAATCACCAACTTAGTACTGATGTGTTCAATGACCACTTTCTTTTCCTTAACACGTTCTTTAATGGCTAAGTATTTAATGTCAATGTGTTTACTTCGACTTCCACTTTTATTATTCTTAGCCAAAAACACAGCAGCAGAGTTGTCACAGAACAACTTTAATGGTATAGAAATAGAGTCCACAACTCTAAGTCCAGATATGAAACTCTTCAACCATACACCATGCGAGGTAGCCTCAAAACAAGAGACAAACTCAGCTTCCATAATGCACTTCTCCAAGATACAGCCCCACCAGCTAGCATGAATATATAACTAGATGTTGATTTTTGTGAATCAACGCAGCCAACATAGTCTAAATCAGAGTAGCCAATTACCTCTAGATCATCAGTCTATCAGTACATGAGCATGTATTTCTTTGTTCCTTGAAGATATCTCATTACTTTCTTTGCAGCTTTCCAGTGGTCAACACCTGGATTACTTTGATTTCTTCCCAAAACTCCAACAACATATGCAATGTCAGGTCTGGTACAAACCTAAGCATACATAAGACTTCCAATAGCTAAAGCATATGGAATATTTTTCATGTGTTCCTGCTCAAAATCATTTTTAGGGCACTAACTTAAATCAAGTCTATTACCCTTCATAATGGGAGCTACATTCGATGAATAATCTTTCATGTTAAAATCTCTCTAAGACTTTGTTAATATACGTTTCTATGAGACAAACCCAAAATGCCTCGAGATCTTTCTTTATGGATCTTAATGCCAATGACATAAAACGCCTCTCCCATATCTTTAATATCAAAGTTCTTTGAGAGAAATTGTTTCACTTCATATAGTAATCCCTTATCATTAGTTGCAAGTAAAATATCATCCACATATAACACAAGAAAACAAATCTTACTCCCACTAACATTCAGGTATATACAATTATCCATGATGTTCTCTTCAAAACCAAATGAAGTGATGACATCATGAAATTTTAAATACCACTGGCGAGAAGCTTGTTTTAATCCATAAATGGATTTATTAAGCTTGCAGACTAAATGCTTACCATCACTAAAGGAGAATCCTTCAAGTTGTTTCATGTAAACCTCTTCCTTTAGATCACCATTGAGGAATGCTGTTTTCACATACATTTGATGTAATTCAAAGTCAAATTGAGCTACTAATGCCATAATTACTCGAAGAGAATCTTTCTTAGATACAAGAGAAAAAGTCTCTGTGTAGTCGATTCCTTCTCTTTGAGCAAATCCTTTGGCAACAAGTCTTGCTTTATGTCTCTCAATGTTGCTTTGTGAGTCTTTCTTTGTTTAAAGACCCATTTACATCCAATGGCTTTTACACCATTAGGCAACTCAACGAGATCCCAGACTCGATTAGACGCCATAGAATCCATCTCATCTTTCATGGCATTATACCATAAGTTTGATTCTTTAGAACTCACTGGCCTGTGAAAATGTTTCAGGAACATTTTCAGGCTCCAATGTTGTAGTCTGATTCTTTCTTCTTCTTTCCAGAAGTAGTCAAGTTCACCTCTCGCCCTCTTCCATTATCAATCTTTCCTCCTCTTGAACACACATGGTCAATAATCATTAATTGACCACTTATCTTTATATGTGTTGTAAGAGATCTTGAAAGGGGCATACTGATGAGATAAGGGTGCACAAAATGTAATGTACCAAGAAAGATTCTGACATGGTAACCTCCAAGCCTTTTAGTTGAGCCACTATATCCCTTATGCGCATGACGTGATTACGCACACCTCTTATCCTAGTGAGCTTCATGGATAAGAATTGCATTATAAGGGTGCTAGCAAGGGACTTGTCAGATGTAGTGAATTGCTCATCAATGGCCTTCAAAAGATCTCTAACCTTATTATGCTGATCAACAGAACCTCAAATACTAGTAGATATTTTGGTCTTTATGAACATCACAGAGAGGCGATTAGACCTTTCCCATTTTTCATAAAGATCAACAGCATTTGGAGTGTTGGTTTTAGTAATACTCAGGCGGTTCATCCTTCCTAGTAGCATAATCTATGTCCATCTAGCCTAAATGAAGAAGAATTATCTCCTTCCAAACCTTATAATTATCACCCCTTAATTCGGGAGTATCACACTTAATATCAGAAATATTCAAAGATCGTATAACTGCAAAGTTCAAATATACACGCTCATTATTCATAATTTGAGACTAAATAAAATATCATGTTTACCAATGTAAATCATGTCTAAATCTATGAATCTAGGGACATAAAACTTGCCTATGGGCTAAAGTCTTATTCAATTAGATTCATCACATAACCTTATGACAAAACTATCAAATTATGTTTCTTTTCTTAATTCCTATGGGTAGATTAAGAAATATAATTTGATATTTTATCCTAATCAATCATATAAATATAATAAAATTCCTGTGGGTATATTTTACTATATTACATATAATTAATTACAATTAATGTTTTTAATGTGATTTCAAAACTTAGTATATAATCCTAATAAATTAAAGATGTTGTGGCTACTCTCTAATTTATTAAAAATTATATTAATCACTTTAACATTAAAATATTTGCATAGTATCCTTAATTATAGCAAATAAATTGAATAATATTGCATAAATATTGTTTAACCAAACTTTGCATGTATAATAATCATAAATTTATTCACACAAAATCTTAAAATAAACAAATAAATTATGCATACAATTATTCAATAAATAAAATGGTATAAACACTTTATCATTAACTTTAATGTATATAAAATATTGGGTTAAACATCTTTTTAGTCCCTATAAATATAGAAAAGTTCATTTTCAGTCCCTCCTTTTAAAATTGTCGACTTTTCGTCCTCTATTTTTAAAAATGTGTCACGTTAAACCCCCAGTCACTAACTCCGTTAATGTAGTTAACGGTGATGCCACGTTAGCACTGTATGCCATATGGCAAGTGTTTTTTTTTCGTCCCTAGAATTTTTCCAAGTCTAGTTTTAGTCCCTATAAAATTTAAAGTCTAATTTTAGTCCCTATAAAATGTAAAGTTTGATTTTAGTTCATATAAATTTATAAGTTTGATTTTAGTCCCCATAAAATTTAGAGTTTGATTTTAATCCTCATAAAATTCAAAGTTTGATTTTAGTCCTTAATTTGTTATTTTATTGTAGTCATTTTTTTTTTAAATCTCTAATATCTTCTTCATAGACTTTCACATTCATCTTATGAACATAGCACATAGTATTGTTCAAATCATAGTTGTTAGTTCAATTAGAACCAATTACCAAACTGGTTTGATCAATAATAAAGAGTTTGTTTCCAATAAATTTTAACCAATAATAAAAAAATTTGTAGTTTTCAATGAATTTTAACTAATAATTAAGGGTACTCATGACCCATCTCATCCCACTAACCTAGCCCAACCTAAGATTGATTTTAATGAGTTCAAGTTTTAAAAATTAGATATGATGATTTTTTTAGGACAAGTTTAGGATGTTTTAGGTCGTCTTAACACGATGTCCTATATTATTTTAAAAAGTAATTTTTTAACAATTATGTATTAATAATAAAACTTTTCTGTCTTTTCAATTTAATAATTAATATTTTGTATAAAATAATATTATATTTATAATCATATTATTTATTGTATAAAACTTCTTTTATTATACGATTTAACTATACATAATATTAATAATGATATATAATGTTAATAAATTAGATTTACCCAGTCTTGTCCCACATATTGTCAAGTCTTGATTAAGTTCGATTTGGGTTTCGTAAATGACCCTAACAAAGTTTGGGTTGAGTAGAAAAAAAATTATAAACCTATCTCAACCCTAACAATTTTATAAACCTTGGTTCAACTATCAGAGATTAACATCAAAGGTCAAAAAGAAATCACGTGGCCTTATATAACAACAAACGAATAACCTAAATCCAAATTGGGCATTAAAACCTCTAATGCATACCCTCTAACACTCTTTAGTAACTAACAACATTGCAACGCTTGGTCTCATATTTCTTTAGTAATAGAGTTTTGCATATGTTATTGTATTAGAACTCTAATTGTTGGAACTTTTGTTATCTATTAAAGGGTGTTAATCCATAATAGTGGTTTAAATGATATTGTGTGATGTTGGTGGTGAGATCAAAGTGTCAGTGAATTAAACTTTGAATTAAGAACTAAAATCAAACTTAAATTTTATAAGGATTAAAAATCAAACTTTGAATTTTATGGAGACAAAAATTAAACTTTGAATTTGATGGGGACTAAAACCAATTTTTAAAATTTTATGGGGCTAAAACCAAACTTTAAATTTTATAGGGGCTAAAATCAATCTTTAAATTTTATAGGGACCAAAATCAAACTTTCAAAATATTTTAGGGACAAAAAATATTACTTGCCACGTGGCAACCATGCGATGCCACATCGTCCAAAGTGCCCACGTGGACAGTGTTGATGTGATATCACCATCAACTACATTAACAGAGTTAATGACTGGGGGTTTAACGTGACACATTTTTAAAAATGGAGGATGAAAAGTCAACGATTTTAAAAGGAGGGACTAAAAACGAACTTTTCTATATTTATAGGGACCAAAAAGATGTTTAACCCTAAAATATTTAACTTAATATTGCATGCTTAAATAAATGCCAAATATTAAACATACAATTTAACAAATTAAGTGAATAATACATTAAATATTTTATAACTGACAGCTTACATTAAAATTCATTAAATAACTCATAAAGAATTTTTAAGTGTAATTAAGCATGCTTAAAACGTATAAAATCATTATCAACACATATTTATTCACACAAAAAAAAGTTGGCAATGTGGTAACCCTTGGCGTAGGCACACATAGGTGCATGGATTTGAATCCCATATCTGTGTTTCCTTTTTTATTAATTCTATTTCAACTAAAACATCATAAAAGAAAAAAAGGAATCAAAGAGGATCGAACCTACACCCCTTTAATGTGAAACCAAGAAAGCAAACCACTACACCGCATTAGTGTTTGTGTAATATATTAAAGCCACATAATATATAAAACGACACAAAAAAACATGCGTTCTAGTCATCTTCAACCTCTAGTCGGGTCAGAATGGCTCAGTTGCGACCCAAATAGAAACTCAACAGTTTCCAACTATTTTCAATACTTAAAAAAGGTTTTAAACACCAAGAAATATTAGAAAGCAATTTCCATTTGATTTTTGTTTTTAATTTGGATTAGAAAACCTCTAAAAACAATACCTAAATATAGAAATTTTAAAACCCAAACAAAACATATAGCAAGCAAGGAATGAAATAGCAAGAGACGCACAAGAAGGGGGGTTGAATTGTGCGTTTAAAAAAACTTTTTCAAAGAAAAAAAAAGTTCAAAAACGTTTTTAAGCTGACGGATAGAGAAGACAAACACACAGAGAATTTTATACTGGTTCACTCAATCTTGAGCTACGTCCAGTCCCTTCACCCAGAAGGTATCCACTAACCAACCTTGGTTACAAGTATTCTTCACGGCCTCTTCAGGCTTTACGATGCAATCACCCCAGATTGCTTTAACAACCCAAGTATTCTTTTTCACTAAGTCTCTCCAGGCTTTCACAACAAGAATAGTTGATTACAAAAAGATTCAACTCACACAGTGAGGATATAGAAGATTAAGCACAATACAGTAAAGTATCAGAGATATATGGACTATCGCCCAGTGGACGCGTACGAAAGCAATCAACGTTTTTATGTTCGTGCTTGATTCGTCATGGTTGCTTCTTCTTCTTTCTCAGTATATATAGTTTTCAACGGAAAAGAGTCGTTGAAGAAGACTGGGCTTCAATCTTCAAGAAAAAGATGCGCATATCAAGCTTCTAGATAGGACAGCTTTTGAACTTGCACTAAAATGGAAAGAGCTGCTCTATGCTAGAGGTCTACTTTTCTGAACATTCTTCATTCGTCTTGGTAGCTTGAGGAGTTGACTTGCTTTTTCTGCCTTGCTGCACTTTTGCACTAAAATGATTCTGTCTACCATTTAATGCTTGAAATGTTTTGAACGTTATATATCTCAAAAAGGTAAGGCATTAGTCTCGAGATATGTATGCAAGACGAATATTAAAAAAAAAAACCTTAGCTGTTTAAGAACTTTCATTTAGACGCATCTAGTATAAGTGTCTAATACTTAAGACACAGTCCACGAATAAGACTTTTACTCTTGGATGATCATCATGTATATGCTTTGGACGTTCAATGAGATTAGCGCGTTAGACGCTATGAGTTTGGACGCTGCAAAACTCATTAATTTAAAAACAGAGATTTAAACTTTAATAAGTTTGTTATCTTCAAAATTCGAGGGTCTAAACACTTCAACATCTTTGGTTCCAACAAGGCAGAGGTAGAATAGGCTCTAATACCAAATATAAACTTAGGTGTTGATCTAAACATTTTATAAAAATAAAGCAACACATTTAGATCAAAATAAGCGGAAACATATATCTAATGAGATACTAACCTCCCACCATTGCTTCAATCTTTAGCCTTCACGGTTTTGGCTTTTCTAAACCCTCACTCACTCAAACTCGTTGGTGTTTTTTGAAGAGAAGAGCAAGCATAGTGATCCAAAACAAAAAGCACCCCTAATTTATAGAGCTCTGTCTATCATAGAGTTCAATTGACACAATAGTGCGAATTAATGTCCCTGAACGTTTTGCTAAAATTAATGGGTCATATCTGACTGAAAAATGGACCACATTCAGCCATTGATTTCAAATTCAAACAACAGAATCAATACCCAACTGTAACGGAATTCCTATCATTGATTCTGAATTTGAGTGGCCAGTAATGGAAAATTTATTCAATGATTTGAATAACTGTAACGGAAAATATGTTAAACTACTTTCATGTTAATATGACTTAAATATATTTTTATTTTTTAAAATATAACTTTTATAAAATTATTTTGTATTTATTTAAGTACTTAAAATCATAGAAAATTATGCGTTGTTAATTTTTAAAGAATTGAAAATACATTATTTATATTAAATATAAAAATAAAATACAATAAGATATAAATAAAGACAAAAAAAAAGATCATATTTTTAAGAAGAAATATGTAAACTTATTAACAATTTTTAGTTTAATTTGAAGATTTTGTTTCGGACAATTTGTAAAACCGTTGAATCTTTGTTGAAGTTGGATTCATTAAATTTCTTCAATCACGACTAGTTTTTCGAAATGTGGGAAATTGATGCTAAAACGGCTAAACAAACACAAACTATACCATTTGTTTTATTATATTAACAAGTAAATAATTTATAAATATAAAATATTTAGTCATCATAAACATGTACATTGTTTATTCACATATCTTACGAACATGATATATGAACAAATCCTTTGCTGAAGACTTTTTCATTTAGTTTGATTGACTGATAGGGCTAAAGAGAAATTTTCAACTTTTAGAGAGTCAACGTTAAATATTTTGTTTTTATAAAACAAATCATTGCTTGCAAGATCTATAAAAAGAAAAAGAAATATGGGACCTAATACTGCAAACCGACAATTATAACTTCTGTCGTTGTGCAACTCATTGAGCTTTTTGACCATTTGAAAATTTATTATATAAAAAATATTTTTATTATTTTGTGGCAATTTTTATTGTGGGGTAAATTTTAATTTGATCTCTAAAATTGTAAGAGTTGGTTGGATTGATCTCTAAAATTAATAAAATAATAAAATCTGTCTTGATTTTATAAATCATTAATTAATTTAGTTTATTCATTAATTAATGTTGTAGTTAGAAATATTGACTTGACATTATAAATGTCTAGTTGAGAGTCAACTAAACATATACGTGACTTACATAATAAGGACAAATTTGACCAAAAATTGTAGGGATCATTTTAACATAAATTTGTGTGACCACCAACTACTGATCTTTGTTTCTCTGGCTTTCTCTCTTTCTCTCCTTTTAAAAACCTTCTTTGCCCTCTACATCCCTTTTCAAAACAAAGTTCAAGAAGTAGCACACAAAGGGCAGTGAAGCTGGTGTTGTGGTGGAAATATAACTCTCATAGTCGACAGAATAGGCAGTGGGCTGGTGGTGGGGAACTATGATAGGTTATAAAGGTGGTGTTACGGTTACATATGGAGTTGGTGTTCTGTCTCTAATTGTTGGTGGCCTAACTCAAATCTAGTTGGTGCTATAATTGACCTTTAATACCATATCTCATTCTCTAAATATAATAAAAGGCACGATAATTAGGCATAGCAATACATGAAAGCATTATTGCATACATTAAATCTAGGGGTGTTGATGGGACGGGTTGAAATGTTCCTATTCGGCCCAAAATTTTGATAGGGTCAAATTTTTAAACCCGATCCGATTAAGACCCAACAAGTCATGGGACAACACTAGGTCAACCTAACTTGTTGTTATAATATATTAATCTTAATATTATATATAATAAAATCATAAAATTAAAGTAATATTTAACTACAACTAAGATATATTTTACAATATATGTTTTAAAATAAATAATATTAATATAAATATAATATCATGTTAAACAAAACATTATTTTTTAAGTCAAAAAATTGTATTATTAATACATAATTGTTTGAAAATTAGACTTTTATAAAAGAATATATACATTTGACCAGGTTGGAATGACCCGAAGTATAACCCAAACCCGTTCCAAAAATACACTGGATCTAATTTCTTAAACCCGAACCTATCAAAAGTCCCTATGGGTCGGACCAAGTTAATGGGACAAGAAGGGTCATGAACACCCCTAATTTAATCTTAAACAATATCAACATTATTCCGTTACTCAAATAAACTCATAACAACAAGTCTAAGAGATCCATTTAATTAAATCATCAAATCTACTATCACCATATCAACATTATATCATAGAAAGCATACATAATTATATGACAAAACTATCAATATAAGTAAAATGAACCACTTAATCATCAAATTAGTTCTTAAATAAGATCACTTACTGTCAAATTGGTCCTTAGAATTAGTCACTTACTATCAATTTAGTTTCTGACTTTGCATATATACCTTAACTAATTTCAATCTTCTAATAAGGAAAAATGTACTTTAAATGGTAGCTACATACAAGACTTTGTTGTTTTACTCAGTAAGCCATATGTAGAAATAAATGGAGTATCACTGTGACACCCATTCACATTGAACATAACCCATACTTATTTACTTATTTAATAATGCGAGTAAAATTTTTATCCACTTTTAATACTAGAAAATTTATAAATTTAACATAATTTGAAAATGATAGTAAAAAAAAAAAGCTATATGTATTCATCGTAGAATTATATATCATGATTTCATAATTAGAAAAATTACTAAAATACAGGAAAATCAAAATATACATCAAAATAGTTACTACTTATTCCCAGTACATCAAAAAGATTCTAGTCAGAGCAGTGCCCATCTATTCTATCCCATAAAATAACAAACTATCATACTAGCCCTATAAGTCCTCATTAACAGTCGGGTCTTCATTAACCGCGATCAATCATGCATAAAAGAAAAAGTAATGGAGTGAGGTGATTTATTCTAATATCACTTTTACATGTATGGTAGGAATTCTACCACACAATACAGATAAAACACAGTTGACAATAAAAGGGGAACCTAAAGTTTATTCTATGTTATACAATTCTTGACTTGATATGGATCCTATACTTTCCATTAATGGGTAATAGTTTTTAACAGAACCTGGGAAGTGACTAGGAGTACATATACCTCTCTCAACGCCATCACATGATACAGTCCTCGTCATCATTGAGGAACAAAATAATAATTTAGGATATCCATTTATAGAGGTATACTCTCACCAATCCTGGTAATGCTAAGCAGTTGTCAGGGTTATCAAGTTGGTTAAGTGATTGTCCCGACTCAAGAGCGCTACCTTGGCCATTAGGACATGTACCACTTGATACCATATCCTCTAGACCTAACCATGGGTCCCTACCTTTCATCCCGTAGTGTACCAAACCGTAGCTTCCCTAGTAGGCTGTCATGCTACTACATGTCACTTGCTTTACATTACTCACTAATTTATCAGCTTCCTAACTTCTCAAACAGAGGTTTCTTTGGTCTCAATTAATTTGAACACCAGTACAATCAATACGTCTGCCTTATATTGCAGGAAATTGCAGAATACCTAAAATTTTAACAGAATAACGACATAGTAATTATAGTTTAATTACTAAAATTTTTCTAGAGTAACAACTAAATAAATACATTTTAATTTCTAAATTTGAGTAGAGTAACAGCTTAGCAAGTGCATTTTAATTTTCTAAAATTGAGCAAAGTAACAACTTATTAAGTGCATTTAAATTTGAGCAGAGTAACAACTTAGTAATTATAATTTAATAATCTAAATTTGGGCAGAGTAATAACTTAGCAAAAACTCAAGTTTAACATCAAACAATATAATAATAATAATAAAACTTAAGCCTAAACTGGTTTAGAGGAAAACCCTTTCTACCAACATGCAAAGTGACAATAATTTAGAACCAACCCCACTCCCCCCATTACCTCTAAGGTGGTTGATGAAGAGGATGAAATTGTTGATGCCAAGCTCCTAAGAAGAGAACTTTACTAGTTGTTGGAAAACTAGTAAAATTTTAGCATAAAAGCAAAGTAAAAGAAAAAAAAATCTAGAGAGAGAAGCTCTCTAAGTATTTGGTGGCTTGAGAGAGGGAGAGGTGCTGAAAAATGGTCCAAAGCCATGGCTATTTATAGAGGAGGAGAAGGGGTTAGGTGTCCATAAAATTACATATGCCATTATGTAAGCATTATGTCATAAATCCAATTTTTATTTATTTTTAATCTGATTTAGGGTACACATACACCATTTAGGGTGGTGAATCACCCCTCCTAGGCTTGGGGACGTGCTATATAAGCTGTCCTCAAGCTACTCAGTGTAAATTTTATCTGTAGGTGAATTAACCGGTACTGATAAAAACGCCTAAACTTGAAAAATTAGCTTTTAATATCAAAATAATGCATTTTAATGCAAAACTGGACAAATACATTACTTTTGATCAAAAATAAATTTCTAATAATAAATTTTAATTTTTATTAATTTAATTCGAATTATATGTATTTATTTTGTATTTATAAGCTAGAAAATTCATAAAAAATCCATTTTAATTCAATAAATACCAAAATTTTTGTAAAAATTCTAAAATTAAATATTTCACCAATAAATAAATTAAAATTACCATTTTCACCTATTTTTGAATGTCATATCAATACTGACTGACTTATTAGACACCTAGAGGCATTTTGGTCATTTTACACAGGAATTCTAGAAAATTCCAGAAAAATCCCAAAATTATATTTTAATATATATGACATGATTCCAAGCTTAAATTGACATTTTAATGTCAATTGAATCTTTTCCTCATGTCAGCCCTTTTATAATGAAACATATTTAGTATAAAATTTTTAAAATATTTTGAAGTCAAAAAGTTTTTGGGCTATTTCAACAGTCAATCAGGGGTATTTTGGTCATTTCACAAAAACTATCTTAATAAATTCCTGAAAATTTTCTAAAATTATTCTAAGTATATTGATAACTTAAAAAGAATTTGTAAACACTTCTAACTATTTTTTTAATTTTGTTATCTGATTTTTTTAGGGGCAAAATGGTCATTTTACCCATTTTGAGCTCAATTCCCCAAAAATTTACTAAAAATATAAACTAAGTACTACATAACTGTAGTAATCAAATTTTTGAGATTTTCATCTAGTTCTCCAAAAATAAATACAGAATAATTAAGAAAATAAATTGATATACAAAAATAGGGGTGTTATAATCACTGCCCATCATCAAACCATTTGTGTGCTACTTCTTGAACCTCTATTTCAAATCCTACTAAGTAATATTAAGAATCCACTTCCCCAACTAGCTTTACTTTGTCTTAACTTAACAAATGGAGTATCAGTGCCCATCATCGACCATTTTGTGTGTGGCTTCTCAAACCTCTGTTTCATGTAAGGGTGCAAGGGGTAAGGAAGGTTTTTAAAGGAAGAAGAGATTATAGAGAAAAGGCATGAGTAGAAACAAGAAAGATGTTGGTGGTCACATATACATTTTCGTTAAAATAGTTTATACAATTTTAAATCAAACTTGACCCTGTTATGTGATAGCTAAGTGTGTACCTAATTGATTGTCACTCAAACATTTAACATACCAACTTAACTTTTCTAACAAATCATTTAATTAATTTGAGGCACCATTTTAATTCATCCTACAATTTAAAAAACTATAGAACATAGGAAAACACAATAAAGGGTTGAATTGTGTTTTAATAAATTTTACGTAAATGTTTTTGTTAAAACACTTATCATCTTATCAAACAGGCGATATATTCGAAGTTTAATGAAAGGCACTATTTTATCCCTTTAAAAAAATTATGTAAAAAGCTTTATCAAAACAAGTTTTGTTTAATTGAAGGTAAACTTAAAACAAAATGTATATACAAAAGAGATGTTAAAACAAAATTTATATATAAAGGAGACGAAAAGGAAAGATCAACACAAAGGTTTTTATATTAGTTCATCCCAAACCCGAGACTATGTCTAATTCTAGGCAACGCCACCATGTTTCCACTAACTCAAACAAGTTATAAGTATTCCTTGCATCAAGCCTTTTTAGGCACTGACATTGACCCATTGTTTGGTTAAGTAGAAATTGAGAAGAGAGAAGTAGAGAAGAGAGAAGTGAGTAAGAAAAAGTAGTTTTATGTTGTTGTTGTTGTTTAAGGAGAAAAGTAGAGAAGATAGAAAATATACATATGGGACCCACTAAAAAAAATCTCTCCTTTGTTGGAGAGAAAAGAGAAAAAACTAAAATAAAAAATAGTGGGACCTACTTAAAATTACAATTATAACCTTATTACTTCTTTCTATCTCACAAGATCTACATATATTAAGGGTAAATATGTCTTTACAAGAAATTTTATTCTCTTTCTCTACACTTTTCTATCCAGCCAAACAAGCAGAGAGAAAACTCAACTTTTCTTTCTCTTCTACTTCTCTCATACTTCTTTCAATCCAAACACCTTAAAAATCTACCCATTCTTTACTCATTCTCTCTTCTCTCTTCTCTATTCTCTACTTCTCTCTTTACCCAAACAAAGCATGAGTATTTATTAATTTGCTTCTCCAAGCAATACACCAAATATTCTTTGAATCAAAGCCTCTTCAGGCTTATACCTTTTCATTTAGAATAAGGTTAGGGTAATGCTCACATACTACTTCATCTTTATTAAATGGATGTACAAGGTTTAAGCATAAGTCTTAGGTCTAAGAGTATTTCAAGAGAAAGAGAAGAGAACATTTTAAAGCTTCAGTAATTACAAGATTTTTCCAAAAAGTTCTTCCTAAGTCTTTATCACTTTGGTATTTATAAGCCTCTAGAAAATTTAGTCGTTGTGAGTGCTTTGTCTTGCATCATCTTTCTTCTTTTTCTTCAGAGAGAGAGAAAGCGAACATTGGAGCATTAATGGTTGCATTAAATGCCTTTCACCAACTTGTCACTTTGATAAGATAAAGCTGCTTGCTTATCTTGCTTTTCTTAAACAATTGTCGTGTAAAGAAAGCATGTTTGCTTTTGTTCCTAGAAGTACACTATTGTACTTTGTTGGTGGTAGCTAGGTACACCTTTTCACAAAGTAGGTGAAGTTATTCTATTCACTTTTCTTTAAGCTTCCTTGATATGCTTTTGAGCTTATAAGACGTTGGAATTGTGCTTTTTAGTCCCTAAAAGATAACTTAAACACGTATGTATATATGTACGAATATTTTAGTTGAAGCGTAATATTTTATGTATAATCTAAATAAAACGATCTTCCTTCATCTTTTATAAGCAAAACATGTTGAGTCTTGTTTTAAAAACATAATAATTTGTTTGCTTAGTCAAAACATAATTTGGGGTCCTTAATCGTCCTTTGTCCTAACAGAAACTAAATTAATAATTTCTTTTATCATAAGCTATAGTGATTAATTTTTAATTATTTTTTACTTTGTATTACATCCATCTATGACTAAACTTATGTTGTATAAACTTAATAAGTACATCTAAAAATTTTTATAAAATTTAGGCTAAATTACTATTTTGGTCTCTTATCTCTTTAGTAAATTTTATTTTTGTTCTTTATCTTTTAAAAATTCTGTTTTGGTCTTTTATTTTTTAAATATGGCTCAATGTTATGCTTCTGTTAGTCTAAAACTAAAGCTGTTAATAATTTTAAAATAATAGCAATTAAAAACCGCCACAAAGCAATTTCTCTTTTTTTTTTTCTTTTCTCTCTTCTCTTCCCCCTATTTGTCTTTTCCCTCTTTCTCTCTGTGACTCTTTTCTCTCTCACCTTTGCGATTTTGTGATTGACATTATATCCTCAACCTTCTTTTTGATCGCAATAGCACCCTCTATAAGAAAAAGAAGAAGAAATAAGATGAGTTAATCAATTTGCGAATCGGTGAATGAGAAAAGGAGAGAGTAGCGAATATTTTTTTGTTTTTTGATTAGCAAAATATACATTAATAATAAAATATGCTTAAATTGAGCCATTTTGCCTAATTAAAGACCAACATACATAAAGAATTTGGCAAGCACGAATGCAGTGCACAAAACAAAATCAATAGCCACCAAAAGCGCACCGGATTAGGTTGAGAAGTAGCGGGAGGAGCGAGGAAGAGACGCGAATCTAGCAGCGATGGCGGAAGCATGCAAATGGAGGAGTTGAAGAAGAAGCAAAAGTGGCTAGGGTTTAAGGTGAGAAGAGAGAAGCCTTTGCAACATAGTGTTTGGGTTTAATCTTAGGTCACACCCAAATAAGGTAGTGGCAGTTAATATTAAAATAATAAAAAATCGTCATCATTTTAAAATTATTAATGACATTAGTTTTAGAGTTTAAATGTTATCTACTATCAGTGTAAAACTTTTTACACTGTCAATCAATCGAAAACCAACTTTAGTGTGACTTTTAGGGTGGTTATTATTAAAGTCAACAAACTTACCATACACGGTGGATTGTGATTGGATGACAGTCAGTGTCCATAGGGTGAAGTCACCATAGACGTCGGCTTTTAAAGGGTGTGACAATGTTAGGAGTCCCACATTGTCATTGAATGGAATAAGAAGCTTGATGTGGTACTTAAGTCAAGAAGCTCTTTCACCTAATGGACTAGTCTTTTATGTTGAGCTTTTCTCTTGTGCTTAAGTCCTAACAAAAACATTTTTTCTGCAACAAAAAAACAAAAGAAACTAAGAAAGCCGAAGATAGAAATGCACTTGCTTTATTGATAATTTTATTGATATATACTTACAATTTAAAAATTTTTAAAATGCTTTTATAACTTTTTGAAAATTTTGAAATAAGTCCTTACTTCTTATCTATATTAAGAGTGTATTTAATCATTTCAGTTAGTTTATTTAATTAGCTTATAAGCTTATTTGACTGAAATAAAGTATTTAATAAACACCAACAAGTGCATAGCCTACTTTCTCTAAACTAACAAAATGATAACATTGAGTCACATTTAAAAAATAAAGGACTAAACAAAACTTTTAATAGATAAAGAATCAAAATAAAATTTACTAAAAAGATAAGGGATCAAAATAATAATTTAGCATAAAATTTATAGGGCTGATGCATCGTATAATGTGAGAATATTATTTTATTTGAGTACTCAAAATTTATTAGATGAATTAATTTATTTGATTATAATACGTGACAATTGTTTAAATTTTAACTTTTAATCTTTTAAAAGATTTTGTATTTTTTTTTTAATTTTGTTTTAATTTTTTTTTCCATACACAATAAAAATTTTACGAAAGATTTTATTTACTTCTGCAAATTTAAAAAATGTATTTTTAAAACATTTTTTACGTTTAAACAAGACAATAAAATTGTTGTAACAAATTTTGATACTCATTTATATTGTATCAACTAAAATGCAATTAATTTTAAGAAGGATTCTTGATCAATAATCTTGATCAATTAATATCTTTTTGATGAAATATTTAACATTGTAAGAAGAATTATTGATCAGTAATGTCAAATTTCATTTTATTTGAAATATTTTCTAATATAAATATTTTACAAAAGCTTCTAAAATGTTAAAAGTTTGGATTTGAACCTAAAACCTCCAACTTTTCTTCATGTGGTAATTTTTATAAATAAGTTAACTTATTTAACTAATTTTATGTACTTAAACAAAATCATATTCAAATATTATAACATTGACTCTACGTTACCACCATGTGGTAATCATGGTACTTTTGTAAAATTTGTAAGTGTTGCGCCACGTGTGAAAAAAATAATAAGACAAATAGTGGCTTTGCGTGTCAAAGACAAAAACTATTCCAAACTTGAAAATATAGTATTTTTTATATTTTTTGGCAATATATTTGTAAAAATACCCTTGTTAATTTGATCAATTGTGAATTAAAAATTTGTGTATTGTCAATTGTGTATTTGAAAGCTGAAAAATGAACTTTTAGTTAAAAGTTGAAAATTGTTAATCTAACTTTTTGAATTAGAAATGCTTAGTCAAATTAAGCTAAATGATTATTAAACAATTTTTATTATGTAAATAAAACTATATTTTTAGTTTTTTGAATTAAAAAATTAGAATAGTACTGTAATAATTAAAATAGATAGTGTAATATCAAAAGAGATGGTAATGAAGAGTTTCATTAAATATTAGGAGTAAAAATAAAAAAATAATTAGTTATTAATTATAAGTTTAAAAACTATAACGGTTAAAGACACTATAAGTTAATCAGATAAATTTATTTATTAAATATTTATGTTTTAATCAAATAAATTTAAAAGCTAATCAAATAAGTATAAATTAATTGAAATGTCTTGCTAAATACTCTCTAAAATAGGTAAAGTGTATGCACGGTTTTTTATTGGCAAAAATTATTTATTAAAATGATAATTAGAAATGATATTCAAACCCAAACAAATAGTAAGATGAAAGCGATATTTAATGTCTACAAATAAAAACTATCTTTGTCAGTGAAACAATTCTTGCTTTTACATAATGTCCACTACAAAAAGGCTATGATAGTATTATTTTTCTACCAAATAAGAAAAATTGAGATGGGCAATACACCTAACATATTACAACACGAATAAAATTATCAAAGCTAAATGGTCCAAAACCAAGGGTCACAAACAAACGGAATGTGAGTGTTTGCAATTCAATCTGAAATTATGTATAGCGCGACTCATTACTACTCAATGGAGAAGTCACTCTTTATAACTTATAAAAATCACGTATAAAATGCAAGTCTCTCTTAATAAATACGAAACTAGGCATGCTCTTAATGTAAAAGCCAGAGACAGATTCAGGGGCTAAGTGCAAAAAACTTGTTAAAATTTATATGTATATATTTTAATATTTTATATATAATATATAGTTTTTTAATTTATTAATTTAATTATTAACTTTTATATGTTAACTTTGAGTCTTCACTTTAACGAATAAAGACTTCTTCCAATATAGTCTCTTTCTCAATATTCCATGTGACTTATCCCATATATGACATTTTAATTTTCTTTTTTATATTTTATTTTTTTGTCAAATACTGTTACTTAAATTTTATCAACCCTAATTTATGTAGTTAATGTCAAAATTTTCTTTATCGATAAATTTGCAAGTCATAAATATAAATTTTGACACAGTATATCAAATTAATGGTAGATTCACACAATTTATTTTCAAAATTCACTCATTAATTTCAAAATCTTACCTCTCTAATTTATTATTATAAAATAAAATAAAATATTCATTCTTGAGAATAACTAAGGACACAATCACATATCATATTTCAATTTGATTTATTTGTTTGATGATGTTGATCTTTTTATATATATTTCTCTTAATTCACAGTTTAAAATTTTATCTAAATTTAAAATTACCTGTATAATAAACCTAAAACTTGTTCGTGTTTGTTGAAATCTACTTAATTTTTTACTCTACTGTAATTTATAGATTGTTGAAATTTTGTATTTCATTCTTAGCTTATAAAATAAAATTTTCTAATATATGTAGGTGGACAAGCTATCTATCCTCAACAAAGCTATCGATCATGTGAAATATCTTCAGAATCGTGTAAAAGATTTGGAGGAAGAGAACAAAAAGAGAGAGGTAGAACTCGTAATGGGCTTCAAAAACAACAAATCCAATGTTACTGCTGTTGGTCACGACTTTTCTGAGATCTCTGATTGCTTAGATAGACCTACCAAGTCATTTCCCGAGGTTGAAGCAAGAATCTCAGCTAAAGATGTACTTATTAGAGTTATCTGTAACAAACGAAAGGACATTGTAACGAAGCTACTGTCTATACTTGCAGCTCATAATCTCTCCATTGTTTGTTGCAATGTTTTGCCATTTGGGAATTCTACTCTAAACATTTCCATCATTAGTATCCATTATCAAAGATTGTCATCTTCAATAGATATTTACTTTCTAGGGAGCAATTATATTGAGCTTGTTAGTGTTTTTTTTTTTTTTTTCTCACACTTGTATGCCTATTATAGTATTATATATATAAAACCTTAATAATCAATTATTGTAATGTATTGTGTAGGTGGACTGTGAATTCAGCATAACAATGGATGACCTAGTGAAAATTTTGAACAAGGATTTGCTGAAGTGCTGTAACTTGCAACAATAATTATTGAATCACGTACTTGTAGGTTTTAAATACATTATAAACCAGGAATAATACCTGTGCATTGCACACCGTTTTTTTTTTTTTGTTGGTACATCTTGTTGGTACATACATTGCACAAGTTTATTTAAATATGGAAAAATAATTTAAATATATAAAAAAAATATGAGATCTACGTGTCCCTAGATAGAACCTTCCAAGCAGATAATTATCATAATAGTGCATTTCGGGCAATTACAATTCAAGAAACTTCAATATCTATAAATACCAAGGATACGAAGACGAAAGAGGGAACTCTTTTGCAAAATTTCGTTAAGAAATCGAATTCTCTCTATTTCATTATTGTCTCTTTTGTTGAGTGTGGTTACAAAAAACTTGTACTTAATTTGTATATTTGTCTTACTAAGACGAAGTAGTCCAATGATTTACTCTTAACATTTTCTTGATAATAATGGTGGAAGCCTAAAGAGATTTTATGATGAAGAATACTTGAGTTTGAGCTTGAAGAGACTTGTATCTAAATAATACTTGGGTTGTTGTTTGGAGAAACAAGATAAAGAATACTCGTGCTAAGCTTGAAAAGGCTTGGGATAAAGAATACTTGTAACAATCTTACCTGTTAATGAAAATCTTGGTGGTATACTAAGAATTAGACATAGTCTTAGTTAAGACGAACTAGCATAAAAACTTTATGTTTTTATCTCTCTCTTTTATCTCTTGATTAAGTGTTTAAAAAGAAATAAGTAATTTAAATATATTTACCTTAAAACTTAATTGTGATAAAAAGTGTTTAATTGATTTTCGTCTTTCTTATATATATTGTATCATCCTACTTAAGGTGAAATATATTTCAAAAAAAAATTGCAAAAAATTGTCTAAAACACAATTCAACCCTCTTTGTGTTTTCTTGTGACTAACATAATTATATCATATTATAATAAATTATAAGAAAATGAAAATATATTCATAAGAATAATATATATACATACTATATATATATATATATATGTATATATATGTATGTATGTATTTCGACTTCAAGTTCGCTACATTGTTAGAGTTACTACATTTAAGGTATTGACTGCTTTGTAATCATTTGGACTTGACAATTTTATTTTTAAAAAGTGCTTTGGTGGGTTAAGAAACAAAAGCATTTTATAAATTATCTTTGGTCTCAATTCTTAAGTAATGTGGAACCCTTTTGTGTACCTAAATAACATGCACACACTCACCTAGTCCCACACTCAACCTTCCCCCCCACCCCACACACGCACACTATTACACTACTGTAACTTATGCTTACTATTACAATATCAATAACTTTATATAATATGTGACTTTTATTAATCCAACCGTCAAATTATAATTATTTATTACCTAGATTGTTTGAGTCATATTTGTGAAAAATGAATAACAATAAGAAGGTAATTAAATATTTCATATTTTTGAATATTTTAAAAGTATATTTACGTCAATTTTGGTGTATCTAAATGATGTATTAAATAATTTTGAATTATTATAAAATTTTGTAGATATAATCTGTGTGAAAGAAATTTTCAATTCAACGGTGAGTTTTGAAATAAAAATATTCAATTAAAAATTATTGAATAGTAGAATAGTAGTGTAAATTATATTGATTTTGATACATCCCATATATACATGTATACATGTACACACACACACACACACATATATATATATATTTCGTAACAAGGTTTTCAAGTAAATACATCAAAGAAAAAAGTTAGTTTTAATTAGTAATTAAATAACCACTCCCAATTGTTTTTAATACAAACTGAAAGACTTTGACTCCTTACTTTGAGGTTAGGTAGGTCAAACTTGTTGATATTTTAATTTAATTATATATTGAGTTCTTTTCAGTTCTTTACAAGGTTAAAATAAATTCCGTAAGAACATTTATAAGGTTTATGATTGACTTAAAATTATTTTATAGTGATAAATGTGTATGATCTAGAAGTGTGTACCACTGAGCACATGGATCAATTAACACGAAATTGTTCCAGCTTAATCAGTAGTCTTAAATTCAAATCCTGAGTATGCAATTGCGTTAAATATTCAAGGAGAGTTTTGTCGTCCATAATAGTTATTCTACCTAACTCGAGTAAGATTGCTTTCCACAGAAGATACATGTGATCAATACTGAAATAAAAATGATTGAGAAATGTGACGAAATTAATTAATTTTTCATCATTCTTTACTTATAAATGAATTCGATCCTTCACTTGATTTCCTTTTGTATACAAATTTGTTATTTTTTAAGAGAATTTTACCCATTATTTTACAAATTCAATAGAGGCTACAAGAACTCTTAGTTTTTTCTTATAAAAATATGTTTTTATTCTCATAAATATATTTAAATTTAGCTTTTGTCTTTCAAAATTCTTTTGTTAATTTTGATATTCTTATAAATTTATTTTTTTTAAATGATTCTATCATCATTTAGTATTGATGTGACATGCTTCTAAACCTATTATATTTCATGTCACTTCAAAATTGTTTTTAATGTGACATCAATTTTAGATGCATATTATGTTACTACTAAGAATGACTGAAATTATTTTAAAAAAATTAAAATTTATGAAAACTAAAATTAAGAAGAAAAAAATAAATTTAATCACACTTACATGTACAAAAACATATCCAAACCTAATATTTTTAGTTGGACTTGGTGATTTACGTAAATAGACTCTACCAGGTCTTGTTTCATATTTTGTGGTTCCGCTTTAATTTCCCAACAGATGTCCTTGTTGATTTTCTCGTTTTACTAGGCGAAGACTCCGATGGACAAGGGTAACAAATGGTCTATCGTGGACCAGGTTTTGGGACTGGTTACTGTAAGTTTTTTTTTTTTTTTTTACACAACAACTAATTTTTTTTAAATCAGTCAATGACTATTTTATCCTTAATAAAAGTAAATTTTTTAATGAAAGTAATTTAACATCTCTAGTTGAATTACGAAGAGTATGTCGCAAATGGGAAGCCTCGAAAAGTTTCATGGTCTATCGTAATTAGGTGTTTGTGGATTGGATTGGATTGGTTTTGAGGAGAAAAACTATCCGATCCAATCACTTCAGCTTTGTTAATTCATCATTCAATCGGTTTGGTTTAAAATTTAAATCTAATCCAATTTAAAACGGTTTGAATTGGATTGATTTTTGGTTTTAATCTTACTATTATTTTTTAAAAAAGTATTAAATAAATAGTATGATATATAATAAATATATTAAAAAATAATTTAAAATATCAAATATTTCATTAATGAATCATTATATAACTTATACTAGTATAACTCTTCAAATATATATTATTAAAAATAAATTTACACAACTTAATAATTATGTTTATGTATCTTTACTCAAATAGTTACTAAAAAACTATCTTTAAATAAATAGATTTTTTATAAACAAGTATAATTTATGTGATAGGTTTACAAATATATAAGAAATAAAAACATAAACATGAGTGATATTAGAAAATTGCAAGTGAAAAAATATATATGCATGTATAAATTCGGTTTAGATTGGATTGGATCAGTTTTCAAAATCGAATCCAAAATTTGATCCAATCTAATAAAAATTTTCAATTTTTTCAATTTTCAATTTTTTCGGTTTTCGATTTTTGGATCGGTTTTCGGTTTTCATTGGATTGGATCAGTTTATGAACACTCCTAATCGTACTCAGTCGGTGAGTCAACCAGCATGAAAAAGTCCTCCTCGTCATTGCTCTCGATCTTGGTCGAATCGAACTAGACCAGTTCAATCCCTACCGAGTCAAACTCGTAGGGGAGCTTGGATTGGAACCCGAACGCGACGTCCAACTAGGCATTCTCCTTGTCAAACTCAACGTCGTCCATGGTTGAGGCAAAGGTTCTACGAAGGAAATAGGTTTAAGAGAAAAGGGACATTTTTAAGAACAAATGTTGATTAAAAAACTAATATTATAAAATGGAATTTGGGTTTCAAAAAAAATTTGATTAGTAATATATAACATTTTTCTATCACAATTACATGACCTTTTTGAATTCTTGTTGTTCCTGCAAAATCTTGTCTTCCCCCTTCTGCTTTCCTCTTTCACTAGAATCTTCGTAACAGCAACCTTTCTCCCTTTTCTATGCAATGTTCCTCCTTCACTCCAAGATCACGCCAATGGGGGGTACCTGCAAAGACACTTCGATGCTTAAATTAGAGGGAAGGTTGTATATAGTGGAATAATGAGTCAATTAGGGTTAGAAAGTGTGCACCTAGGTCACATATATGGATGAGTAAGTGTTACCAAGTTACCTGATATTCTTGATTTCATTATAGAGATTTGATGCATAGTTTCCCATAGTACGTGCAAGTTTCCCTATTTCTTGATTTACATTAGGCCAAGCTCTACTTAGTAGGGCATCTCGATTAGAGGCCAAAGTGGCTATTCAACCTAGCTTCGAGGTGCCAAATTCGAGCGATACACAAGCCTCCTAAGCTTCGACTTGTGGAGAAGCTTTTCCAGTCTATCCAGTTATGCCAAGTGGAGATTGGATGTTTTCAATCGTTCAATGGCTGTACGAATTGAAGGCTGAATTTCTGGCCAAACTTTTAAGCTCATGAAGGTTGTTCACACGAAGTCGGGATAGTCGAGGCAGTCACAAGGGTTGCCTCATCAACTTCGACCAGTGTAACACCCTTACTTTTGCCGAATATAAATCTTGAAAATTTGATCCTTATGGTTATGTTTGTATTAGTAAGTAGTACTTAGTTTAGATTTTTTAATAATTTTTGGGAAACAAAGCCTGAAAATTGGTAAAAATGATTGTTTCGGCTCGAAAAAGCCAGAAAACATAATTAATAAAAAAAATATTTGAAAGTTTTTTAAAAATTATTTTTAAGCCATCAATATACTTAGAATAATTAATAATAATTTAACAAATTTTTCAAAAATTTATTGAGATAGTTTTTGTGAAATGACAAAAATACTTCTAGTTGACTACAGGGAACCAACCAAAGACTTTTTGACCTCAAATATTTTAAAAATTTTATACGAAGTATATTTTAATTAAAAAAATTATTTTGGCAGAAAAATAGTGAAAAATGTAACACTTCTATTCCACTTTTTTCAACTATTTTTCTAATATTTAATGATTTATTTTTGAAAAATCAAAAAGAAATCTCAAATTTTCATTTTGCACAAGTTAAATTCAGAATGTTGAGAGCTATCTAACCATGATTTTTAATAATTTTTCTGAGCCGAAGCCCCCAAAAAATTAGAAAATAATGATTTTGCCCTTATTTCTTAACATGAAGGACTAACATGAGAAAAAGATTCAATTGACATTAAAATGTAAATTTGAGCTTACAATCATGTCATATATATTAAAATATAATTTTTAAAATTTTCAGGAATTTTGATGCAAAATGACCAAAATGTCCCTAGATGTCTAATAAGCCTAGCCAATATTGGTTTGACATCCAAAAATGGTAAAAATGATAATCACATATCATTTCTAGGTAAAATATTTAATTTAAAATTTTTGTAAAAATTTTGATATTTATTGAATAAAATGAATTTAATATGAAATTTTTAGCCCAAAATTACAAAAATAAATTAATAAAAATTTGAAAATATTAAAAAAATTAAAATTTATTTTTATAAATTTATTTTGATAAAAAATAATTTATATGTCAAGTTTTACATTAAATTCATTATTTTGATATTTAAAGCTAAATTATTCAAGTTTAAGCGATTTTATTGGTACCAATTAATTTAACTATAGATAAAATTAACACAAAAAAAGTTGGGATAGCCCATATGTCACACATCTAACTCTAGGGGCTGACTCACAACTCTGGTTTTGTTTATGTGTCCTTAAATTAGATTAAAAATGAATAATTAATCCTAGCAACATTAGCCATAAGGGCCAAAGAAACAAAATCAAGGGGCGTAAAAAAATCATGTCTTCTATGGGTAGGAACACACTCTTCTTAGCAAAAATGTCAGCTACTTAGTTAGCCTCTCTATGAATGTGATTCTAGGATATAAAACCATCTGGGGGCATAAGGTTCCTAATCTTGGTAGTCAGATTGAAGCAAGAATGATTGATGCTATAGTGAGAAATATGTTTTAAAGCTGATTGAGAGTCTATCTCCACTTGAATTCTAACATACCCTTAAGTCCTAGCAATTTTCAACCTGTGGTATATGCCTCATAATTCAGCTTAGGTTATGGAAAATGTCCCCAACCTATAAGAGAAACCAGCAATGAACTAACCATTCCAATCCCTCAACACACCACCACCGCAACCTACAGACTGGTTTTGGCCAAAAATTGTTCCATTAGAATTAAGTTTTAACCATCCATGAGAGGGGGTTGCCATCTGATATCCCCAACATATGTAGCCCTAACAGACTTTTGATTTAGAGAAGCTAAAATTGTTGAAGCCAAATTAAAAGACTTAAGGGTTGCTTGCACTGAACCAACAACATTATCAATTGGTATATTAATTGAATTGAAAATAAGCTCATTTCTGGCTTGCCATAAACCATCAACAGTCATACCAAAAAGAAAGGGGCCAATTATCAATTGTGTGACACTTTGATTTAAGATTAAAACTCAACCAGGAGTGTATGTTGTTAACTTGAAAGCCAATAAGAATGTTTCCATGAAGAAGTTTATTCCACACCTCCATAGTATAAGGACATTCTCTTAAGAGATGTAGAAGTCTCCTTATTGTTTAAGCACCTAGGGACACATAACCTCATTAGTGAGTCCCCAAATAAATCTATATTTATTAGTAAGAAGACTATTCCTAGCCACTTTCCAAATCATGAGTCTCACCCTCTTAGGACCCCTCCAACTCCACAACAAAATTGTATATGCTAGGCCTTGGTCTAAAATTATGGCCATGTAAATTATCATAAGTCAAGGAAAGAGTAAACCCCCCATGATTGGCTTGCTTCCAAACCAAACGATCATTCACATTAGACTCAAAAGGCGGTGCTAAACCTCAAATGTTGTTGAAAATAATAGCAGGTAGCTTATTTTGGACCTCTTAAAGATTCCAATTGCCATTTCGATCAATAAATTGATGTAGATTTGCAGTAGGAAAACAAGGGGCTAAATTTGGATTAATATAATCCAAAATTTTCTCACAATTTGAACCTATCTATCATTCCAAAATTCAATCCATTTTCCATTACCAATCCATCATTCTAAATTGGTAACTACATTAGGCTAGCTTCTAACAACGCCTCTCCAAAAATTTGAACAGGTGTCACATTTAATGGTATCATAGCAGTTCTTTCCTATCAAAGCCTAGGGTATGGCCTTGACCTTCTTTGTGTTATGTGCTCTTTCATTCTTTGTTGACAAACAAAAATGTAAGATAACTTGTTTGTTCTTATATCTTTTGTTGAGACATAGAAATATAAGATAAGTTTAAATTATGTAGTACTATGTGAAGATAAAATAGAACGTCTGGAACAACTCACAATAGAAGAACTATGAAGAGTGGGCTGCGCACTCAATAGAAGACTTTGCTAAGAGTAAACCTAGTGTTAGTTGTGAGTTTGGTAGAAGTGATTAATGCATGTCTAGGTAGATTTTGGCTAGGAAAGATTTGGTAGTTAAGAGTGTCCATTGTGACCCACTTCTCTTTCCTGGGAATCTATCTGGTGTACTATTTCACAAATTGCTTTTACTCACCTGACCTATGGTTTTATTCAAGGCAATGAATTGAGCGGTGTTCTCTTTTTCAAACCATGGCTGGAAGACCATAACAAGATGGTACTCAACAAATACTAGAAAGAATGACTCACCTCAGTTAAAAGAAGACTTGACCCAAATAAAGTTCAACACTAGATTGAAGAGATTTTTAGAAAACTTACAAGATGGTGATTACGGAGAAGTTATTTCCACACAGAAATAACTATTATTTACTAAAATTGAATAACTTCCTATATAACTATTTCTGTAAGGAAATTGATATTAGCTTTCTCAACTGAAGTATTCTTTAAAAAACATTACTCCTTTCTAATGAATCCTAATTAAGTATGTTGATAGGAACTCACGGCTAACAATTATACTCAACTAGAGAGACATAATGTTAGATACAATACAAGTTCTTCACAAGTTAGCCACGACAATAACTCAACAAGCAAAAGTTATTGATTATCTGACCACCACACTTCTTCAACAACAACCTCCAGTATATGAAGTTTTTTCATCTAGTAAGCGGGATACCAGATATTTGATTTGACCTAGTACGGTATCTTGAAGAAATTGTCAACAACGTCAACGTTGGTATCAAAATCATAAGATGAAACATGCACAATGAAAGAATACTGAGCAAAAGGAGTTTTATGATAAGAAGAAGCATTTCTATTTCCCATCTCAATTCTCCAAGAACACCTCTGAATAGTAGAATTACGCCAGTAGAAATTTAAATTTCAAAGCTAAAAATACTATTCATTGCTTCCAACATAAGGAACCTCATCTAGTAAGAGATTGTGGGCAGAAGATCATAACTTATTTCAATTGCAAGAAAAGGGGACATTGTAGCACACACTACAAGAACCAAGAAGGGAACCTGGCAATAGTAACCAAAGAAATAGCAACAACATACTTCAAGTTGGAGAACAAACGATAGCATAGATGAGAGGTTACAACGGACAATACTATTGTCGTTCAATCAAGATGACCCTTAGGTTGAATTATTACTTTAGACTAAGTTAGTCTTTCATCTTAGGTTATAATATAAAAGGAATCTTATCATCTTTAATTAAACATTTATTTGTTTTCTTTTGAATTGGCAAATCCTTTTATATTGTAAGACTCTGATTCACCATTCCTCATTATTCTTTAGATTGTATTATTCTCAAAAAATAAATTCATTTTCTAGTTAATTGATTGGTGCCACTTCTTACTTCAAAACCCATCTTGTATAGTTCACCCCAATATATCGATAAAGATGAGAATCATTTGAGATCACTTGTCTTGGTATTTAACTTAATCATTTTCTTCAATAATTCCAGACTCATATCTAATTTGTATCCCTTAATATGTCATTTAGACAAATGATGATAGCTTATAAATTATTCAGGTATTTATCTTAGTTAAGTGGTTTCTCAATAATCACTCTGATTTATTGAGAATTGGTTATTTATCATCGATTAAAATCAATCCTTTAATAAAACTTGAACATATATCGATGTTCCCTTGTTGATCACACTCGAAAATTTCATTAATATCCTATCAGTCTAGTCATTCCTAAATATTATCATTCAATTTTTTAAAGCTTTCAAATATGTACTCCTTCCTTAACCTTCATAACTGATTCCTTCTTCCTTAGAATCGTCTTGGTAATAATTATTCTTCATTCTATGGTTTATTCTTCATCCATTAGCATTTCTCTAAAAGTTCATAACACTTTTCCAACCACTTACCTTGATTTAGGATGAATTACCTAGGTATTGCATTAACTCACTTTGTCATATCTCAACTTTTAAACCTTGATATCTAGAAAATTATTCTCATGCTTTGATGCATCATTTGAACAATCACAATTCTTTCTTTAAGACCAAGGTTCTAATCTATTAGATTTACTATTATGTCAAATTTCTAACTATTGAACAAAATTCCTTGATTATGCCTTGTCTATTATTTGTGATTTAATGTAATTCTGAGTTTGACCAGCTCAACGTTACATTGGGCATTGGATTAAGAGACAATACATGATTGATAAACTTATGGATTGAGATAACTTATAAATTATGCACCATATGTTTAAGATAATATGTTTTGTTTATCATAAAGATGCAATAGACAAAGAAAGTATTTGGAGACAGCCTTGGATTCAACTGAGATCTGACAAAGATAAAGAATCAAGAGAAGATTCGTATATTGTAACCTTGTTTTCTTTATTAAGAAGTTTTGATTGTGCCAGTAACAGAGTTATAGTCCCAACTCTTTACACAACTAGCAAATTTCGAAGACGAAATTCCTAAAAAAGAGGGGAGTAATGTAACACCCTTACTTTTGCCTATTGAACTATTTTCTTAATTATTTTGTATTTATTTCTGGAGAACCGAATAATAATCTTAAAAATTTTATCCCTATGGTTATGTTCGTATTAATGAGTAGTACTTAATTTAGATTTTTTAATAGTTTTTGGGGAACTGAAGCCCAAAAAATAGTAAAATGATTATTTCATCCCTAAAAAATCAGATAACATAATCAATAAAAAAATAGTTGGAAATGTCTAAAAATTGATTTTTAAGCCATCAATATACTTAGAATAATTAATAATAATTTTAGAATTTTTCAAAAATTTATTGAGATAGTTTTTGTGAAATGACAAAAATATCCCTAGTTAATTACGAGAACCAACTAGAAACTTTTTGACCTCAAAATAATTTAAAATTTTATACTAAGTATATGTTAATTATTAAAATTTTATTTTAAAAGAAAAATAGCAAAAAATGTAACACTCCTATTTCAGTTTTTTCAATTATTTTTTTAATATTTGATGATTTATTTCTGAAAAATCAGGAAGAAAACTCAAAATTATGTTTTAAATTTAGAATGTTGAGAGTTATCTAATCGTGATTTTTAATCATTTTTCGGAGCCAGAGCTTGAAGAAATTAAAAAACAACGATTTTACCCTTATTTTTCAACATTAAGGACTGATATGAGAAAAATATTCAATTGACATTAAAATGTCATATATATTAAAATATAATTTTGAGAATTTTTTAGGAATTTTTGGGAATTTCGGTGCAAAATGACCGAAATGCCCCCAGTGTCTAATAAACCTAGCCAGTATTAGTTCAACATCCAAAAATGGTGAAAATGATAATCCTAGTTCATTTATAGATAAAATATTTAATTTTAGAATTTTATAAAAATTTAGGAAAGGTTTTCTCCTAAACCTTTCAATGCATAAATTTTAGTATGCTTCATTATATTGTTATAATGTTTGATGCTAAACTTTAATTTTTATTAAGTTTTTACTCTGCTCAAATTTAGATTATTAAATTATATTGCTAAATTGTTACTCTACTCAAATTTAGAAAAATTAAATTATAATTGTTAAGTTATTACTCTACTCAAATCTAGAAAATTAAATTATAATTGCTATGTTACTCTTCTCAAATTTAGAAAATTAAAATGTATTTACTAAGTTGTTATTCTGCTAAAATTTTGGTAATTAAATTATAATTACTAAATTGTTATTCTTCTAAAATTTTGATGATTAAAACATGATTACTAAGTAGTTATGCTATTAAAATTTTGATAATTACTAATATGTGATTTTTGGATTATTTAAATTACTATTGTGAAATTTCAGCAATATAAGATGAAATGTTGATTGTATTGATACTCAAATTAAATGAGACCAAGAAAACCTTTGTTTAAGAAGTTAGAAATTAATAAGTTAATGAGTAATGTAAAGCAAGTGACATGACACCCTGTAAGGGAAGCTACAGTTTGGTATACTGTAAGATAAAGGCAGGGACATATTGTTGAGGTCTAGAGGATATGGTATCAAGTGGTGAGTGTTCTAATGGTCAAGGTAGCGCTCTTGAGTTGGGACAATCACTTAACCAACTTGATAATTCTAACACCTGCCAACATCACTAGGATTGGTGAGAGTATACCTTTGTAAATGGACACCTGACTGTTATTTTATTTCTCAATGATGATGAAGACTGTATCATGTGATGATGTTAAAAGAGGTATATATACTTTCAGGTTTTGTTGAGAACTATTACTTACTAATAAAGAATATGAATCTATACAGAATTAAAAATAGTCTACGAAAACTTAGATAAAACCCCGGTTGCGACACCGATCATCTTTACCCATTTTAAACCGATTTTTTTACTTGTTCAATCCGTTAACCGATCCGCTCTGCTCATTCAGTTTTCTTTTCATTCGGATTGTTCGGTTCTCGGTCGGATGAAACATTTTTGCTCAACCTTGTCAAACATTAAGCTAATTAATGTGTCCGAGGTATATATGATATCTGGGTAGGATTCTAATAGTACGAATTAAAAGGTCGGGAAATAGTATCTGTTGTGCTGTTCTCTAAAGATTTGTAGCCAACTATTCATCAATAATTTTTTTTTGGGGGTGGCATCAATAATGTTAATTTATACTATTTAATTAAATAATATAGTTATCTTTGTCATACAGTGCGTTTTTTAAGTTGTTGTAACTTCATCCCATGCATAAAGTAAAGAGTAGAAAAAATAAGCTATGTGCTGATACTGTAAACAATTTTATATTATTATTTAATCATAAAACTATTATTATATATGATAAATTAGTTAACTTTTATAATAATTATCTTAAAGTCAACAAGAAGAAAAAAAGACATGGAATATAAATAAGAAGGGGACTTCAGGCAGTCGCTTCCTTTTGGGCTTGCACGTTTGAATCAGGCTAAATGGGCCTTTGCTTTCCATTTCCTTTTTAGGACTTGGGTTTGGAATTGCTAATATCAGAATAATAGAATAACATTAACAAATCATAAAAATAAATAAATAAATAAATTTTAGATAATTTATGTATCCATGTTTCATGCCTAGCTTTTTGCTTGTTCAATCATGTACGTGGTTTGAAATTGCCTTGCTGTATATATGACTTCTATTATTTGGTTGTGTTGTACATGTCACATTGTTATGTCAAATAAGTAGCCAATTGTTGATCCCAAAAAACAATAAAAAAAAAAAAGAGAGTTGAGTTAGCGCAAGAAATGTATAATAATAATAATAATAATATAAAACGTTTCAAATTTGTGTATATGTTTAAATTTATAATGTAAATGGTCTATTCATAATAAGCACAAAATTTCAATAAAAATAAGTAAAATCAAGTTTTACAATTCAGTTAAAATTAATAATAAATGATAAATCTTCCAAGGAGAAAAGGGTTATAATTGGGTGCGATATCTTTTTAATTCTAGGATTTTAGGGCATAAGTTATGACAACTTGGTTAATTAGAACTTTTATCTAAGTTAAGACATAAAGAAATATATAAAAAATTAATTAAAAATTTAGGATTGAAATTATAAAAATTAATTAATAAAGGTTAACGACATTATAAAAATTTATAATAGCTATTTTGAATGCACTTTCAATTTAGATATTACGAAAGCCATAAAAGATTAATGATAACCACCTTAGATGCACTTTCATTTTAGTTATTGAGAAAGCCTTTTAAATTAAAAAATTAATAGAATAAATTAATTAAAAATATTAATACACAAATATTTTTTTACCAAAAGAACTATGTAACTTTCATTTCCTATTACATATAGGGACGTAGGAGCAAGGGACCACTCTTATCAAGTTAAAAAATTACAAAATATAAAAAAATAAAAAGTCAAAATTTAATAATAATTTCTTCCTTTTTTTCAAAAATAACGAAATTTGTTTTAAATAATAAAAATTCTCATGTTAAAATAATAATAACAATAAATAAAATGTTCTTGAATTCTCCCTTTTTTTTTTCAAAAATAAAATTTGTTTTAATAATAAACTTTATCATGTTTAAAAGAGTAATAAATAAAACATTCAAAAATATTCTTGTTTTTCTTCTGAGGGGTAAAATAAATATTCTTTATGTTATCTAAATCTTGCAAATTTAATTAGAGGTATTTATCTTTATGATAGACATCATAAGGTGTTAACATCTTTTTTACATGTAGTCAATTCCCGAACTCAAATATGATTTTGCAGATTTTTTCATAATAAACCTTGGTGGTGACTCTATTTTTTAAATAATTTTTCATCGTCCTGTCATGATCCCAGTTATGACATGTATTAAAGATAGACTTCAAAAATATTTAAAGGCTTCATAGATTTTAAATAACTTATATAAAGGAACGATAATAGCTTTTAAAAAATGTGACTTATAAAGAAAAATGGAGAAAATATTTCTAACATGTTCAACTCATTTTCATATTTCTTAAAAATAGGAATTAGATATTTATTGATGAGATTTACAAATTAAAATATATTGAAACTAGTGTGATGACTTATGCGATGCACGGGCTTGTTATTATGTTTTAAAATTATGAAGTTGTTATTTTAATTTACATTTATTATATATTATTTGAGAGTTATGAAACATAAAATTTAGAGTAATGATTACAAATAACTAACCTAATATAAGTTTCAAAAAAGTTCTTTATACACCACATTTGACAATAAAAAATACTTAACAAAATCAAAACATGACTTATGTTGCTTAGCCACAAATATTAACAACATTCAAACTTCATGAAATATATAAGTTCTAAATAGAATAATAACACAAGAAGGACTTGGTAATGAATAATGTTAAGTTGATCAATCTTATTGGGTTCTTTCTTCACTGTCACTTTCCTAATGGGCTTAGTGGTGATAGCTTGTGTTTTAGTAAATCTACTCTCAAACTTTCCTAATGCAAAAATATCTTAATTTTTTATTTTTTTTACATTTATTACCTAATCCCAAAACACAAACTCAAAGTGATTAAAGAAAACTCTTTGATTTTTATTTTATTTATAGTCTAAAAAAGTTCTTTTTATGAAAAGGAACAAAAAATCTTACAATTCTCCTACGTCAATATGGATTAAGATTTGTTTTAATATATATATATATATATCAAAGTCAAAAATATAAAAGTAGAGTTTCAATTTTTTTTCTAGAAAAATATGAAGAGTGATTTTAAAAAAATTATTTTTTGTAAACAATGCAAAAATATTAGAAAAGATTAAATTTTTTTCTTGAGCAATGCTAGCAACACTCTCAAATACTCTCTTTCTAACACTCTCTCAACTATTGACTAAAATTTATTGAAAATTACAAATTTTGATGGGTTTTACTACTAAATCAAGAGAGAGACTCATTAAATAAGAAGTAGAATCTACCAAAATTTGTAATTTCTAATAAAATTTAGTCTATAATTGAAAGAGTGTTTGAGAGAGTATGAGTAACATTTTTCTTTTTTCTTAACAAAATATTCTAGATGTTAACAAAAATTTTATAAGAATTAAAAAATAATGTAAAACTTCATGTTTATAAAAAAAAAAAATCTATTGTTTTGTATAAATACATTTAAACAATGTTGACAACACATAAGAGTCATATATTCTTATTGTAAATGATTTAATTAACTGTTTGATGATAAATATAAGAGTAATGTAAAAAGAATAGAATAAGAAAGATCAAAGATATCATAAAATATATCCCTAAATTATAGAATTGATTACTAACCTTAAAAAACAACCTACAAATCTAGAAAGATTAAAACTAATTGTAAAAATATTTTTATATTTATCACCCAATTATATAAAAATTCAAATTGAGATCAAGATAAACTAATCCAAAAATATCATACTAATTGTAAAACTCTTTCTATATTTATTGCCTAATTCTAAAAAAAATGGAAATTAAAATCAAGATAAACAATTTTTTATTTTTACATTTATTACCTAATATTAAAAATACAAATTCAAATTGATTAAAGAAAACTCTTTGATTTTTATTTTATTTATAGTCTAAAAAAGTTCTTTTTTGATGAAAAGGAGAAAAAAACTTACAATTTTTATTTTAGGCAACTTTCGACTTGCCAATCAAGTTACAATTAATATAAGCTAATTAATTTTAAAATTATGAATTATATAACATATAGTTGATATGATACAATTAAAATAAAAATTTATATCGATTGTGTAAGTTTTATTTTTGAAATTATGGTAAAATAAAAATGAATAAGAAATGTAAATTATTGGTTTACTGCTTAAAAAATTATTTGGATGATTTTAAATTTGAAATTGAGTAAAGTTTTGAAATATATTGCGAACTATAATCAATTATATTTTTAAAAAGGAATTATATATTTAATTTTTTATATGATATATTAATTGAAATACTAAAATTAAATTCAATTAAAATTAAATAGATAAGAATCAAATTAACAAGATTTTGTAGTTATGAAAATATATATTTGAAGGATTTTATTAATTGTATAACATATTTGTTATATTTTTTGGTTACATATCTTTCAATTAAATTCCTTGTAAGATTTGCAAGCCTCTATCATTGCCCTTACAAAGCTTATTTTAAAAATTCTCATATTTAACTTTTAATGTTAAATGATCAATCAACAATTAAAAATAAATACACTCTAACCTATAAAAAATGGAATTAATTTCAAGGTCAGTGATTAAGTGAGTTGTGATTAATAATTATTCAAGTGAGCCTAAACATATCAAATGAATCAATTCCAATGGGCTTTGCTGAATAAAGAAAGATGGATCATTCTTTACAGAATATCAATCAAAATTGTCAAAATAATAACACTTTCCTAATATCCAATGCATTTTCAAACTCCACATCACATTCATTTAAGTTATTCAAAATAACCAACAAAAAGATACTAAGTGCTAACCAAAAAAAGTCCTTACAATTGATTGCCAACATCCAAAAAGACTAAATAAAAACCAAGTAATAGTAAAAAGTGTTCCAAATACAGTCAAAATATTCACCCACTCAACCACATGAATGAGGAAACACCTATGCTTTATAAACTTTAACTGAATTAAATTTATTACTACCAAACTGAAAAACAATCTCATCCCCTTCTTTTAATGCATGCTTAGCACATAAATTCTTCCACCCTTTGTCAATCTTGATGATCTTCTTTGGCACATCAAGAATGAGAATTGAACATTTTATTTGCAAACATGTCAGACCACTCAGCTTGAGTGTTTTGATTTCCTCACAAATTGAGCGAACTCTACTAGCAAATCAATTTTGAAAATATATTAATTCATTCATTCAAGATTAAAAAAGCTAAAGTACATATTTTTAACAAAAAAAAAACCTCATCTTTGACGTGAATTGTGATAAAATTGTAATGCTCGGCCGCTTTTAGGATGAATGACTATCCCCACAAACCAACACAAGACTTTTCAGTGTGCTTTGTCCTCACTCACACGCTTCCCGGGAAACTTCCCAGGAGGTCACCCATCCCTAAATCGCTCCAAGTCAAGCACACTTAACTATGGAGTTTTTAAGTGATGGGCTACCGAAAAGTAAATGCATCTTGTTGGTATAGGTAGCACTTATTAATTCCTTTAAGCTATCTTCAACTATACAGTCCCATACCTACACAGCCTCTGGATCCCTCTCATTCGGGTGTGTATTCGATTCATTCATGTACCCCTCTCGCTGGAAGCCTGCCAGGAGCTGCTCATTGTCCGTGCCTCATCTCTTTTGCACCGGCGATCACTCCCCATCCTCGTCAGCGCCCGGGATGTTACATGCCCACTAGCTTCCGCTTGGTTCGTCCTCGAACCATACCGTACTGGGAGAGAAGCCCTGCTCTGATACCACTTTGTAACGCTCAACCGCTTTCAAGATGAGTGACTATCCCTAGAAACCAACACAAGACTTTTCAGTGTGCTTTGTCCTCACTTACACGCTTTCCGGGAACCTCCCAGGAGGTCACCCATCCCTAAATCGCTCCAAGTCAAGCACGCTTAACTATGGAGTTCTTAAGTGATGGGCTACCGAAAAGTAGATGCATCTTGTTGGTATAGGTAGCACTTATTAATTCCTTTAAGCTATCCTCAACTGTACAGTCCCATACCTGCACAGCCTCTGGATCCCTCTCGTTCGGGTGTGTATTCGATTCATTCATGTACCCCTCCCGCTGGAAGCCTGCCAGGAGCCGCTCATTGTTCGTGCCTCATCTCTTTTGCACCAGCGATCACTCCCCGTCTTCGTCAGCACCAGGGATGTTACAAAAATTGCCTTCAATTTTTTTCTTCAGAAGGCTATGGTGGTTTTCCATGGTAAAGGATGTAGTGAAAATAGAGAATAAGAATGAAACCCTTCTTTTATATATGTAAAAATAATTATTTGGATTTAAAAAACAAATTCAAATTAATAGCAAATACATAGAAAATAGCAGCTATTAAAAATTCATCAATACCTTCTATTTAACTGTTTAATTAAATCAAAAATAATCTAATTACCTTAATTTAAAATAATATTAATTACCTTATATATAAAAAAATACATACGTACATACATATATATATATATTGTTTCAAATTAGAATATATACTTGTTATAATCACCTTATTTACTATATTTATGTATTTTGATAAATTAAAAAATAAACATAAAAAGTAAAAAATGACTTATTTATTTCTATTTTAGGAAGCAAAAATTACCTGAATATCCTTTCTTTATATACGTAAATATAAATATTTGAATTTAAAAATCAAATTCAAATTGATATCAAACATATGTGGAAAGTAGTAGTCATTAAGAACTCATTAATACCTTTTATTTAACTTATTTAATAAGTAATAGTAGCCATTAATACAAAATTAAAAAAATAAAAGAACATTTAAATGCAAATTAATGTCAGTTCCTTTAATTTATTTTCTCTTTTTTTAATTCTACTAATTAGTTAATTACTAAGTTAACTTCATTTTTACCCCTATTTGAAACCCTTCTTTTTCAAATCCTTAATTGCTTAAATAGTTTAATGACCAAATTACCCTTATGTTGAGTAGAAAAAATTACTCCAGACTACCTTACTTTTATATATATTAAGATTAAGATAAAGATTTCATCCCCTTTTACTCCAATTTTTTTAGCATTCCAGGTTAGCCCTACGAGGGAAAGAAGATTCTGAATTTTGATTTCACGCCGGGGGAAGGGGTCTTCAGTTCCTTTTAGTATTACATTATTTCTTACATGGAGATATTTATGTCTTTTAAAATTTTTTACTTAACGCGTGTTTGATTTAGTTTATTTTAAAAAGTCTGTTGTTTTTTTTTGTTATCAAATTTAACAAATTAAAAATGTAATTATTTAACCTTATATTCTTTTTTCTTAGGATGTGTATACTAAGATTGAAAAGATTGCTTAATCACTTAGTCGAATTCTAATATTGCAAAGATTCCATAACTGCCTAATTTATATATATATATATATATATATATATATATATATATATATATATATATATATATATATATATATATATATATATATATTTCAAGAGAAATAATTTTGTTTGAACCGAATAGCATCATTATAGGCGACAAAATTCTCATTCTGAATAATTTATATTTCGTTACCACTTAATTAGTCACTCTTTGTGGGTCATGCGCTATCTTTAATTTATTCTACGCTAGATTTGGTGTTAAAGAAGTTTTAACAATGCATGTGAGTCTTTCAAAAACAAAAAAGAAATACATGTGAGTTCGTGTGACCTCTTCAAAGTATGTTTGTTATAACATGTTTTATATGTTATTTTGGACAACGGAAACTTAAAGCTTGATATTGTCATGCATAATACAATAATAGTTAAATGAGAAACGTAAGTACGACGATTGAATTTTATTAAGGATTAATTCCATCATCAAATATTTTATATATAATGCTGATGCTACCAAGTTATAAAGAGTATTGACATTGAGGTGAAATGTTCAACTTAATAAAAATAAAGTTGGATACGATCAACTTAAAAACCAAATATTTTATTTTTTTTCATTATGTTAATATCGTTTTCAGTAGAGCTTTCAATCCACTATCGTTCTAAAACTCTTTTACATTATTATTTAAATATGTCATGACATTTGTACTACTTGCAAAACAAATTTTAAAGATTTTAGTCTTTATGATGTTTATGTATTTCAGTTTTCGTCTCTCTATATTTTGTTCGAGTATATATCAATTCTTATATTTTTGGGTTTTGGTTCCTCGGGACCAACATTTTAACAAATAAAATTATCTAATAAAGCAAAGGAGCATAAAATATAACATTCACCTTAATATTAGGAATCAAAATCCAAATGTACGTTAAGAAATATGCACATTAACAGCAGAAATTAATAAGACATATTAATGAACTTCAACGTAACGGGGTAGATAACTAAGTTTCTTAAATATATTTGCGAAATTTAATTTTTAGTTGTTAAGTAGGACACACTTATAAGTACGTTAAGAATTTAAAAAGAAAATTTTGTCACCCATAAGTTTTATTTACCTCTATTTAAATTAATCAAATAGGTAAATCACTTTTTTTTTTTATCCAAAGTGTTAAGCGCTATGATATAGGTCATTAAAATTAAAAAAAAATCTAAATAAATCTTTTAAATTTTAAATTATTTTATCTAAATTTCTAAACTTAATCATTTATTATTATTTTGATCTTTAAACATAACATATTTTTAAAATTTAGACTGATATAATTGATAGATTGTAATCTTTAAAAACTTTTTAAAAAATTTTAATTCCAAATATCAATCTCACAGCATTGTACACTTTTCGGTGAGCAAAATAACCTTTTACCCTGAATTTTTTTTCTCCCTACTCAAAAGTCAGCGTCATGGCCCTACTCCTAAGAATTAATTGCTTATAGCAGCCTTCTTTGTCCAAATGAAATTTAATAATCATGCATGCGAGACTCTGACAAATCCAATCGATGTGATATATAGCTGGTTAACATGACTTGATAAAAAAAAAAAAAAGAATTTGTCTTTCAAACAAATAGTTCATGCATATTGATACCTTTATTTTACGTCTTTATAGCAAGTTGTATTATTATTATTAATTAAGATTGTGTGAGTAATGTCTACATCTGCTAAAAACTTACAAATCTCAGCTTGTGTCAAACCTAAGTCCGTGACGATGCCTAACCAGATTCCTTTTAAATTTTTAGCTGCAAATACTGAGACCCAGTTCTGGTCACTGTGGAAGGTCACCTAATTCTTGGACAATAAGTTACATAAATTTGTGTCTGCGGAAAAAGCAAAACGGACAAAGAACTTCTAACATTGACAATTATGGAAAGAACAAATACAATTTGAGATCCGTAAGGTTTGAGATTGGTCAATTGTCGTTTTTCGTGCGCTTTGGATTTTCTTTCTCGGACATGGACTATACGTAAGTACTAATATAAAGATCTTATTTCCTTTAAATAAACTCTTGTCTACATGCGAAAGTTATTTTTATTTGAGGTGTCCTCAAAAAGGATTTGGGTTCTTTAAACTTTAAAGTCAATAAAATTAAGGTAAATAATTTGAGCTATTAATGAGAAAATTAACTGTTTAGTATATTTATGATTTGTTATAAATGTACGTAGACATAATATTAACGATTATTTTCTCTTTGACAATAGATATTACTTATTTTATTCTTTAAAGTGAGTTGTTTGCTTTAGGGGAGTCAGATCCCTTCAAAAATATTGCTATCACAAATTCAAATTCTTTATAAAATAAAATTATCAATATCCTTTACGTGTATAGGAAGAACGTTCTAAAAATAGAATATAAGTTTAGACTGTAGATATATGCAGTATTAATTATATTATTCTAGAAAGAGAGAACTAATTAAAAATTAGCATATATAAGTTTAGTAAATTATTGAACAAACAAAAATGTTAAATTAAAAAAATACCAATAAATTTATTAATGTGTTAGTCTTTGAATTATTTAAAAAAATTTAAATAGATCTTAATACTTTAAAACTTTGTAATTAGTTTCTTAAACTTATAAGTCATTTTTAATTGGATATTTGCCTAAGGTCTTGTTAGGATTAGAGGAAGTATAGGAACTTAATTAAAAAAATTTAACTAATTCAAAACTGTATGAAATAATTAAACTAACGAGTTGATCTCTAAATCATTTAAAAAAATTTAATTTGGTTTCTGCACTTGACAAGACCCTAGTTAATGAAAACTTTATTAAAAATAATTTATAAGTTCAAGAATTTAATTGCAAATTTTTAAAGTGTAGAGATTAACAAAAAAATAATTAAAAATTTCTTTATAAAAAAAAAAGTGTAGAGACTTATTTATAAAATTTCAAGTAATTTAGAACAAATTAATTTTAGCTAAACATTATTGTAACTATAAAGGTTGTAACTTTTAATTTTAGAATATTTATAGTTTTTTTAATATTTTCTACTTTATTTAAAGCTATTCCATTTTTATGGTGGACGTTACCCTTATCCAATATTAAAAGATAAACCTCAAAATAGAAATTACTACAGTTATAGCGGTTGAACACTTCTAGTAAAAATTAAAAGAAATAATTTTGTACAATATTTGATCTTCAACGATCCAACTATCGATTTATAGTTATATATGTGAGGCCATTTTAAATGACAAACTTCTTAAAATGAGAAATAAAAACTATTAATAATAGTTATTAGATTATACTTAAAAAAATTAATAATTGAGATTAAAACTCAATTAAACACCTTTTATGAGATTACTATTGTCCCTGTCACCACTGTCACCACCATCGTTATCGCCACCACCACCACCGTTGTTGTTATTGTCGTTCCCGTCGCCACTACCATCATTGTTGTCGCTACCGCCATCGTCGTCATAGTAATAGTGGTGACGACAGTGGTGATGTCAGTGATTATAGAGGCGGTGACAATGGTAGTTTCATACGAGATGATTAATTGGAATTTAATCTCAACTACAATTTTTTTATAATTATGATCTAAGAGCTATCATTTAAAGTTCTCTTTTTTTTATTATAAGAATTTCTTATTTAAAACGTTTTCTATATATATTGTCTAGATTTTTTTATTTTAAATTTTTGTAAAAAATTGAATAATACTAAATAGATAAATCAAATAATTCTTATTTTATATATTTTAAAAATATATATTACGTTAATTTTAATGTATATGAATAGAGAATTAAATACTTTTAGATTAATCTAAAAATTTACAAATATCCATATGATAGGAATTTTTAATTTAATAGTAAATTTTGGATAAAATTATTCAATGAAAATATATTGAATAATAACTCACAACAATGTAAGATGAACCTCCTTTTACACAAACATACATGCTTTGGGGGTTCTTCAACCCACTTTTTTGTCCTTTTTTTTTAATTTATATAATTTTTACGCTCACTTTCCAATTAATTTAAATAATTTTTCTTGTAAATTTTTCCACCAACTATATAGTGCTTTCTTACTCAAATTTAAATGTTTTTTCCGCTAATATTTTCACCCATTTAATTAGTCATTCACGTGCAGTAGTATTTTAATGATGATTTTATACAGATATTGATTTGAACCAATCCCTAAACTGGAATGAACTACAAGGGCTGAGATTTTCAACGATGGTCCAACCCAGCTGCCACGTTCAGCATCACCGTCCAGGGCCACTCTAGTCTAGTTTATTAAGGGTGACACGTTTGAGATCCCTGACCCAAGGACGAGATGTATTACCTTTCTCATACGGACCCCCAACTGAACTAGAATCATGGAACAGTACCCCACATCTAAACAGCCAGCCGAGACAAGGCTGAGACAGGGCTGATTGATCAATCTAGTACAGTTTTAAAAACAAATTACTAAAATGGAACCCCTTTGAAATATATTACTAGTATGGGTCTGTTTTGACCGTTGACTGGTCAAAGTCACAACTCTGACTAGCGAAACTCAGTCCACGTTAGTTTTTTTCTTCTTTTTTTTTTGTAAAATTACACGTAGGCGGCCCACGTGAAGAGTAAAACGCTAGTCTGAACTGTGAAACTCACCGGATTGTGCCACGTGGTGCAATCCTGTGAGTTCCGCAGTTTAGACTTGCGGAACTCACAGGATCGTGCCACGTGTCGCAATCCTGTGAGTTATACAAGTATGAACTGCGGAACTCACAGGATCACGCCACGTGGCACGATCCTGTGAGTTCCGCAAGTTTGAATAGCGTTTTAAATCCTATAAATTTTCCTTCCACCTTCGGCTTACAATACGACTTCTCCATTGTAGTTACGTAATTTTTTTATGTTTTTTTAATCACTTTATATTTATGTAACTTTTTTATATTTTTTATGTAATATTATATTTATATTATTTGAAAAATATATATAATAATTTTCTTTTACATTTAAAAAACAAATATATTTATTTCATGTTTTATTTATTACTGAGTTGATATTACTTTTTTTTGTAGGTACATCATACACAATCATGAATTCAATTGTAGCATTTATGTATATAAATGGAAGGATGTATGAAGGTGTCGAAGGAGTAACGTTCGAAGGGACAAAGAAAGCAATACAAATTAGACATGGCATTAGTTTTAATGTTTTAAAGCGAAAAATTCATAACAAATTTAAATTGCAGGCAAATCAAGTTATATCTTCTGTTACATGTAGGTTTTTAATTTCAAAAGGCGAAAGCAAATACAAAGCATTACAAATAAGTGATGATGAAGACATAGAATGCATGATTCATGCATTTCAGCAACAAAATGAAATATCAGTAATAGAAATGTATGTTGAAGTGGAAGTTGTTGGTAGTTCTATAATTTCGTTAGAAGGTGGTGGAATAAATTCTCGCGTGTTTGGTGATCAGAATTTGTCTTGTAATTAGTCATTGGCACAATCTGGGATGCAAAGACAGGTAGAAGCAGATGACAACGATGATGACGACGACGACTATTATGTGTCGCAGTCATATGTAGAGGAATCATCCAGTGATGATATTCCTGATGATGAATCGTTTGACACAGATGATGAGACAGTGTCCATTGAAGTAAGTCGTATGATTGAACCATTGTCAATATATCAATATGAGGAAGGTATGTTTTTATCTTACATAATACCATTATATTATTGCATACGTAGTTAATGTTTATTCATGAAGTTAAATACAAATAGACAATTAAAAATTATTACATAAAATAGTCATACACAATATTTTTAATTATTTTATTTTATTTTATATTTGATGTCAAATTTTTAATATTAATCTTTCCAAATTTATGCAGGGGGTGCTACTCAACTTCCATTTTGGTGTGATTCTTCCCACTATACAAACATTAATTGGAGTCACCCTAATCAGGAGGAGATGTCATCCTTAGACGTTTTTGCTGGCTGGAGTGTCGGGGAAGAATTATATGTCGGGTTACAGTTTGAGAGCAAATAGGCTGTACATAATGCATTAAAACATTATGCAATGAAATTGCATTAAACGTATGTTGTTGTTGAGTCCAAGCCCACGAAGTTGATTTGCAAATGCCCAAATAAGAACGATGGTTGTCCATGGTATATGAGGGCAATTTTATAAAAAAAAAAAACATATACTTGGGTTGTCAGCCAATGGGGTGGGCCACATACATGCTTGAATTTGTCACTAACACAAGATCATGACAAGTTAGATTCTGAATTCATTTGTTCATGCGTACAAGGCATATTGCAAGTTTACATATTTGACTTTGTGAATCAATATGAAAAATATATATTTGAAATTCTCTTTTTATGTGCAGGAATGATCTCTAAAGATCCATCCCTAAAAATAAGTTTGATTCAAGAGAGAATAACAGCTATGACGGGTTACAAAGTGACATATAGGAAGGCATGGAAGGCCAAACAGAAAGCTATAGTCCGTGAATTTGGAGACTAGGACGAGTCATATGCCATGCTTCCAAGGTGGCTTAAGTATATGCAAGGGAATGCACCAGGTATGTATTACCAACTTTGCCACGATGAATTTTTTGTTGGCAATCAACTCATTTGCGGTTACCGGCAATTCCATCAAGTCTTTTGGACATTCAAGTAATGTGGTGATGCCTTCCGCTACTGTAAGCCACCAATACAAGTCGACGGAACACACTTGTATGGTAAGTACCGTGGAACCTTGTTAATTGCCACAACACAAGATGACAACAATAATGTCCTTCCTCTTGCATTTGCTGTGGTTGAGGCCGAGACTTTACAAGTGTGGTCGTGGTTCTTATCGCATTTACGTTTGCATGTCACGGATAAACAGGGTATATGTCTAATTTCTGATCGACATTGTAGCATAAAGTCTGCTATGCAGAATGAGGCCCTTGGATGGCAACCTCCACATGGTTATCATATGTATTGTATTCGACATATTGCAAGCAATTTTAATCATCGTTTCAAGAATGGAAAACAAAAAAAAAATGTTGGTTAATCTAGGTATGTTGTGAGTTTATAACCTTTAACTTCACAATTTTTTTTTAACATGATTGTATTTTCAATAACAATTTTTTTTTATTATTGTAGGATATACTCCATACAAACACATTTTTGACAGAAAACTACAAACATTTCGCGAGTGTATCGCAGATGTTGATAGATGGATAAGTACCATTTCTGTTGACAAGTGGAGTATGGCATACGATGTGGAAGGCCGTAGATTCAGCCACATGACCACGAACCTGTCTGAATGCGTCAATAAGGTCCTGAAGGATTGTTGGAACATTTCAATAACTGCCTTGGTAAAGTCAACATACAGTCGATGTGTTGAGTACTTTGTACAGCGAGGATCTCAAGTGAGGGCAGATTTGTCAGCTGGCAATATATATTGTGCCAAGTTAGTTGAGGCGATTCAAAAAAATGTTGAGGAAGCATCTTCTCACCAGGTTTGTAGATACGACATCCAGTCAACACGGTTTGAGGTTGATAAGGCATTTAATCCTTTGACTCAGTGTGGCGGTCAGAAATGGATAGTTAACCTAAACGAACGTTATTGTTAATGTGGACGCTTTACTGCATTTCATTATCCATGTTCCCATGTTATTGCTGCGTGCGGTGTAGTTAGCGTTAACTACAACCAATACATAGACCCAGTATACACAAACGAGTACATACTACATGCATATTTAGCACAGTGGTGGCTGTTGGGTAATGAAGAAGCTATGGCACCCGATGATGAGCAATGGGTACTTGTCCCGGACCCAACAACCATTCGTGGAAAAGGTCGACCAAAATCAACAAGAATCAAAAATGAAATGGATTGGGTTGAATCACAACCCAAACAGAGATGTTGTAGAAGTGGACGGGAAGGCCATAATAGGCACAATTGTCCATTACAAGCGCAAACAGGAAATTCCGAGCAAAGTAATGAATGGTTCATAACAATTTTTGTAATGTTAATTTATGAAAATTTTAAACTTTCTCTTTAAAACGCTATATTGTTGTTACCATTTTCGATTTGTTCATAAATGTGTTTTTCTATTTATTAACTTAATTATCAACACCTAGTAAATCAACGTGGATGACAACATCGTCGAATATGGTCAATAAAATATTAATATTATGTACAATGAATTGATACAACGACCGTAGAACTTAAAAAAAATCAAGTATCATCTGCCGAATGTTCGTGACCCTCATTTGGAGGTGTCAGAACACAAGGCCATGACTAGTTTCTAGTAATTCGTGTAGGATTTCTTCTTGCTAGTCGTACATCATTCGCTATAGCAGTAGCATTCGTCGCAGATAGTTGACTAGCATTATCTGCCTCTGACGAAAATTGGGCACGTAGATCTACACCCATTACATGATCCATCCCTTGTACCCATGGAGATCCAGGTATGTTATATAGTGGGGCGCTTGGGGTTACATATGGCGAAGGCATGTTTAGACTCGGTGTCGAGAGCGGAGTCCCAAATAGTTGATCCATCGTGAAATTCGGTGTTGACGGATGAGCATGAGGAGGGTGTTGTTGCAAAGTTCCAGCATCAGCCTGTTGCTGAGAAGGATAATAGTACATGGGTTGTAAACTGGGATAATGTACAAATTGTGCAGGTGTGTAATACATCCTAGGTTGACGTTGAGACATTGTCGGAAAATCATATGTTTTGGCCTCAACAACCTTTCTTCTTCTTCCAAGCCCTTACGATTCAACACAATGCCTAGGAATATGAAATTGTTGTGCATCGAATATCGGTGGAGGAGGTGGAGCTGGCGAAGCAGCCTCAGTTACGCTATCTTCTGCGTTGGCCAAAATCATGATTTTCTTGACATAAGGCACCAGGTCGTCAACTGCCCATGTACCTCTACCTTCCTTGAAGACCATGTATGTTAATGTCTCCCCTACCTCTCCTTGTAAAAAAAACAAAATTAGACACACAACGACTTCAATATCAAAAAAAATATTACAAGTCAATTTACGTAAGTCATGTTACCAAAGTTGCTGCCTCAGTGTTCTTCGGGTCCACAAACATCTTTGTTTTCCGTTTGTACCACCTCATGTACTCAGAATTGTGACCTAAACTTCTTACTTGCGGGCTGGTGTCCTGAACTCTTAGTTCATGTCTGTGATTCCATGCGTTGATCACTGGTGCTAATATGTTATGCCAATTTTCACTGGTCTTTCCACGCAAAGTCAATGCATGTAACTCCTATGGCTGAAGCGGAGGATGTGGAATTGGTTGCCGAAGACCAAATTGTCTCATCACTCTATCAGGTTAATGCCATTCACATACATTAAAACACATTAGTGGCACAACTAATTCCAGACAATTTGTCCATCTCGGCATACTGGAGGCATTGCATTCATAATAGCCTCAATGTATGGCTCCCAAACAATCTACAAAGAACAATTAAGTTAAAACCATGTATAGCAAATTAGAATTACAATTACAGGCTATACAAGATAGATACTTACATCATGCCTCCTCATAATGTCAAACGCTCGTCGGTGTGATGTTAAATCGTCGTTTCCTATGTGGCTATGTCCATATCGAAGCCACCTATAAAAATATGGAGTCAAAAACAATTTAAGCCAAATATGAAAATCATAACAAGTGTATATTAACAACATTAATGTTACCTCATCCCTAGGGGTTGACCAACAATGAAGTCGGGCGTTCTTTTTGGAGCTATACGTTGAAATCTTTCCCACGCCCAAAGTTGCAATAATAAGCATATGCCACCAATGGATTGTGTCCTATAATTCGTGGCTATACATAGCTGGCGATATAAGCAGCTAAGTACAACAGCCCCTTATGCATAGGTCCTTGTCTCGTTAAAGTCTCGTAAAAATTGAAGATATCATAACGAGACTTTACTACTTGATTTGTCAACTAATAGTGCACCACCGATGAATCTAAGGATCCATGCCCGAGCATATCTCTGCAATTGTTCCTCATTGATAACGTGTTGACCAATGTCATCAAAATGCTCAGCCAACCAACTTAGTTTAACAAAACTACCATCTAGGTTTGTTGGTCGAATACCCAACAACTCTTCGCACAGAGCTCCCCAATCAAGTTGTGTAGACCCAATAAGAGGCAGCCCATCAATAGGAAGCCCTAACAAAATTACAATGTCTTGAAGAGTAATCGTGCACTCTCCAAATCTCATGTGGAATGTATGAGTTTTAGATCTCCACCTTTCCACCAAAGCATTCACCAAACTAGCGTTGACCCTTAAAAAACCTATTCTGGCAACCCAATAGAAGCCAGATTGAGCAAGAAATTCAATAATTACTTCCGAAACACCTTCTACTCCATTATGTGTAGGAAGGGCCCGTCTAACAAATAATCTGCGGTCCGGTTCACCATTCCACACATATTGCGAAACATGCATACTTTGCATCCATAAGACGTCATCATCAATTGGTTCGGAATGAATGTTGCTTCTACCGGAAGATGAAGAAGAGGCCATTTTGTAGAGATATGTAAAAAACATTGCATAAATCAATCAACACGAAAAAATATAATTAGTTAATAAATTTCTTATACATAACTAAATAAATAAATATTTTCTATTATTATCGTCCTAAATAATAAAATCCCAAACATATTATATTTATTAAGAGAGTAAATTTTAAAAAACACTATGTATTTTCAATGTAATTAACCAAAAATTTAAATAATATTATATATGCTAAAACAATAATTTATCAAAGAAATAAAATAATTTATCAAAAAACACATTCACCACCTAAAAATACTATAATACATATAATCAATGAAATATAAATGCATATTACAAATTGAATAACAAAATAAATATATCCATAACTAGTTTTTTAATTTTTTTATTATTTAAATAAAATATGTTACAACAAATTTAACCACATAATTTCTTAACATATAATAATAATTACACATATATTTCTTAACCACATACAAACAATTATATTACAAAAATTAAAAAATAAATAAACAAAAACATAAATTAACATAGTCAACTATTAAAATAAATGCAAAACACAAATTAAATTAAATAAACTTAAATTAAACATAAATAATTGTCAAAATTAAGTAAAATATACAATAAAATTCATAATTGAAAATTTTAAATCATTTATTGAATAAAATCGCCGCTTTAGAATACAATAAAACTTATAATTAATAAATTAATTACAATATATTACAAACCATATTAATTAACACACAATGTCAAATAAATATTTGAAATATAAGCACATATTATAAATTGTATCAAAACAAAAAAAAACTTTAAAATAAGGAACTTTCTATTATTTAATAGACAAACAGTACAATTATCATTTAAATAAGTAACTAAATTTTACAAAATATATACAAAATTTTTTTTTACCTAAATTTTAATATGCCAAAAACACCTCAGACGCGAAATTCAGACCTACTTTTGCTCTTTAGTTATGTTGCTTTCATGTGGGGATTCAAAACTATTTTTAGTTGCTTTCAAAGTGGGGCTATGGAGGTTTCAAAGTGGGCTATGGAGGTTTCAAAGTGGGGTTGCGGAGGTTTTTAAAGGCTTACAAAAAATATTTTTTTACTGCAGTCTCGCTATTCATAGCAGCGGGTTCTCCCCCTGGATGCCACGTGTCGCTATCCGGTTGGTAGGGGAGGAGGCGACAGGCCACGTGTCGCATGCGAGTGAATCTCGCTATTCGCAAATGTAGAACACATAGGGACATGCCACGTGTACTTCTCCCGTTGAGCGGTATGATGGTCCCTGCAGATTGTGCCATGTGGCGCAATCTTGTGAGTTCCGCAGTTCAGACTTGTAAAACCCACAGGATTGCGCCACGTGGCACGATCCTATGAGTTCCACAGTTCAGACTAGCGTTTTACTCTCCACGTGGGCCGCCTATGTGTAATTTTACAAAAAAAAGAAAGAAAGAAAAAAGCTAACATGGATTGAGTTTCGCTAGTCAGAGTTGCGACTTTGATCGGTCAACAGTCAAAATAGACCCATACTGGTAATATGTTTCAAAAGGGTCCCATTTTGGTACTTTGTTTTTAAAACTGCAACAGATTGGTCAATCAGCCCTGAGACAGAGTCTGGCAACAGCCTAATTCCTTCACTATTCCAAGAACCATTATCTGACCCAATCATATGGAAAAAATAAAAAACCCCTCTCTAGCAAGTCTTTTTCATATTTTAGATGTTTAAAGACAATATACATAAATCAAGAAATATTTAATAAAAATAAAATATTATTATATTTGAACTAAAATGTCCATATTTAATATGTTGATATTTGATGCTTGCACATGTAATATTGGTTATTTTCTTAATCTGTGTTTTAAATGTTTGAAAATAATTGCAAGAATAATTTAAATTTAATTTTATGAAAATGTTAGAAATGAATATTTAATAATTTTTGGTGCAAGTTTCAGTAGAAGATTTTACTAAAATTGGGACTGTCTTGTGAACTGACAGTATAAGAGTACATTGTAAAAGTGAGCAAACAGTTAGAAGTCTTGTGAATTTATTTATGGTTAGTCAATTCAAATCATAATTAAATTTATGTGCAAGTTGTACTGTTACTTGGGTATCGTTGATTGAAATAGTAATATTTTAATCCAATTCCTTGTAGTGTTCAAGTTTAGGAATTTTGGGAGCTAAGAAAGTTTCTCTTAGCCTTTTATTTTTATATTTGAGTTCCTCTAAGTATTTTATATAAAAAAAAATCCTTTACTGGTGGGTTAGTCATTTTTAGATCCCAGAGAAATTATGAAATATTTTGAAGAGTTTAGTAAAAGTTGGAGGGATTTTAGCATAACAACTCACCCATTTTCCCTTCTTTTTTTTTTAAACCCACGAGACCCCTTTTCATTCTCTCATCTCCCTATTTTCTCTCATCTTTCTTTTCTCTTTTCTTGAGCTAACCCAAATTGGGTTTCTACTACAAAAATCTAAGTTTGGGTTGTTTTTGGTTCATGATTTTCGTGGGTTTGCTTGTGGTGGTGTTATTGATGAGAAAAGCTTCTCCTTTTGGCTTAAGAACTCTCTTTTCACTTCTCTCCCTAGAAGCCCTAACCTTGTGATTACTTTGAGGTAATGGAAGCTCGCCCTTTTTCTTGTTTTCTAGTGGATTTATAATGTGAGAATGAACATCGATGATAGATTGGTGGTTTACTATCATGTATGGGTATTGATGTTTTGACAGGGAATGTTTCAATCTTAATATGAGTGTGTTGATTCAATGTGGTGAATTGTTAAGAATGTATTCTGATGTTTGTTGATGGAATGTTTTGTTGTTAAGACATTTGAAATGGGTTGAATGGTTTTGGTTGTGATAAAATTCAATTTCTTTGTTGAAAAATCGTCTTTTTCTTGCATTCTATCACAAATAATTGATTATATGAACATTACAATCGATTATTTGAGCTCTAAAGGTTGTTTTCTTGATACTGATTCAGAAATAATCGATTATAAAAGGCTTATAATCGATTATTTAGGGCTCCAGGGATTGTTTTCTTGTCACTAGTTCAGAAATAATTGATTATTGGGGTTTATAATTGATTATTAATATTAATAAATTACTTCTAGTGCATTTTTGACTGGTTTAATCGATTATGTCAGGATTTAATCTGTTATGCATAATTTGTTATATCAAAATTTATTTTGTTATGTATAATCTGTTTTGTCAAGATTTAATCTGTTACTCTAGAGTTTTAATCTGTTATTTCATATTTTAATCTATTACAAAAAAAAAAAGGAGTTGTTATCAAAGAAATTTTTTCCTCCTTGAGGCAAGAGAAGAGAGATAGCAAATGGATTGTTTTTCTAAAATCTTTAAAAAGGCTATTTTTCATTTTCTAAAAGTCCTATTTGGGAATGACGAAAAGAAGTTCAATTGACATATGATTTCCTTAAACTAAGAGAATTATTCTGAAAGATTTTGTGAATCTTAGGACTAAAAAGTATTCTAAATGAGTAAAGATTTACGATTTATTGACCCTTAAGGATTTCAAATGTATATTTCAAGATAAGTTTGGAGGTTTCAAATGTCCTAAGAAGGTGTTCATATATAAACTAAAATGATTTGAAGGATGAAAATGGAACCTGCTGTGTTATGCACCAATTGAATCTCTAAACAAATGGATCCTTTAAATGGAGTGCCACAACTTGTGATAAATACCATGCCAAGTGCCAGTTGAACCTCTATGTGGATAATTGTTTAATGAAACACCATGATTTTGCATTTAGTATCAAGGTCATTTCTCTATTAAGAGGATGTTTTTGTAAAAATATGTAAAAGAAGAGTTGAAAATACTTTTGAATGATGTGGAGTAGTTCAATCTTCATAGGCTAACTCGTTGTTGTTGATAAAACTTAGGACCTTATGGCAGGCCATAGTTGAGATGGTGGTTACAATGTTGTCGTATCTAAAACCATAAGGGAATCTAAGTATAATCATGGTAAAGATGCTTTTGTGGCTTATTGAATGTTGAATGTTGTGAGTTGAACTGTTAATGTTGAATAATTATCTTTATTTTGAGGATAAGTATGGTAAAGTTGATGATGATGAATTGATTAGATGCAAGTGTTGAGTTATATGTTATTATTGTTGCCATGCATTCATGCATGAGTCTATTACTTTGATTGTGTTGTTGTTGAAAGAGGACACATGTAAGTATGTAGGCTAGTCTAGGTGGAGTCTCACACCTAGTGTGAGAAAGGTTAGTGGAGGATGAATTTTCTTGGGGATAGATGAATAAAAAAACCCCGCATATAGGCTAGGGTTACTACATATCTTGTGTCGCGGTAAAGCCAATTCCCATATTTATCTATCCTGACTAGTCATTATATTAGTTTCATAGATCAATGTCAAATATCCCTCAAATGGTTTTTGGCACATGTTGTGTTAAGGATCTAAATGGTCCATTGTTGTTGTTTACCATGATTAAAGGATAGTCTGCCTGGTCCCTCACTAATTGAAATCTCCATAGAGTTAAGTCAGCATTGCACTGCATGTCTATTATTATTGTTGCATGGTTGCACATGATTTTCGAGTTGTGATGGTTGTATATGTGGTTTACTCCTTAAGAGTTGAATTTATCTACTATGTTGAATGTGGTGAGAAATTGTGAATTGTCTTTAGAATAAAGTAAATAGTAGAATAGTTATTACTTAATGATTTTGGATTTAATAGCTGGGTATTATTAACATGTAATTTACCTGTTACCTTCATGGTTGTTTGGTTATATGATGCTTTTTGTTTTGTAAGCTTACCCTTACCTTATTCTTCTTGTTGTTGTTCTATGATTGTGATGATCACGTCATTGGCATGGGAGCAGATAGTGAGGCTACAGCAGATCTAGTTTTTCTTGATTGACAATGATGCTATGCTTTAGCCAATGGCGAGATATGACAAGTTTGGCGAGTCACTCTTTTATTTCTTCTTTCGAGGAGGTGATATTCCTTTATGTTATTTGTTTCTTTTGACATAATGTATAGAGTAACTAGCTATAGGGAGTGTGTCCTTATATCTCTTCCCCATAATAATGCAAACATGGCTTTGTTGTTGGTGTGCTTGTTTTCTTTGGTCCCATATAAGTGTTTGTACGGCTTGTTGGTTTGAGACGGATTAGGTCTCATGGATGACGGTTACACATTGCATGATAAGTGCTTTGGTTGAATATGGCTTTCCCAATGGGTTTTCTTGAAAGAAAAAAAAATACATGTTTTTGGAATACCTTAATTAATGACCTTTCTTTTCTAAATTAAAAGTAGTAGTGTCGTCATGTAGCGGTAGCAAGTTGGTACATTTATGGTATCAGAGCTGGTCGTATCTTTTAGGAATAAACCTATGGGAATAGGTTCGTTGTGTCTTCTATTGTGTGTGTTTATAATTGAGATTTATTGTGGATACCTGACCTTGTGGATTCCTTCCTAAAGGCCATGGTTATGGCCTACTAGGTTTCCTGTTTTGTGTTGGATCCCTAACCATTGGTTAGGAAAAATGTTGCTTATGTTACCCAATCTATTAGAGGTGTACAATGTGGTTTTGGGAGTGGTTGACTCAAATTCGTATTTGGGCACTAAAGTGGAAGGCATTGTTGTGTGTTGGACTCATGGACTAAGTTGACCCATGGTCCTCCTTCATTTGTTCAATGATTGTTGGATGAAGCATTAATTTAACCATATGGGTGTATGTTGATTAAATGATTGTGAAGCCACTTCTACAAGCGAATGACTATTGATTGATGGTTTATAGTTTATGTCGTTCTTCTTACTGAATTCTAATCAATTTGCACTGTTAAGAATTCATGGTAGAACACAACACCCAATATGATGAAAAAGAAACAACTGACATGGCTCAAGTTCTTCATGATCTGGCTATGATTGTGGCTCAACAGGCTATGGTCATAAATTATTTAACCACAATGATCTCTAGGAAAATGCCTTTGGGTAACCCCCAAGTTTTAGAGATGTTTGTGGCTCCTAGTTTTTGCTATCAAATTGTTAAAGTGATGCCACCACGACATGTTTGTGATGTCCCTATGTCGACCCTTGCCCTTAGATCGCTAAAGGGAGGAGAAAGGCAATGCATGTTTACTGCATGTGAGGTCTATCTCTTAAGTCCAAGAAAGAACAGGTACTCAATGTGACCTGGCACGACAGCCCAGAGAAATCATTAACGTCGACGACAAGTTCACACTATTGTGTCGAAGGCAACGATGGGTACCCTAGTGGAGACAATCTGTAAGATTTCTATGAAATGTTTTAGATGTAAAGGCCTGTATTATGCCTTAAGTTAATTATGCCAAATTATGTTGCAATATATTGATATCTTTTTTCTTTATATTATATTTTTTTAATCATATATGAATCTCCTATATATTATTCAAGGTTATTATTAATAATTTTTTATTTTTTTAAAGAATTGTGTATGAGCTATTGATGGTACTCATGTTTCAACATGCATTCCCAAAGATAAGCAGATTCGATATCATGGGAAAAAAATTGAACCTACTATTAATGTGATGTGTTGTTGCTCTTTTGATATGAAGTTTACATTTGTTATGGTCAGGTGGAAGGGAACAACAAATGACTCAAGAATTTTTTAGAAACTATTTATAATGCAGATAATCATTTCCCTATTCCTCCAGAAGGTAAATATTATCTAGTGGGTTCCGGCTACACCAATATGCCTGGATTTCTTTCCCCATATCATGGAGAACAATAGCACTTGCGTGATTAAAAAGGTCAACGAGAACCGCAAGGTTTAGAAGTGTTATTCAAGTATATGCATTCTTCCTTATGTAATGTGATTGAAATATGTTTTGGAGTGCTAAAAGCTTGTTTTCCTATTCTCAAGTCCATGTTGCCATATGTGTTGAAAATGCCAAAATATATACGACTAGCACGTTGTGTTGTTTATAATTTTATTAGGATGGGCATGCAGGGTGATCCTTTGTTTACACAATATGCTGAAGAAAATATTGACTTGGAAGTTGAAGAATCAAATATAAGTTGAAGAATCAAATAGAAACAATACTATCGAGGAATATGTGCCACCACAAGTCACTTCAGCAAATATTCGTCGAATGGGTGCGTTTCGAGATCGATTGGCTTAAAGATTATGAAATGCAAGAAATAGGAACTAGAAGAAAAAAAAATAGATGAATTGTAGACTTATTAGTATTACTATATTTTGTCTTTATTATTATTGCTCAAGTGTAATTTTTGCTAAATAGGAACAAAAAAATAGATGAATTAGAAAATTATTATTATTATTATTGTTGTTGTTATTGTTGTTGTTGTTATTTATCACCATTGCTCAAGTAATTTTTGCTTAAGAAGAACTAAAAAAAATATGATTTGTGAAAGAATTAGTGTCAACTACTGTTTAAAAGAAAATTATAAAACTGACAACAATCTTTTAAAATTGAAAACAAAAAAAATAGAAACTAAAAACTAAAAGTTGGTTTGAATTTTTAAAAATTACTCTAAACGGGACCTAAATTTGCTGCATCATATTTTTCTTTTTTAAAAAAAATAAAAATTATGTCACTAAAATAAAAATAATCATCGGGCCCGGGGTATTATTTAGATGTTAGTGTAATTAATAGGACAAAACTGTAAGTCAGAAAAGTAGGTGAAGATTTCTTGTTTGGAGAAAGGCAACAATTATTAGTCTATTTGGTATGCCCGTTTACTTCAACCACCATGAGTCTGAAAGTTGGTGGCATGTTTCACTGGATGTTTAATTGTACTCTCTCTCGTTATAATGTAAGATACTTGTAATATTAAATAATTAAATTAGTTAATTTTATTAATTTTTTTAAAAAATATTATAACGTATCAATTTTATCTTTATTAATTATCATTAACTTGTTGTAGATGACATAAAAATATTAAAGTCTGAAAATATTATATATCACTATCAAATAAAGGTATAGATACTCAAAATCTTTAATAAGAACAAATAAAATAATAAAAAGTTAAATGTTTTACAAGAATTGTAAAACGTCTTATAAAAAGAACAATCAATATCTTCTAGATCTTATATTAAGGACTAGAGGAAGTAAAATTCATTTCAGCAAAAATAATTATTTTTTTGAAAATGCTTTTTAAGGAAGCAGTAAAAGAACTTGATTGCTTTTTAAGATAAGTTCAACTACGGATTTAGTTTTAGAGTATCAAAAGTTAATTTATCAGCTTTTAACTAGCTTAATACTCCCTCCGGTTCTTTAAATAAACAATAAATAGAAGTATTTTTTTTGTTCTAATTATAAGAAACAAAGACCTATTTTTAAATATACTAATTGTTTAATTTCTTTTATGTCCTTAATTAATCAAGAAATTTATTTACAAGACACTCACTAATTTCTCATATAAGTGGATGCATCAACCTTTTTTCTTAGCAATTTTGGTGAGAAATCATAATTTTTAGCAATTTTGTCAGTTAGTTTGAATTAAATTTTGCAGCAGTTTTTGAGTTACGAATAATGACATTAAATACAGTCAACACTTAGATTATTTTATTTTAAGAATATTTTTGGAACAAAATTTAAATTTATATAATTATTAATTAAATTTGACTAACCTAACTATTTTTATTAATTTAAATTTTTGTGTGCGAGATTTATTTTGACTTCTCTAGAATGTACTTTCTCCATTTTTAAATTTTGATGGTTTAAAGTTTTTACACACAGATTAAAAAAGATTTAAATCATATAAATTTAAATTAAAATATTTTCGTTTACTGTTCTACAAAGTTCTATTGAAAGAAACAAAAAATACCCTAATCCCTCAAATTCTATCCATTAACAATAGCGGCTTCTTCAATGGGAGCTATTCTTGTAACGACGGAAATTGGATGCCTTTTACCATCCATACAAATTTAATATTTGAAAATTGTTTATAGAATATCATTTTTACAAGTAAATTAATTTTTCAACCTTAATTTTTTATTTTGGTTGATAGGTTAAGTGACTTAAGTTCTGATGACTCACTAAGGGTAAGATATATCTAAAGACTCAATTTTAGCTTCTTATAAACAAATTTTTTGTATTAATAACAAGATTCAAATCCACATCTTTGTGATATTGGAATATAATCTTTATCAATTGAACACACCTTCATTGGTTAATCCTAGTTATTTTAAAACCAATTCTTTTAATATTAATTTTTTAATAATAAATAATACTACTATTTTAGCCTATATAATGTACAGGATAAATATTTATTTTATATAATTAAAATTTATAATAAATATATACTTTTGAATATATAAATTATATTATAATTAAAATTTGTAATTGTTAATGTATAATGGATTAAAATTTGTAATAAATAAATATTTTAGAATATATAAATTATATTTTAGATTTATGATAAACAATTTATACTGTCATACAAGGTTATTTTTAACTATTAATAATATCTTTAAAAATATTAAAATTTAATTTAGAATAAAAATGAAAAGAATAGATTAAAAGAGATAAGAGGTTAGTAAAAAATCCAAAAAAATGTTCTTGTTAAAAATAAACTCCTAAAACGTTATAATTGAAGAATAACTTCTATTTTTTTTTAATTTAAAATAACTATTCTAATCCTCCCTATATATAAATTAGAATAGTTATTTTGAACCAGAGTATTTTTAGCTGTTACTCTTTAACGAAAATATTTTTAGCTATCATTCTTCAACAAAAATATTTTTAGGGATTTTTTAACCTCTTATCTCTTTCAATCTATCATTTTTAATATATTTAGTTTTGAATTAAATTTCAATATATTTTTAAAAAAAATTATCAATAATTGAAAATAGCATTGTATCACAATCTAAATTGCTTATTATAAATTTAAAATATAATTTATATGTTCAAAAATATTTATTTATAACAAATTTTGATTATAATATAATTTATATATTCATAAGTATTTATTTATTATAAATTTAAGTTATATAAAATTAATATTTATTTTGTGCAATGCACAAATTAAAATATTAGTTTGTATAGATAAAATATGCATTAAAAGTAGTGTTTTAAAAACCGACCAACCGGTTGGACTAGGAACCGATGATGCAACCAGTCCGAGTCGATGATTGGATTGGACATGTCATCGACTTGGTATGAACTGATTTGACTCGATGGGTTTTTTCGTTGAATCGGTGAACCGGCTGGTTGATTTGGACCCGTTCAAAGAAATTTATTTATTTTTAAAGCATGAAATGACGTCGTTTTAACTACAGTTATTAAAAAAAATAGAAACTCAAACTTATAATATAATTTACATATTTAAAAATATTTGTTTACTATAAATTTTAATTAAAATAAATAAATATTCATGTGTGAAATGATAATAATCACCAAAATCGTAAATTCGATGCACGTATGCGTACAACATAAATGTCTCTTGTGTTGACCTGAATGTGTAACCTTCATTCACTTGCTCTAGTTTGTTTGACCTAAATGCGTAACCTTAAGTTCTTACTTCCTTTACCTTTATCTCAAATATCATTGTTGGTTTTTTATTTATTTTTGGGTACAAATCACCATTGAAATTTAATTTAATAATAAGTATAAAATTTATATGTTATGAATATTTTCAAATTTTTAATAAAGACTGAATCATGTGGTTCAATTAATGACCTTCCGATTCAACCGTTAACCTAATGACTCAGTATCCTAACCGAGTTAATGAGTTTTAAAATATTGACCGAAAGTATAAAAACATCTTATATCAAGTTGCAGTGTATGATAAATTATTAATTTTTATAATAATTATTTTAGAAGTTCTGACCATGATAATTTCTTATTAGTTGATGATATAAAAACTTATAAACTGAGAATGCACGTCCATTCAACACATTTTTGAAGTTAATTCTATTAAAATTTAAATCAACATGTAAGTCGGTGTCTGTGAGATTTGATCTTTAGAAAAAACATATAATAACTTTCTGTCCAAAGCTGGTCAATGCATTCATCTTGTTCTCTTCAAAGTGCAAAAACAGAAACTGGGCAAGCTGGCTAGCCTTTGTCAACCAATCAATGAAAAAGGACAACTTTCTGAGAACTTTCTTTATTATTTCTTTCTTGTTCTTTGATTTCCGTGAGAGAGAGAAGCAAAACATATGTGGATGTGAACCTTCTCTTCTTTTTGTGCAAAGTTTAAGCTTCTCGAACGTGTACTGTAGCCTAGCCATGCCTCTCTCTGTTCTTACATGTGAGGATTCCAATTATTTACCTTTAATTTCAGCCGTTTTGCTCTTTGTGCAGTTGTTTTTATCTTCTGAGGCTTATTTGTGTGACTTAGCAGATTCTGGTTCATTTTGCATGTGCTATTTGCCTTCAAAGTTGTATGTTGTGTGAATTCTTTTGTGGGCTTTTTCTGTTGCTTAATCTTTTTGTTCTTTTGTGTTGCCTAAATTTTGAAACTTTTAGCACTTTTGGTTTCTGGTTTCATCTGGGGTATCACTATTCACTACATAGTTGTGTTTTTCTTCTTTCTAGATGGTAATGGTATCATGGGGATTTAATCCTGACAATCATTGTTTTTGGTGATTTGTTGAATTGATAATAGGTTGATCGGAGAGTGTGCATAAGAATCATAGCTAATTGTTTATGCAATGAAGTGCTTTTACTATTCACTAAATAGTTGTGTTTTTCTTCTTTCTAGGTGGTAACGATATGATGGAGATTTTTGACAATCATTGTTTTTGGTGATTTGTTGAATTGATAACAGGTTGATCAAAGACTGTGCATAAGAATCCTAGCCCTAGTTGTTTATGCAATGAAGTGCTTTTACTATTTCAAAGACAAATCCAAAAACAGTAAGCAAAGGTCAGCACCTGAACTGAAAGAGAAAGGGAAACTCGAGTTTTCAGGGGCTGAAAGGGTCACCAAGTCTTCATGCTCATCTGCAGCATCACCTCGCGGTATACCAGAACTGTATGAGGAGAAGGGTCACAATTTGAGGGTCTTCTCCTTAACGGAGCTCAAGCGTGCAACAAGTGATTTCAGCAGGCTTCTTAAGATAGGAGAAGGTGGATTTGGAAGTGTGTTTAAAGGTTCAATCAAGCCTGTTGATGGGAATGGGGGTCCTATTTTAGTTGCCATCAAAAGGCTTAACAAGGATGCATTACAGGTATGAGACTCAACAAATTCCTTGGGAAGTAATTTGCCAGAGAATGCCACATAGAAACTCATATATTTAAACTCAGAGAGCATTTAGAGTCACTTGGTCCCCATTCCCAGATGGGTAAATAAAGAGCATAAAATTAGTTTAAATAAATCGGGCATGGTAAAATCTATATTCCTGATATTATGTTTATTCATGTGATGTGATCCATCACAGAAGTATCACCCAGCTTTCATGTAACACTTGGCTACTTTGAGCTTTTCATTTTTACTTTTCATCCTATTTTAGTATTTTTTAATGTCAATATCCATAGCCCGTGGACTTGGCATAGTGGTTAATGAGATGTGCTCTCTACCGTGATGGAAATGGATTCTCTCCAGTAAGATTTTCTCTTGACCTTGTTCATGCAAAAATGTTGGTCAATCTCTCTCTTGATAGATTTTCACAAATTTTGATTGTATCCTACTTATTTAATGTCTGTCAAGAGAGAAATCTTATATGAGAGGATCCATTCCCTATCTTGATTACTTAAACTCAACCTTTTGCCAATACTTAGGGGAATTAATTGCTTTGAATGTACCAAGCCAATGTGGGGAATACGACCTTAAGAGTTGCTCAGGGAGAGCCTTGGTCTCTACTGATATGAAGGTTGATCTAATGATACCTTTACTGTACCAAAAAAAAAAAGTAAATGTCCAAATTCCTTAAGATTACATCATACTATTTTTAATTCTCGTGCTTATAAGCTCAGGTTAAATATAGATTAAAAAAAAAAAAATGATTATGGTGGACCATGTGTGTTGAACCAGTCTAAAATACTGTAAAAAGTTTACTATAAGAGAAAAACCTCAGTTACTGCAGTGATTTTGGTATTTTGCTGGTGTAAAGTTACATTGATACAAATGGTGGATCATTATAGAAAATAAAGTTTTTGTAGTTCATAGCTTTTTGTATGTTGGCTATTTCTGCAAACTGACAATCACTATTCATACCCATCTTAGTCTAGTATCAAGAATGAGGAAACAAGAAATTGTTTGTTATTTGTGAAGAAAATCTCATTGTTAAAAAATTAGTCTTTTGAACTATTGTGGATATTAGAGTTTTCGCCTGTCTGCTTTAAAAAAGTTGTATCCTCTGCCTCAAGATCTGCGCAAAGCAATGAGGCAATGCCAGATATTACCTTTGGTGTTTAGTATGTTAGCTGTTAAACCCTTGAAGCAAGGGCAGCCAATCTCTTGTACATCATTTTGTTATCAGTATTCTTAGCCTTGGCTTTTTTATCTGCATTCTGACTACAGGGGTGAGTTTCTTTTTCCTTCAGAAGATAGCTTTTAACACTTAATGATATTGTTGTCTGTTTTATCACATATGCCAATCCATTGAAAGCTGTGCAAAGGATGATTAACCCTTTTTTATCCTGCCATGGCTATAAACTGATATTCCTCATCCTCAATGAATCAGAAAATTTGTCTTACCCAATAGATAGAGTTATATCATCCTCTTTGCTATCTATCTACTCTCTAACATTGGTAAAAGCATGAGATTGGCTGGTGGGAGACGATACTTATTCCCTCTGTTATTCAGTTATCTAAAAAGTGATTGATAGTACCTCATTACTTTAGTCTATGTTGATCTATATATAAGTGAGTTAAGTTCAAAATGACATTTCTTGATGTCCATCCATTATAGTTCCTTCTTTTATCCTTGGACCTTAGGTTCATGAATAAGATAGTGAGTGCTGGAAATAATATCCTCTTTAGGGGAAAAGATCTCTCTTTTAGGAGCTGTATATTTATAGTTTAAAGTAACTATAGATTGTAATCATATATATATATATATATATTTCTTCAGGCAATTAAGTCACAAAAATTCTCTCTTTTAAGTATGAATAAGATACTTTCCAGATGCATTAATAGCCATATTTTCTACTGGAAAATTTATCTGATTGAATTGAATGTTTCAAATGCAAAGGTATATTTTACATCTACAGACATAATACTGTAATGTGACTCCATAGATGGGTTTCTGCATGTCTGGTATAATTTGATTAGATGTAGTTCAATACTGCTCAATAAAGAAACCATATATTGTTCTTACTGAAAAATACGAAGGGATTATGAAGCAACTCTAATGTGTTAATTATGTAATAGACAAGATTTCTGTGTTGCTAAATTCACTATCTAGAACTACATTACATTTTTTGTTGTTTATGCATGCACATATTTGTTAATAATCCTTAGCTAGTTAGCTTAGAGGAGCTAGTTTTTTATTTTTTTTTTGCATTGAATATGGTGATATTAGGATATTCCTTTGACTATTTTTCCTTCTGTCATGTAGGGTCATAAGCAATGGTTGACTGAAGTTCAGTTTCTTGGTGTTGTGGAACACCCAAATCTTGTCAAGCTTATTGGATACTGTGCTTTGGATGATGAAAGAGGGATCCAGAGACTACTCGTGTATGAATACATGCCAAACAAAAGCTTAGAATATCACCTTTTCAATAAAGCATATGATCCTCTTCCTTGGAAAACAAGACTTGAAATAGCACTTGGAGCAGCTCAAGGGTTATCTTATCTGCATGAAGAATTAGAAATTCAGGTTCCAGTTAAAGCAATATGATTATATAATATCCCTTCTTCCCTCACCAAGCGAAGTTAAGAGATATATGATCATTCATGTCCCTTCACTTAACATTTTAAGCTCTTAGCATAAATAGTCCATAACATTGTATTAGTGCCTCTATGACCACATGGTCTTGAGTATGATCCTTACTGCCCCATTTTTCTGATTGAATTGTGATTTTAGCACAAGGTATCACATTTGTTGTCAGTGTTTCAAGCCCTATACTATTTCACTCGACGAGACATGCTAGAAATTAAGACCATTAATGTGCATTCATTGAACAGCTTAAGCTTTTAAGGGAGTTGCTCCTAATAAGGGGAACAAGATAAACATAAAAAGAAACCAATAAGTTACATCTTCTAAGTTTTGACAAAATACTAATACGATTATAGAAACTAGATTGTTAAGTTCCTTAACTAATAACCCTGACATAGGTAGGAAACTCTCAGAAAATATGCTTCTTTTCCATATTAAATTTGATGCATTTCTAGAAAATTTAGTTTGGGGAAGTGATGCTTACTATCTTCAACTGTGTCACTGACAAAGATCTTTCCTCCTTCCACTTTGTGTCATGATGAATCAGTCAATGGATATGTTTTGGCTATTCGGATACTGTTGTCCCAATAGCTCTTTCTAACAAGCAACATTTTATTCTTTGGTCTTTGCTTTTGTTTTAGATTAACTGTGCTGGAAAGCAGGGAGTTAGAAAAAGAATCAATGTTGAGAATATCTTTTGCAGGATGAGGAGCACAAATTTTAATATCCTCCTTTCATTATCATAGTTAATCCATCCTTTCTGAAAAAAATGAAATAGTGCACAGATAACAGATTAGTTTAATCTGTTAATCAAACCTCTGACCTAGGCTTCTCTTCCTGCTTGGCCCTGATAGGTTTAAACCATACTCCTTTGAAATTTAGGCTCTTACAACATTCATAGGATCTTTTATGCTTTAGATGATGATGTGCAACAACATAGGAATTTGAATGATCTTAGAGCTTAATGCCATAATAAAGGTGCAAACTTATGTTGAACATATATTAAATCTCAAAGCCCTTAAGAATTTAATGTTTTATTGGAATACATGTAAACTATCTATATTAATTGGAAATTACATTACTCTTTCTGGAAAGGGGCAAGCAGCTATTGTATAATGTGCACCTGATTTTATCAATGTATTTGTAGTAAAATATATATCACAATTTGATTACATAAATTTAGATCATTAACTGTAGCAATTTGATTGAGTAATAGCATACTTTTGGATTTCATATTAGTAGTTACAATTTTGCTTATCAATGAATCACTTTTCTCCGTGTTAAATAGCTTTTATTTATATTTATATCTTCTACTAAACTTTTCTTCCTCTGCTTTTAACAACTAGTGTGCTAATGCTCTAGGTGATATATCGAGATTTTAAATCTTCAAATGTATTACTGGATGAAATCTTTAAGCCAAAGCTTTCTGATTTCGGACTTGCTAGGGAGGGACCAGTAGCTGGCGATACACATGTTTCAACAGCTGTAAGTGCCATGACTTATTCAGTAGCATTTGCACATTGCATTAGTGTATTTTATTGGTTGATCTCAGAGAATTTGAATACCAGATACTATCATATTGGATTTTTTTGTGGATATAATTTCGTTATAACTTCATTATTACCACTACTGTTGGTGATAGAGCTTCCATGTTTATTGCATAAATAGTCTTCTGCAGAGATTCTAAACTTAATTGTACTATTTGTAAATATGACTTACCAAATATACAATAAAAGTCTTATCTCTCTAAGTGAGGTCGGCTATATAGATTGTATGATGTCATTGAACTCGATTAAAAACTAAATTCTCAAGGATATTATTCACTATGAGATCCCTCGTAATAATTTTCTCCAATGTCCTTGGTCTCCCTCTCCCCCATTTTATAGGGCTAAAATCTATGCAATCTACTCTCTTCCCTAATGTTTCCGGTGGCCTTTTTTGCACATGTTCAAACCACTTTAACCGATTTTCTGTTATTTTTCCCTCAATCTGTCACAGTAATTTCTTATCATATACAATCATTTCTTGTCATGTTCTTTCTTGTGTAGCTACATACACAGATGACTTACCAAATATAAGCCAAAACGAATAATACTTTAAATACTTGATCATCAAGATTATACTGTGTATATGTAAACTTTTTTTCATGTTAGGTGATGGGGACATATGGTTATGCTGCCCCAGACTACATTGAGACAGGCCATCTCACTGCCAAGAGTGATGTGTGGAGTTTTGGTGTGGTGCTATATGAAATACTTACTGGCAGGCGTTCAATGGAAAGAAACAGGCCCAAAACGGAGAAGAAACTATTGGAGTGGGTGAAGCAATACCCTCCTGATAGCAAAAAGTTTGACACTATAATGGATCCGCGACTTCAAGGAGAATATTCCATGAATGGAGCACGAAAAACCGCCAAGCTTGCAGATCATTGCCTGCGCAAGAGTGCAAAAGATCGGCCAACGATGAGTCAGGTGGTAGAGAGATTGAAGCACATAATCCAAGATTCTGATGAAGAACACCCTGCAGATGATAAAAATATTGAGGTATCTGAAAATGATCCAGCTGAGCCTGAAGAAAAGCCAAATCAATCAGGCTCTTCAGAGTTATGGAAAAAGAGGATGGAACATCTTGCAAAACTTGGTGAACGTGTGGAGAGTGCTAGTAGAAGAAGATTTATGATCCTTCAGAGAGCCAATGTGTCTTCTTAGTTTCACCTCTAGCAAAGTTTCATTCTGCCTCGCGGTAGCTGAGAACATGGTCCATTCTGGGCCAACGATGATGGATACACAAATCAGGCAAAATTCTATGTGATTGATGTATAGAATGTGGAAACACTAACAGCACTACATTGCTAATGATCTTGTTGTTGAGTGGCCATATATTTTGTTTGATATGAATGAGAGATATAAATATATTTGTGGCTCCCAATTTGGCCTTTGTATTGTTAATATAATAAGTGATTCTATGGTATATAAATAGCTTGTGACTTTTCTTTTCTTTCTTCCAAAAAAAGTATTTGTTCTATCGTATCTGGTTCTCCAAATCATCATCATTCAGTTTTATCCTACTGTCAATAGATTTTAGGACTACAGTCATGGTTAATTTGCTATTATACTGTTGAGAGTAAGTTCGATTAATACAACCAGTGGTATATAACTATCATTTAAATATTACATGATAAGTTTCAAAAAATTCATCCAATGATGAGTGTGCAGTTAATTTATACTTGTTTGAAGAGCATATAATAGTTAAAATTTTCAAAAAAAAAAGTCAAATTAATACATAAAAGTTATAACGTTAATCATTGGTTCCAAAATTAAATAAATTATGCCAATTCTTGAATGTGTATTTCAATCAAATTAGTATTTATGTGAAGAACCTTTAAAGGCTAATTTGATGAAAAATGATAATTGGACACCTTTTAATTACAAACACCAATCAACACATATCATTTTTGTTTATATCTCTATAACATCACATCACCTATTGATGTGCTAAAAATAAGCTTAAAGGTTAATATAAAAATAAAAAAAAAGCTTAAGGGCAAGCATACCCTACTGTGACAATAACAATAGAACATGAGTCCAAATATCAAACCCAAAGAACTAAGTGACGATTACTAGTTTTTAGAGATTCTATATTGTTTAGGCTTCTCCCGGTTTCTATATCTAAGTATATCCCTCGTTCAAAAAGTGTTCTCCTTAAAGTTGAAAAAACTAGAGATAAGAAACACTATGCTTCCCCTTTCTTTTTATTTTTAATCAACTTCTTTGATTAGGACGCAGAGAATCGAGGACGACCATGCTTGCAAATACAAAGTGGTGAGATGAAAAAGTGGAGCACGATCGTGCTTGAATTTGTAGGTCGTGCCTTATCTGGTCAGTGCATGCAAGTCTCATGCACAGGCATGGTGGAAATTCAAGGCAAAACTCTCAATCTTCAAGCACGGTCATACATAATTGAGGCACGATCATGCATATTTTCCTAATGGTGATTGACCTCGAGCTTGCTAGCACGGCTCGTGTCTAGGGACATGTTTGTGACTGGTTTGGTTGTGGAAAGCCTTATAAATTATCTTTTTCTTCTAGTTTGGCCTCCACCTGTTCCACTACACAAAACTCAAAAGACGTGGGGTGATATCTGAAGAAAAGCAACAGAGACTAATAAAAATCACCCCTAAAATACCCCTTGCTTGACATGTAAATTATAGGTTTATCACCTATAATACCTATATTTTAATCTACTATTTCTTTATCTCGCTAAGTGTCAAATAGTATATAAGGTGTCCACAAATCTTTGTTGTAATTTGATAGATGAAATACACATTTATGGTTTGTTTGTTTTACTTGAAAGTAGGAGGAATGATTTATGAAAGATAGAAAAGAGCTTCATATCCCATGCAAACTTTATCTTCCCAATTGGACACAAAGGGAGAGCGAAGGGTTCCTTTTTATACAAAAGAAAAAAAATATCTTTATTTATATCATATATCATTCTTTATTTAGAATATTTATGTTATTTTACATATTTTTTCTTTCATTTCACTTTATATACAATTAAATAAGAGGAAAAATTAATCAAGCCCACAAGTCTGGATATCACTAGGTTATACCAAAAAAAAAAATAAGAGAATTTTTTTTTATCTTTCTTTCGTATTATTTTTCTTTTACTAAATAACCTAAAAAATTATCTGGTATTCTACCCATCTTTCTTCTTCTTTTTTAACTTTCTTTCCTAAATTAATCATACCCTTAAGGACTGTGTGTTTACATTTGTGCACCACCACCGAGTATCAAAAACAAATTTTGCTTCTCACTTTAATTTTGATATTCTATTAATATAAAGATTTTTATAATGTCAATAATTAAACATCATTTTAAATATAATTTTAAAATAATTATTAAAAAAATTAATAATTTTTTATACGTATTAATTCATGATTGATAACAATACAAACCTTAATATTATCGTTACATTCCAATTAAGTTCTTAAAATTTATATAACAAGAATTGAACGTGAAACCGAACTGACTGCAATTTAATTGATTAAATACGTATTCAGATTTCAAAACCATGATGTGTTTTCATCAACGGTCAATTTTGTGATAAATTGACAACTTCCTCCTAAAAAATATTATCCACTTGTGTAAAATTGAAATATTTCGCCTTACAGATTTTTAGGCACCGGTCATTTCTCTCTATCACAAGAACAGATGAGAACTTAAAATGAATTTATTGTTTCGTACGTTTCTGTGGCTTCTGTCATTGTTAAGTATTCAATTCAACGTTTTAAAGCCTACACGCTAGACCTTATTGACTATAATATTTATTAGGTAAGCAGATTCATCCGCTTCAATTAATAATTGACACCTATAAAAATATTTTATAAAATTAAATGACCTGTCACATTTTCTTTTTGTTCCCTGCTGCTAAATTAAATTTACACGCATTAAAATTGGGTCAACCAAATCAACGCTACCACTTTTCAACTGCGTCCACCCTCGGCCTCCATCCGGTGAGTTTAGAATCGTTGACTCGCTTTCGGAGCTAGTTGGCCGGACCCAATTTTAATGTGTTATTAATTATCATGTCCTAATCTTGGGTTGGGGAATTATTTTCATTTGTATATTCACACTGTTGGATAGGTTTACATTAATTTTAAGTTCTTGTTTAATTTAGTTTTAGATGTGCTTATTAAAGACATATAAAAAAATATATATATTACCTAGTTTTTTACATAAGAAATAAATAAGTATATTTTTTTAGAAAATTGATTATATACTGATAGTGTAAAACAGTTTTACACTATTATGTAACACAAACTATTATATAAAGTTTATTGACTTTTACAGTAACTATTTTAAAAGTCATATCAACTATGTTTCTAATTGATTGACAGTGTAAGTTTTTACACTAACAATATATAGACATTAAACTCATATTTTTTTTCCTAATTATAATAAATATAGACTTGTTTTTAGACATATTAATTGCTATTTTTCTTTTATATCCTTAATTTATTGTGAAGTGAGATACTCAATTATTTTCCATGCATATGGATGTATTTATTGACTAATTAATAATATAAGTCACATTCATTGGTAGAAAAAATTATTCTTGAATTATAAGTAGTGTCATTAAATATAACTACTACTTAAACCATTTAATTATATAGATATTTTTAAAATAAAATTTAAATTTATGATATTATTAATTAAAATTAACTAATTTTACTATTTTCATCGGTCTTGATGAATTAGTTATTTGTATATTTTTTTTATTAGTTATATAAAGGACCAAAGCTAGTATCTCTTATTGCATATTTTTTGTGGATGATATAGTTTTAATTGAAGAATCAAAAGAAACAGTTAACTTTAAATTTGAATTTTGGAGACAAACTTTGAAAATAAAGGATTTTTGCGTAAATAGAAGTAAGACAAAATATATGCATCACATATTTAGCAAGAGACAAGATGAATGTGAATTGGAGGTAAAATTGGCAGAAGATGTCATACCACATATTTCCAAGTTTAAATATTTGGATCAATAATATAAAATGATGGGGAAATTAATGACAATGTTACACATAAGATACAAGCGGGATGACTAAACTGGAGAAAGACATTAGGGTTATTTGTGACTACAAACTTACCAAACTCAAAGGCATATTTTATTATATTGCTATAGGTCTGGTTATACTCTATGATAGTGAATGTTGGGCTTTAAAGGGACAACAAGAGAAAAAATGTGGAGTGGTAGAAACGAGAATGTTAAGATGGATGTGTGACCACATAAGAAAAGTCAAGATAGAAAATGATTGTATACTGAGAAAAATATGACAAAAAAATTGGTTAAAGTGGTATAAATACGTACAAAGAAGGCACTGGGAGGTACCAGTGAAAAGAGTTGATTGTATGAGTTTTAGTTATGTGAAGAAGAGGAGAGAGAAACTACAAAGAACATTGGAGAAAGTTATTAAGAGGGGTTTAAGATAAATAATATTTCTAAGCTTTGATATTTAATTGAACCGAATAACGTTGTGTGATTCATGTAGTCGATTTCACTTAATGAGATAATGCTTTCTTGTTGTTATCATCATCTATTCACACTTTTCAACAACTTATAATGCTTATAATAATTTATTTTTTTATTATTCTCATTTAATTAAAGAAACATTTATTAAATTTTAATTAAATAATTAGAATCATCTTAAGTATAGATTTTAAATTAATTATTACAAAAATCAACAATCATATAGCAATTTATGGTTGAATGACAATGTAAAAATCTTTTCACTATAAGTGTATTCTAATGAAATTCAAATTGAAATTAGTATGTATTTGGAATTAGAAAAAAAAACTACTCCAACATATTTGTTAAAAAAAATGCTTTCTTTATCAAATAATTTATTTAAAATAAAAAATACTCTATGAAGTGTACAGGTTTTTCTAAATACAAGTAAAGTATAAAAAATATAATATTGTAAAATATATTTAGAAAAAAAATTAATTTATATTACTTTTTAAAATAAATGTTAAATTTCAACATAATATAAAATTAACTTGATTTTTCCTTTTAAGTAAATTATAAGTTGAATAGAATGATAAACTCTCAATATTGCAATATTGCTTGCGTTTAGGAATCTGTTAGTTACAGGATTGCTAAACTCATTTGAGTATTTTAATACATTTAAAATATTAATTTAACTTTTGACTTTTTATCCAAAATTAACTTTATTCCAATATATGGTTATGTAGCAAATATTGTGGTCTTGGGATTAATTTATTCTTAGTCATTAAATTTGAGTAGTTGTATTTAAGAATAATTTGATTTTTAAAATGAAATATATTTTTTATTTTTTTAAGTTTAGATACATTTTGACTTAATTGTATTTTTTTTTATCTTTATCTATACTTTTATGATACATGCCTTTAGCCTTAACATTAATTATTTAATTAAAAGTTATTTAAAAAAAATATTTAAGAATTTATAATTATAAATTGTTAACAAATAGTGGAAATAAATAGGAAAACGGAAGTTTAATAGCCTCATCCATTAATATACTCAATTAAAATTTTATAAAATTTGTAAATAAGAGTAATAATAGAAATGGTAATTACAAATCAATGGTACAAAGTATAGATAAGCAACTGAGAATGCCTATAATCCTTGAAAAGGCTGACAATGAACCAAATTTACTCAAAATTAGTTCGAGATTTGATTTAATAATTAAAGCTGTGTTTGATTTGTTGTTTCGTTAAGTTGAATGTGAATGATATGTGACAGTAGGATTTACGTTGGTTGTGCTTTGGAAAGTGGGAAATAGTGACAAACAAACACACACTAATTCATTGAACTTTGTTTATGAAATAAATGAGTTGAACTTGAGCTAAAAACACCATAAACAAGTAAGTGGTAATTAATCACTTTGTATATTAAGAGGTGTAACTCTTGAAAATTACCATTACCACTAAAGGTGGTGAATGCATTTGGATGGTGGACAATTGATACTTGCTTTCTCATGAAGAGTTGTATTCATGAATGAAGTCATATCTTTTCACCATATAAAGGGGAGGACTTATGAAGAGTTGAAGGATCTCATCCCAAAAATCCACATTAGAGAAAGAGATAGTGGTATTTCCACTATTGTTGGTGAGAGTTGAGAGAAGAGTGAGAGAGATTTTGTATACCATCTAAGAAGAAGAGATTCATTAAGTGACCCTCTTAAGAAAGGGAAACAAATTTTGCAATCATACGTTTATAACTGAGATCTTTAACTAGATTAGACCTAGGGATTTTTCCTTGCTCACATTGAGAAAGTTTTTTATGTAAAAAATTTGGTGTTATTCTTATTTTCTCTACACTTATTTCTGCTTTTGAATAATGCCTATTTTGAGTTCACAAAGGAGGGAATTTAGTCTATTAATTCTTAGTAGTGGTATCTGAGCTTTTCACTTGTGTAACTCAAGATGGAGGGATCTATCACTCATTATGGAGACATGTTCAAGCTAATTGTACATAATTACTCATATTAGACGTCAATGATGGAAGATCATCTATACTACAAGGATTTGTATGAACCAATCACTAATCAAAACAAGATGGAGGGAGAGACTAACAAATATTGGGAGCTTTTGAATCACAAAGTTGTTTGTATGATTTAGAAATATATTGATTGGAGTTTGTTCAACATGTATTAACTTATATCAATGCGTGAGTTGTGTAAAAAAGTTGAATATATGATTCAAAAAAGACTCTTAGGAACAAAGTTCACCTTGTAAAAAAACTGGTGAAGTTGGAGTATTCTGATGGTTAGAATATGATCAAGCACGTAAACACCTTTATGGGAATTGTAAATCAATTGACGAAGGTAGAAATGAAGATTGATGACAAATTGCAAACTCTTATACTCCTCGGTTCTTTGCCTGAGAGTTGGGACATCTTGGTTTGCATTCTCAACAACTTTGTCCCAAGTGCAAATCTTAATATGGATTTTGTTACAAACAATTTGATAAATGAAGAGTCAAGATGGAGAGAAAGAAACTTGAATAGATACTTTGAAGCCAATGTAGTAGAGAACAAAGGGAGGAGTGAGCCCTAAAGAAAAGGAAGTTATAAGTCATGAAGAAGATCCAAGTCTCATTCCAAAAGTTTGACTTGCTTTTATTGTGGCAAAAATGGTCACAGGAAGTCAAAGTGCAAGTTCTTGGAGATAGATCAAAAGGCTAAAATAATTCATCCTTATCAAATAAAATCCAAGAAGAAGATGGAAGAAAAGCCACTACAATAATGGCTTCAAACGATGAAAACATGTTTCTTATTGGTGAGAAAAATTATATAAATGTTACATCTAATGATTGCATTTAGATAGTTGATTTCAGAGCATCTATTCACATCACAACTCATGAAGGAGTATTCTTATTATATCAATAAGGGTTTGGTAGGGTGAAGATGGGCAACCATTTTGCAAGCAAGATTGTGAGCATAAGGGAGGTAACTTGATGACTAAGAATGGAAACATGCTTGTGTTGAAGGAGGTAAGACATGTACTTGAGATGTGTTTGAACATTATCTTGGTAGGTGAGTTAGTCAAACCTAGAATGTTAAACCAACTAGGTGTTGGCAAATGGAAACTTAGCTGAGGAAGCATGATTGTTACTTGTGGTAAGAAGGAAGGGTTTATGTATATTATGTAGGGAAAATATGCAAAGGCGACATGATTGTTACTTAACATGCAAGCAAAGATTTGTGGCACAAATGATTGTGCCACATGAGAGAGAAGGTATTGGAGATCCTTGCAAAAGTTCATTTGCTAAGCATAAAGGGGCAACCACTTAAATCTTGTGAAGACTACTTAGCATGCAAGCAGCCCAAAGTATCCTTCTAGAAATCAAAGAATAAAAGAAGAAGAAGAAATCAAATTATTGATCTTATTCACTCAGATGTTTGTTCAACGTTTGAAAGGTTTCTTGCGATGCCCAATACCTTGTTGCCTTCGTTGATGACCACTCCAAAAAGTTATGGGTATGTCCATTGAAAAGGAAAGACAAAGTTCTTTAAGCTTACAAAGAGTTACATGCATTTGCAAAATGAGCAATTGGTAAAAAGCTGAAATATTTGAGAACTGATAATGGTGAGGAGTACATAGGCCTATTTAAGCATTATTGTTAGACTCATGGGAAAAGACATGAAAAGGTACCCCCAAGACTCCTTAAATGAATGGTGCAGCTAAAAGATTCAATACAACCATTGCTGAGAAAGTCAAAAGCATGCTTTCTCATGTGAAAGTTCCTAAGTCATATTAGGGAGAGGTAGTGATAACTACAACTATTTTAATCAATCTATCTCCTTCAAGACCTTTAAATGGAGAGATACCAAATGAAGCATGGCATGGAAAAAGTCTCCTATGGTCGCTTAGGAGTCTTCAAATGGAAAACTTATGTTCATATGTCTAAAGATAGAAAAGCAAAGCTTGATGCCAAAGAGAAGAAGTGCATATACCTTAGTTCACTTAGAGATGAACTTGATTTTAGACTATAGGACCCTACAAACAAGTGAATTGTTCAAAGTAGAATTGTGGTATTCTTTAAGGATTAGACAATCGAAGATATCAAGTAGTCTAAGAAGCCAAAGTCTAAGGTGAGTCCTAATCAAAGTCCTATTGTAGTAATGGAGAATTCAAGGGGCGAGACACCTTAGATGAAATAACTTGATCAAACAAAGCACCCTAATAAGGCAAGACAAGATCAAACAATACAATCTAATTAGATGGATGAACCACTTGATAGATGAATGAAGATTAGGCAATGAAGAATGTTTAGACAAAATATGAATCTCAAGTAAGACAATCTACAAGAAATAGACAACCATCAAGAAGGTACTTTTTAAACAAATATGTCAACCTTACTGATGAAGGAAAACCTCCAAGCTTGATAGAAGCCATTAAGACAAATGACACCAAGAAATGGGTGTAAGCCATGAAAGAAGAAAGTAAGTCCCTAAAGGAGAACCAGTTGTATAATCTGGTGGAATTTCCAAAAGTAAGAAAGGTGTTGCAAAACAAATGACTGTGCAAGCTCAAGATTGAATAGAATAATCCAAACCCCATGTGCAAAGCACGAATTGTTGTGAAGGGATGCAACCAAAAGAAAGGCATAGATTTTGAAGAAATTTCTCAGTAGTGGTGAAAATGACATTAATTAGAGCAACACTTAGTTTAGCTGTCAAACTAGACATGGAGATAACATAACTTGATATCAAAATAACATTCTTACATGGAGACCTAGAGGAAGAATTATATATGGAGTAACCAAAAGGTTTCAAAGAACTAAGCAAAGAACACTTAGTTTGTCAACTGAAGGAAAACCTTTATAGTCTGAAGTAAGCTCCAAGATAGTGGTACTAAGAGTTTAATCTTTTTATGATCCAAGACAATTTGAAGAAGACCTCCGTAGACCATTGTGTGTTTGTGAATAACTATGAAAATGGTGAATCCTTCATACTATTATCATATATTTGATGATATATTGATTGTTGGGAAAGTAAAAGGAAAATAGTTGCTCTTAAGAAGGCATTGAACAAATCTTTTGCCATGAAAGATTTGCGTGTAATGAAGAAGATTCTATGATTGAAGATCACTAGAGATCTTTCTAGAATAATGTTGTGGATATCTCAAGAAGATTATATTAAGAATCTTGAAAGATTCAATATGCAGAATGTAACACTCTTACTTTTGCCTATTAAACTATTTTCCTAATTACTTTGTATTTATTTTTGGAGAACCGGATGAAAATCTAAAAATTTGATCCCTGCAGTTACGTTCGTATTAGTTAGTAATACTTAGTTTATATTTTTAATAATTTTTGGGTAATAGAGCCCGAAAAAATTGTAAAATTACTATTTTGTTCCTAAAAAGCCAGATAACAAAATTAATAGACAAAAATAGTTAGAAGTGTTTACAAATTATTTTTAAGTCATCAATATAATTAGAATAATTAATAATGATTTTAGAAATTTTTGAAAATTTATTGAGATAATTTTTGTGAAATGACAAAAATATCCTAATTGATCGCGAGGAACCAACTAGATACTTTTTGACCTCAAAATATTTTGCAAATTTTATACAATGTATATTTTAATTATAAAAATTGTAATTATGAACCCCACCATTATGCTCAAAATTTCAAGAACTATTTAATCGTCATTTTTAATAATTTTTTTGAGTTGGAGTCCAGAGAAATTAGAAAATAACGATTTTGCTCTTATTTCTCAGCATTAAGAGTTAATATGAGAAAAAAAAATTCAATTAACATTAAAATGTCAATTTAATCTTGGAATAATTTTATATATATTAAAATATAATTTTAAAAATTTTCTAAGATTTTTCTGTAATTCTTATGTAAAATGACTAAAATGCCTCCAAATGTCCAATAAGCCTAATTAGTATTGGTTTGACATCCAAAAATGGTGAAAATGTTAATCTTAATTTATTTCTAGTTAAAATATTTAATTTTAGAATTTTCATAAAAACTTGGGAATTTATTGTATTAAAATAGATTTAATATGAATTTTCTAGCTCAAAAATACAAAATAAATATATCAAAATTTGAAATAAATAAATAAAAATAAAAATTAATTATTGGAATCTTATTTTTGATGAAAAATAATGTACATGTCCAGTTTTATATCAAAATGCATTAATTTGATATTAAAAGTTAATTTATTCAAGTTTAGGCAATTTTATTGGTACCAGCTATTCAATTACAAATAAATTTTACATTGGGGAGCTTAGGGACAGCTCATGTGCATGTCCCCAACCCTAAAAGAGGTGATTCACCACCTATTTGGGTTGTGTGTCCTTGAAATCCAATTAAAAATAAATGAAAAACCTAATTTATGACATATTACATGACATCATCAAGTGGACACCTATACCACTTCAATTCTCTATAAATAGGGAACCTATTGGACATATTTTCATCACCTCTTTCTCTCTCAAACTGGCTGAAAAATTAGAGAATTTTTCTCTCTAGATTTTTTTTTTTACTTTGTTTTTATGTTAAAATTTTACTAGTTTTCATCAAATAGTAAAATTTCTCTTCCTAGGAACTTTGCACCAACATCATCATCAACTTTCTTCCTCTTCATCAACCACCTTAGAGGTAATGGGGGAGTGGGGTTGGTTCTAAATTATTGTCACTTTACATGTTAGTAGGAAGGGTTTTCTCCTAAGCCCGCTTAGGCATAAGCTTTATTACTATTATCATTACATTGTTATAATGTTTGATGTTCAACTTTAATTTTTGCTAAGTTGTTACTCTACTAAAATTTAGATTATTAAATTATAATTACTAAGTTGTTACTCTACTAAAATTTAGATTATTAAATTATAATTGCTAAGTTGTTACTTTGCTCAAATTTAGACTCTTAAATGTATTTACTAAGTTGTTATTCTACCCAATTTTATAATTAAAATGCATTATTTAAGTAGTTATTCTACTCAAATTTAGTTATTATTTTGTTATTTTGCTAAAATTTTAGTAATAATATTTTGATTATTAAGTCATTATTCTGCTAAAATTTTGGTAATTAAATTGTGATTACCAAATTGTGATTTTGCTAAATTTTGGTAAATAGTTATACTATCAAAATTTTGTTGATTGCTAAATTATTATTATGTAATTTCTACAATATAAGGAAAAAATGTTATTGGTGCTCAAATTAAATAAAATCAGAAAAACCTCTGTTTGAGAAGTGAAAATTTGACAGATTAGTGAGTAATATAAAACAAGTGACATGTAGTGGCATGACACCCTACTAGGAAAGTTACAGTTTGGTACGTTGAAGAATGAATGACAAGGACCCACTTGCGGAAGTCTTTGGGGTAGGTATCGAGTGGTGAAGGTCTCAATGGCTAGGGTAGCATCCTCGAGCCGAGATATTCACTTGACCAAGCTCGATAATCCTGACAACTGCCCAATATTCCTGGATTGGTATGAAAGTACATGTTTATAAATGGACATGCTGATTGATATTTGTTCCTCATTAATGATGAGGACTGTACTATGTGATGATGTTGAAGAGGTATATGTACTCCTAGTCACTTCTTAATTGTGTTGAGAATTATTACTCACCAATGGGGAGTATAGATCCATACCTAGTCAAAGACAGTCTAGTATAATATAACTTAGAATGAACCCTAGGTTCCCTTCTATTGTCAGCTGTGTTTTATCTTTGTTTTATGGTAGACTTCTTATCATACCTGTAAAAGTGATTTTAGAACAAAACACTTCACTCCATTATTTTTCTTCTATGTATGATTGATTGTGATTATTGAAAACGGCATTAATGCCCCGTGATGCTGAGTATGAGTTAGAGGATACTTCAACGGACGAGGATCTGAAGGCTTATATTATAGTATTTTTCTTTTTTGTATGAGGAATAGGGTAGATTGACATTGCTCTGTATAGGATCTTTTGATGTACTTTTAGTCTTTCTGTATTTTATGACTGTTGTGTATTACCAAATTACGATGTAAGGCTTTACGACACACACACACACACACACACAGTCTTATCTTTTATCTTTTACCACCATTTCCAAATTCTATTAAGATTGGAAATTTTCTATTATACAAGCAAAAAAAATTTACCCACATTTTCATCTACTTAAACTTAGTAACTAAATTAATACGAATTATATTCAATATGAATGGTGTCACACAACGCTAGATATGTGTGTGTTCCATTAGCTAGACATTTTAAATTGAGTAAGTCTCAATGTCCAAAGATTGTAGAAGAGAAAGAAGAAATGAACTAGGTACCTTATTCATTTACTATTGGTAGCCTTATGATAGAGGTCTTGGAGGAGCTTAGCTATCTTGTTAAATATCTTTTAGGATGTTTTGTTATTGGGCCTTGTTGGGCTTCTTGTAGATCTTGTGTATGCACCTAAGTGTTATTTAATTATATGCTATGTGGACTTTAGTTATTTTAGTTTCTAGCTTATGTTTTAGTTTGATTTGTATTAGGCCTTTTAGTTTGTTTGGGCCTTTATTAGTAATAGTATAAATAGGCCTTTAGGACCTCATGTAGAGAACTTTTGATCATTTGGTGAATGTGAATTAGCTTTGGCTAATTAAGTGAGCATCGCTCCTCTTGGTTTTTGCTTAGAACCTTAGATTCTTATCAAAGAATTCTATTCTTTGTGGTGAATCCTCCTCGACTTATCAATCCTCAGATTATGACATCGTTCTTACTATTTCTCATCTATTCCGCTTTTTCTTTCCTTCTAATTTTTGGTTCCGGTTTTGTTACTCTTGGCGTTGAAATTATTGATCCACTTTGGGGATTTATCATTTGGTATTCAAAGCTGGAAATTCAGCATCAATTAACTTGTAAACTAAATAATTTTGATCATGATTTACGACACTTTTTGTGCATCAAGATGCTCCAGATGTAAATTGCGTCTAGATCCATTATTTCCATTGCTCCAATTTCGGATTCGTGACCCACCGAGCGGCCTACAAGACCCGTCGGGCAGGTGTGACGTTCGCTGGCAACAACTTGCGTCACCCATTCCTATCTTAAAAGGTGTGTCTAATTCTTGTGCCTATGTGTTTGATTGTGTTCGTTTAGCTTTGGTTGAGTTTTGTCCTCCTCTAATTTGAGTCAATTCTGCAGTTATATTCTTGAATTCTTCATATTGTTCTTATCTAGATCTAAATTTTGATCCATTAAGATCCATGTTTGCAACTGTTTGGTGTTAGATATATACTTGAGTTGTGTTGTTTTAAATCTAGTCACTTAATTTTTGGTGGAAATTACTTGATTGGATAGTAAATTTGGTTTTTGAGAAATCTGAATTTTGAATTAGGGAAGAACATTCAAAGTGTTCTTCATATGTTCTTGAGTTTTTTTTTGTGGTAGAACATTTGTTTGATCTTAAAAATTTTGTTTGGAGAGATTTGGTGTTATTGCAAATTAAAAAAAGTTAAAGGTCCAAAAAAAATAATTCAAAGACCAATTAGTAGAAAAAGAAAAATATTTAGGGGCAAAAGTGAAAAGACAAAAAAAATTTAGGGGCCCAACTGTAATTATAATTTGGGGGCTAAATTGCAAATATATATATAATTGCCCATTTATAAAAAAAAAAAAAGCCTACCTTTTTTGGTGAGCCAATTCTCATAGTGACATTATTTTTCTTTCATATATTTGTAACTTGTTTTTGGTGGTGGATATACACATGCTCTTCATTTTCCTTACTTGTTCTAATCTCTTTGTCTTTGAGTCTTCTTATTGTCTTCCTTTGGCTTTCTTTTGAGTGTTCCTTTCATTTCTTATAACTTTTATTGCGTGTCTTTTAAATTCCTTGGTTTTGTCTTTGAGTTTTCTACTTCTTTGGCTTCTTAAGTTGAGCTTGAAATTCGTGACATATTTCACAATGAATACTTTCTTTATTTGAACTTGGAGGCTCTTTGTAAGAGCTAAAGAGGAATAAGAGTGGAAAAAGACAAGTGTGCACATTATAGAAAAAGCCTCTAAAGAGTGAAACACAAGTGAACTTTGAGTGAAAACACTTAGTTAAGTGTTGAGATCCATATTTCTATTATTTGTGAATTAACTTTTCTTGTAGGTATGGCTTCATCAAATGGAGATTACCTAATGGCAGATTTGTTAAAACTTGGTGAACAAATGAAAATGATGAATCATGAGTTTGGAGAAGGAATACAGAGGTTAAGAAGGGAGGATAATAGAGGGTTTGAAAGAATAAAAAGAAGTTATAAAGATATAAGTGAGAGGATGGAGATACTAGGAAGGAGGAGAGATAGAAGAAGGTAAGAGAGAAAAGAAGAAAAACAAAAACAAAAGGAAAAAGAGAAAAATAAAAAGAGTAAAGGGGAGAAAATAATGAAAAGAAAGACAAGGAAGATCCTTACTTAGGTATTGATATGAGTTTCATGAGTGATCTATATTATAGGAATTTAGTAAAAGAATTAAATAAGATAAAAAAAAAGGGAGAAAAGAGAGAAGGAAATGAGAGAAAAAGAGTTGAAAGAAAATGAAAAGGAGTTAGAAGAAAAAAAGATGGAGGAAAGAGAAATGATTGAAAAAGAGAGTGAAAAGGAGAGAGCAAAAGATAAAGAAAGATATGATTGTTCTTGTTTTTACTCTAACTCTTTGTTTGTTTATGAAGATTCTCTTGTGAAAGGATTTGAAGAAGAGCTTCCTAAGAAAGAATGCAAAAATTTATATTCTAATCCTTTGTTTGGAAGTGATGTTTTTCTTGTGCAAGAAATTGAAGAGGAACTCTTATTCTTTTTTCTAATTTGGATGTTAAGCTTAATTGTCTTTGTCAATTTGATTGTGTATTTAACCACATAAATTCTTTTGTTTTGATGCCTAGGAAAGAATTATACATAAAGGATCAATGGGCAAGGCAATTTGGAGAGGAGATGGACGCATATGAGGAACAATGCAACCATAGAGAAGGGAAAATTTTAACTTGCACCAACTCTAGACCCTTTGTTTTATTTGATGTGCAACAACATGTATTAATTCTTGAGGCTTATGATTTAGATGTTGCTTGATTTGCATGAAAATTATGTAATGCATAATGTTCATGGTTTGCATGAACTATCTTTAGGTGGTGGAGCAAAGTCCTTAAGATTTGAGATTAATGTGCATCATTTGGACTTGTATGATCATGATGAGACTTCATTTATGTGTGTTGTTGTTTGTGGAAAGATTGGAAATGATGAATTCTATAAGCATGATACACTTAAGCTTAATGATCGATGGATGGTGCATATTCTTCATTCTTTTTGGATGGCTTTCATTTTATTGATGATTGGTGGTTTTTTTAGGCTTGTATTTGATCTGGGAGGATGGATATCTAAGCACATAAATAATAAAGGATTTACCTTTTCAAGGGATTCAAGTCTCCATAATTGTAGGATTTTTCTTATTCCATTGAAAACTAATATTTTCTTTGTTTTTCATGTAGGAATAAAGAAGCTAAGTTCGTGGACGAATTTCTTCCAAGAAGGAATGGATGGTAGAGGACTTTGAGGGGCTTAGCTATCTTGTTAAATGTCTTTTAGGAGTTTTGTTATTGGACCTTGTTGGACTTTTTGTAGATCTTGTGTATGCACCTACGTGTTGTTTAATTAGGTATTATGTGGACTTTAGTTATTTTAGTTTATAGCTTATGTTTTAGTTTGATTTGTATTGGGCCTTTTAGTTTGTTTGGGCCTTTTATTAGTAATAGTATAAATAGGCCCTTAGGACCTCATGTTGAGAACTTTTGATCATTTTGTGAATATGAATTAGCTTTGACCAATTGAGTGAGCATTGCTCCTCTTGGTTTTTGCTTAGAACCTTAGATTCTGATTAAAGAATTCTATTCTTTGTGACGAATCCTCCTCAACTTATCAATCCTCGAATTATGGCGTTGTTCTTACCATTTCTCATCTATTCTACTTTTTCTTTCCTTAGAATTTTTGGTTCCGATTTTGTTACTCTTGGTGCTGAAATTATTGATCCACTTTGGGGATTTATCATCTTATGTATGCAATGATTTGTACAAGGTCAGATATTTCTTATGTTGTAAGAGTTGTGAGCAAATTCCTATAGAACCTAGGAAAGGAGCATTGAAAATTTGTGAAATGGATATTGAGATATTGAGAAGAACTACCAAAAGGTTCTTATGTTTTGGCAATTGATATTTAAAAATGTAGATATGGCAGGTGATGTGGATTCAAGAAATTTTACATTTGGTTATTTGATTACTTTTGTAGGGGACCTATTTTGTAAGTAGTCTAAACTCCAAAGATGTGTTGCATTATTAACCACCGAAGCAAAATATATTGTTCTAACAGAAGCTTGCAAAGAGATGCTATGGATGAAGAGCTTCCTAAATGTGTTAAGACATAATCAAGATGATTATGTGGTGAATTGTGATATGTTTCATTCACACTTAAACACAAGAAAACATAAGAAAGGGGGTTGAATTTTGTTTCAAAAACTTTTTGCAAATCTTTTTGCTTAAGAACATATTTTGTCTCCTTTAGGATGATATATTAGTAATTTAAAAGATAATAAGTTTTGAAATATCTCTTGAATGCAATTATAATTTTGAACACTTGTTAACATTTTAGAAAAGATTAAATCACTTTAAGCAAGATATAAAGGATAAGGAGAACTATAAAAACGCAGGAGATTTAATACTAGTTTATCTTTAACCCAAGACTATCTCTAGTCCTTAGCAATCAACCGAGAGCTCTACTAATAGATAAGGCTATTACAAGTATTCTTTAACACAAGCCTTTTTAGGCTTACACCAAGTATTCTTTAACTTGCTTTTCCAAGCAATAACCCAAGTATTGTTTCACAACAAGCCTTTTCAAACTCACCCAAGTATTCTTTGAACAAAGCCCTTTTAGGCTCCCACCTGTTAAGACAAAGGACAAATTTATGATCCTCATGTTGTTTTGATAATAACAAACAGTCTTATGCTTAATCGTTTGATCACATGTTCTCACATATTTTTGCTATCGTCTTATTATGAGAATTATGCATGTATATTAACTTCCTAAGACGATATATATATATATATATATATATATATATATATATATATATATATGTATGTATATATGTATGTATATATATGTATGTATATATGTATGTATGTATGTATGTATGTATGTATGTATGTGCTAAACTTGTCTTTTTAAAAACTATGATACTCGAGAACCGTTTTGTGTTTTGAAAAGCGCACGCCCTCTCAAAAATGAAGACATCTATGTACCTATCCTCAATAAAAGTCATCTTTACGCTTAAAAGTAGGAATTTGAGTACATATGTTAGTACAGAAAGAAAATATGTCCACTGCAACAAGATTGAGTATAAGAAAGGTTAGATAAGCAGACTACTTTATCGTATCAGAGTGACCAGTTGGTAAAAGGTATTAAATGCTACATTTAATGCTCCAATGACTCTTTTCTACTTTTACAATGCCAAACGGAGGATCTATCCAGAAGCAGTCACAACGGACACTTTTGGGAGAACCCTATAAATAGAAGAAGGACACATTTTTGTTACGAGTGTGGAACTCTTGAAAACTTTTCTCTCTTAATCTGTAATTTCTAAATATATCTTGCTTGTAATACCTTCTAGAACTGCATTCTACATTCGTCTGATAAGACGCTAGTTTAGTGTGATAACTTACACTCAACCATTTCTTTATGAAATTGGTGGAAACCTAAAGAGGCTTTGAATCAAAGAAAACTTGGGTTTTTGCTCGGAGATGCAAGTGAAAGACTACTTGGGTTAAGCCTAAAGAGGCTTGGATAAAAGAATACTTGTAACTTGTTTAAGTTATAGTGGAACTTAGTTGGTTATCAAGAACTGGATGTAGTCTCTGGGGTGAGATGAACCAGTATAAATTTTTGTGTTTCTCATCATTTCTACAACCATCTTTTGAAAGTTTTTATCTTTATCCTTCAGATGAAACGCTTCTTGAAAAGGTTTTGCGAAAAGTTTTAATAACACAATTCAACCCCCTTTCTTGTGTTATTCTTGTGTTTTATAATTTGGTATCAGAGCTCAGTCTCTAAGGGTTGAGCACCTTAACAAGTGATAGAGGAAAAGTTCCTTATGGCAAACCTTGAAGGACAGTTCATCCCTGAAAAAGCCTCCTTGTGAAGGCCTCTAGCCTTCAATGGAAAAGATTATGCCTACTGGAGAGACAGAATGGAGATGTACATCAAGTCCACTCATTACAGCATCTGGAGAATCATAATGCATGGGGATCTCATTGTAACAAAACCAGAAAACGAATACAATCAAGATGACTTCAACATGCTTCAACAGAATGCAAAGGTTAGGTATATTATAACTTGTGCCTTATCTAAAACTGAATATAACAAATTTTGCAGCTATAGATCAACAAAGGAGATGTGGGATGCTATACACATAACACATGAAAGCATTGAAGATGTTCGTCTAAGAAGAGCAACAACTCTTCAAAGACATTATGAGATGTTCACCATGAAGGAGACAGAAACCATTGATGAGATTTTTGGAAGATTTCAAACAATTCTCAATGGACTCTAGTGTCTTGGTGTTGAGTTTACTAAAGCTCAAAACAATCTCAAGATTTTGGACAGTCTTCCAAAAGTTTGGGAACCCAAGGCTACAAACATAGCTGAATCTAGAGACATGAAGACTCTAACTCTTGATGAGTTGCCAGGAGCTCTAAGAGTTCATGAAGTTTATTTCTTTAAAAGAGATAAGATTAAAAACAATGACTCTATAGCTCTAAAGATTAGAGAAACTAGTTGGAAAGCAGAAGAAAGGATAAAGACAAAAAAATAAGGACAAAGCTCTAAAGGTTCAGTCTGATGAGTCAGAGAGCTCAAACGAAAGCTCAAGCTACTTTACAGAGGATGAGATCACCCTTATGACCAAAAAGTTCAAAAAGATGCCCAAGAAGAAAGAGAGATTCAAGCACACTTCCAAAAGAAAAGATAACAGATTCAAAAAGCCACTTCAAGTAGAAAACAATAAAATCATATGCTTTGAGTGCAAAAAGCCTGGACACATGAAAGCTGAGTCCCCTAAGTTAAAAAAAGGGTGGAACACAAAGAAAAAGAACAAGAAGAAGGATCTTTTAGCAAACTGGGAAGATCTGGACAACACTAGTAACAGCTCAGACGAGGAAAAAGCCAACATTTGTCTCGTGGCAAATACTGAAGAAATTATACTTGAGTATATCTAAAATCAGTTCATATTCGTCTAATAGTTGTGAATCTGAGTATGAACTGATTTTGATGGCACAGAAGAGATGTCCTATGATACTCTTCTTGCAAACTCTCATATGATCTCCCTTGAGTATAAGAAATACAAAGAAAAATATAAAGAAGCTATGTTAGAAAATGAAATATTCAGGAAAGATCTAAAGAGTATGCATAAGAGTTAAGTCTCAGATCCTAAAAAGACTATACTTTTATCTGAAGTTGACAAACTAAAGAAAGAGGTTATTAGTCTGAAACAAGATCTAGCTAAATTTGTGGATGGATCTTCAAAACTACAATTAATTTTAAAACATAAAATATCTCCATCTGACAAATCTGGTATAGGTTTTGAATGAGACAAGGATTTTAAACCATCGTTTTCTAAATCTTATTTAACCTCCTGTAACTTTTGTGGAAAAATAAGACACACATCTCAAAGGTGTCAACACAAAAGAAAACAAAGGACAAAGAAGATCATTAGGACTAACATAAAAGGACTCAAGAGTATTTGGGTACCAAAATCTCAAATCATTCCTTTTGCAGATATCCCTAATAATAAGAAGAAGGGATTCATTTTGGTACTTGGACAGTGGATATTCATAACACATGATGGGAGAAAGGTCTATGTTCCTACACCTCCAACCACATGAAGGAACTATTTCATTTGGAGGAAATGGAAAAGGCGAAATCATTGGTATAGGTAAAGTGGGTAAGTCACCTCTCCCTACTATAGAAAATGTGTTATGCGTTGAAGGACTAAAGTATAACCTACTTAGCACAAGTCAATTTTGTGATATTGGTTTCATTGTGTCCTTTAACAAGGAATCATGCATAGTCAAACAAAATGATGAATCTGTTCTTTTTACTGCCAAGAGGCATAACAATCTATACAATATTGAGTTTGAGGATCTAAACAAACAAAATATCACATGTTTAATGACCAAAGAAGATGAAAGATGGATTCAGCATAAAAAGCTTGGGCACATCAATTTGAAACATATTTCAAAATTATATACAAAGGGTTTATTGAAAGGATTGCCTAAGGTTTTTTGAAAAACTCATCTTCTTTGTAAGGCATGTCAAAAAGGAAAACAAATTAAAACCTCTTTCAAATCTAAAAATGTTGTTTCCACTTCTAGACCTTTGGAATTGTTACATATGGATTTGTTTGGTCCCACAAAGACTTTGTCTTGGTGGCAAAAAGTATGGATTTATCATCATAGATGACTATTCTAGATATACATGGGTTTACTTCCTAACTCACAAACATGAGCCTTTTAATATGTTTGAAATATTTTGTAAACGTATTCAAAATGAAAAAAGTTTTTGTATTACTGCAATCAGAAGTGACCATGAAATTGAATTTGATAATGTTGAGTTCAGGTGCTTTTGTGAAAAGAATGACATTTTTCATAACTTCTTTTTACCTAGAACACCTCAACAAAATGGGATAGTTGAAAGGAAAAATAAAACTCTTCAAGAGATGGCCAGAATCATGCTCTGTGAAAATTCAATTCGTAAGTACTTCTAGGCTAAAGTTGTAAATACAGCGTGTTATGTTCAAAATAGAATATTGATCAGACCATCAATAAATAAGACTCCTTATGAACTGTGGAGTGGCAGAAGACCCAACATTTCATACTTTCATCCCTTTGGATGTGAGTGTTTCATTCACTGGAGATTAATTAGGAAAAATTGATTCTGAGGTTGATAAATGTATCTTTTTAGGATATTTAGATACATCTAAAGCTTATCGAGTGTTTAATTCTAGAACTTCTGTTGTTAAAGAATCTATTCATGTTAAATTCAATGATACACTAACCCCTAATAGGAGACTATTAGACCTTGAAGATGATCTTGCAGACTTATAGATAAGATCGTCTGACCCTATGAGATTAGACAAAGCCAAGCAGCTTGAAGACAGTTTACAACAACAAGCTAATGATCAGATGAAACAAACTTATAAAGATTGGAAATTTGTTACTTATCATCCACAAGATCAGATCATTGGAGAACGAACAGAAGGAGTTAAGACATAGTCATCATTCAAAAATCAAGCGTCATGTGCCTTAGTTTAGGAAATTGAGCCAAAAACTATAGAAGAAGCACTCATAGACGACGACTAGATTATAGCCATACAAGAAGAATTATGTCAATTTACAATAAATGATGTATGAACTCTTGTTCCTAGGCCAGAACATAAAAGCATCATTGGAACAAGATGGGTATTTTGCAACAAGCTTGATGAAAATGGAAAGGTAATAAGAAACAAAACAAGGTTAGTAGCACAAGGATACAATCAATAAGAAGGTATTAACTTTACTGAAACTTTTGCTCCTGTAGCTAGATTAGAAGCTAGTAGAATTATGCTTGCCTTTGCTGTTCATAAAAACATTAAGCTTTTTCAAATAGATGTTAAAAGTGCCTTCTTAAATGGATTTATTGAGGAAGAAGTTTATCTTAAACAACCTCCTAGCTTTGAAGATCCAATCATTTCAAACCACGTGTTTAAACTTAAAAAGGCTCTATATGGTCTTAAACAAGCACCTTGTGCTTGGTATGATAGATTAAACAGTTTTTTAATTGCAAATGGTTTTATGAGAGACAAGGTTGATACAACCGTCTTTAGAAAAGAATCTAACAGAGATTTCATAATAGTTCAAATATATGTGGACAATATAATTTTTGGAGCTACTAATGAATCTTTGTGCAAGGATTTCTCAGACTTGATACAAAACGAGTTCGAAATGAGCATGATGGGCAAATTAAAGTTCTTTCTTGGTCTGCAAGTTAAACAAGAGAAAGAAGGCATATACATTCATCAACAAAAATACACCAAAGAACTACTGAAGAAGTATAAGATGAATGAATCAAAGCCTATGAGTACACCTATGCATCTATCTCTTACCATGACAAAGGACGAATTGGGTAAGCCTATAGACCAGACTGTCTACAGAGGTATGATTGGCTCATTACTCTATTTAACTGCCAATAGACCAAATATTATGCATAACGTTTATTTATGTGCTAGATTTCAGTCTGATCTTAGATATTATCACTTGAAAGCTGTTAAAGAATCTTCAGACATCTAGTTGGTACCTCTAACCTAAGTTTATTTTATGAGAAAAATAAAGATTTCAGGTTAATAGGATACTATGATGCAGACTATGTTGGTGACAGAATTGAAAGAAAAAGTACAAATGGTGGATGTCACTTCATCGGACCATGTCTTATATCTTAGACCAGTAAGAAACAAAACTCAATTGCTCTTTCAACTGTTGAAGCTGAATATGTGTCAGCCACTAGTTGTTGTTCTCAACTCCTATAGGTAAAATATCAACTTGTCTAGTTTTGAACATAACATTCCAATGTTAGGTGACAATACTAGTGCAATTAATTTATCAAAAAACCCAATTCAGCATTCTAAGGTAAAGCATATAAAAATAAGGCACATTTTATACGTGATTATGTTCCAAAAAGTGTTTTTGATGTTAAATTTATTGATACAGACAATCAATGAGCTGATATCTTTACAAAGGCTTTACCAAAAGAATGCTTTAATTTTATATTAGAAAACTTGCACATGAAAGTATCGCATGAATAGAATGTCTTGCATGTATCATCTTATAAATTCTTCTGTCTATCATCTTATGACCTATTGTCTTGTATTTACTTCGTCTTACTAACACATGTGCTTCAATATGTGAGAAGGCGTTTATTATTTGACTTTAACATCTGCTGGTTTTAATATTAATTCTCATCGATAACCCCCCAAGAAATATGCGCCGCTTTTCTTTGCCACATCAAGTCACATTAAATGCATGTCCTTTCAATAGTATCAAACCCTTCAAATATTCAAAAAATAACCACTATTCTCTTTACACTCTCAGAAACATCCTTTCATATCCTTTGCACTCAACCATTTTCTCTCTTTCACTCTCTAACCTCTCAAAGACTTGCACTCATGGCCGCTCCAAGATAGCTTTGTTGGAATCAAAGGCATAGAAGCGTCTAAACCCTCAAAGTTTTGAAGATAACAAACTTATTAATGTTCAAGTTTTTGCCTAAGGACTAACCTTGTCACAACAAACAAGTTACTCTTATATGGATCGTCCAGTAAACGTGTTAAAGAAGACCATCCAATAGACGTGCTAAAGAAGACCGTCCAGTAGATGTGTTAAAGAAGACCATCCAGTAAACGTGCTAAAGAAGACCGTCCAGTAAACATACTAAAGATGACCGTCCAAAGCTAAAGTGTGTCTCTTAGAACAAGTTCAAATATCAAATACAAGCTTCCAACGACATATATTCAAACGGCTAAGTTTTATTTGAACGTCCAATTCACTTATGCTAGTTTTCCTTGAAGCTAACAAATTACCACTCTTATGATTTAACGTTCAATTTGTTTGAAGCATTAAATGTAATCAGATTCACTCTAGTGCAGAGGCGTAGCAAAACAGATAAAGCAAGTCAACTTATCAAGCTGCCATGCCGAATGAAGAATGTTCAGAAAAGCAAACCGCTAACACAGTTTTGCGCTTTTCGTTTTAGTGCAAGTCTAAAAGCTGCCACGCTTGATCTTTTTGAAATCATAGTTTGCACGCCCTTCCTTGTATAACAAAGTCAAGTCTTCACAACGAATCTTTTTCCTAAAGACTATATAAATATACACCAAGGAAGAAGCGAAAAATAGAGAAGAACTGTGATACGTGTTGACTTGTGAAAATCTTAGCGAGCATTAAAAGCCTTTTGTACTTTATCTATAAGCGTCCATTGGACGATAGTGAAAAAGCCTTGTAAAAATATTCAAGGTATTTGAGCTTAATCTTTCAAATCCTCACTACGTGAGTTGAAACCTTTGTATAAACATTTGTTTGTGTTGTGAAAGCCTAGAGAGGCTTAGCGAAAAAAAATACTTGGGTTAAGTAATTTAGGGTGATTTCCTTGTAAAGCCTGAAGAGGCCGCGAACAATACTTGTAACCAAAGGTTGGTTAGTAAATACTTTTTGGGTTAAGGGACTGGACGTCACTGAGGTTGAGTGAACCAGTATAAAAATTTTCTGTGTCATTTTCTCTCTATCCCTTAGCTTAAAAACGCTTTCAAACTTATTTATATTATTTTAAAAAGTTTTAAACGCATAATTCAACCCCCCTTCTTGTGCGCTTTTTCTATTTCAAGCTTGCCACCATGGAAAGATTTCTCAAAGGTGACTTCGTGCCTGGAAAATTGGTTAATTTGAAGAAACTAGAAGATGAGGGCTTCCCTTTGACCTTCTTCATCATAAATGCTGGGTGGGAGTCCTTCATACAAAGGAGGACACACTGGTACCACGTGCCTTATGCCTACTTCTGGGCCTCTGCGTCTGAAGTGGATGGTACTATCACTGGAACTTTCGACAACTAGACTATTGTTATTTCCATAAATACCATTGCAGCAGCATCTGGTTGTAAGGAAGAAGGCGACATCTTCGCTAAAGACTGGGAAAGGGTCATCACCCCAAAAACCATCGACCTGGCTCTCTATGGGTGTCCCAAACCCCAAACAAACAACAAAGATGCTTTGAAGAAGTTTTTGTAGTCATCAAACATGAAGAGGGATTGCAAGCTTCTTTACAACATCCTATTACACATTATCCTGCCTCGCAAGGGCTCGAAGGATAATGTATCTTCTAGAGATAGATTTTGTCTGTACAATATGCTCATTGGGCAGAAGGTGAACCTCCGCACTCTCATCCTGGAAAACTGGAGGTCTTGTCTCACCAAGTCAAGCGAGAGCTCAAAAAGTAAACAAAGGTACCCGATTCCTTGCACCATGCTCTTTATTGAGATTATTAAACAGGCTGGTGTAAATGAATCTGGCTAGGAGAAGAAAAACTAGGGTTTGGAGATTGACATATCCATTATAAGGAAAATAGGGATAGCCCATCTGTTTCCTAGATACGTTGCTAAGCATCCAGAGCTGGCAGTGATTAGGGAAGAACCTGCAGACGATACAGTAGGAGTTGCATTCTAGGTAGGATCGTTTATTAATCCTTCTGTTGGCTTGGCTTCTGCTCAACAGTCTAAACCGCCTCCACTACAAACGAAACCTCAACTAACCCAACCATAACCCAAACAGACCAAACCTTGCCAACACAAACTACCTATCAAACGAGCACACTAACAAGACCCACAACCACAAGCACAAGACCAACCCATTTCCCCACTTAAAAAACTAAAGCCCATCACTATTCGTCTGAAGCCTAAACCAACCCCCTAACCCAACTCAAATGATGACCTTCCCATCAAACATCTTTTTACACCTACACACACAACCATCCCTGAACCACCATTAAAACAACCAGTGCCACCTCTTGTTGCCACTGAAGAGTTTGTCCTAGCAAAACTACCCCAAAAGTCACACGAGCTTAAGAAAATCAACCAACCCAAAACAAAAGCACAAGAGGCAAGGAAGCTAAAAAGAGCCAAAGCCGAATCAAAGAGGGCTGAGAAGAAAAAGAAAAAAGAAGAAGAAAAGCTCGTTGCTCAAGAGGAGGAGCAGATTGAGGAGGCGGTGCTTCATTCCGTCATTAAGCACTCGCTACAAATAGTCCCTGAGGAGCTTGATGAAGAAGAATTGTTCACTCAAGAAGACATCATGGCTACCTCCATGGGAAGATTGCCAAGATCACTTCTATGGAAAATGCCTCAATTTGTATCTATGTCACAAGTCTTTCAGTGTCTTACAACAGATCTCACGACCAGACCAAGCAATAATCAACCAGTTAGCGTTGTTGCATTTCGTTTGCCGAAAGCTGGAGACTCTTTGTTTAGAGGGTTGGCGGAACCTTTGATAGACGAAGCCTTACCTGATCACTACCAATCAGAAACTCCTCCCTCTGAACGCCTTCAACGAGACACCACTTAATTTGAATATCCAGAGTCTTGAAGTGTCGGTAAATCAGTAGAATATGAGTCGCTAGAGCCATTTGACCCAGAGATTCTTCAAGCCTTGATCAATTACGAACTGGGTGAAGTCAACAATCTGAAAATGTGGAGAACAAATGTTGAAGAAGAATGGCCTTTGCTGGTGCACCATGGGTATGCAAAGAAAATGGTAGACAATGAAGACGTAACCCCAGCTCTCTTCTACAAGCCCAACATCACTCTATACGCTTGGGAGGAAGGGTATAGCACAAAGTCTAACGCGCCTATCTTCGTTTACCCTCCCTCTACCAAAACCAGATTTCCCCCTGGTTATGAAGTATGGAGACAAAGGGGACTTCTCTACCACACCTCCTCGTTCATGATCAAATGCAATTACTCTGAGTACCTGATCATGTGCAAAATGTATAATTACAAGCCAAAGATCATCTACCCGTTCTGCCATGGAAAGGCCAAAACCTATCCCTTTGCCATCCGCCCGAAAGACAATCCAGATTTTGAAGAATGGAGCATTGGCGATGACGACTAGGAACTGGGGAAGGTGATGTATAACTTCCTTAGGGAGAAGATGTAGCTCTCCCTTTAACATGCAATCTGCGAAAGAAGGATTCCTGACCTTGAGCTAGGTTCACTTAGACTCATGACAAGACAAATTTCGCTTTTGTTAAAGCCATGGAGAACCTTTTTGCATTTGTTGCCAGAAGAAATTCAACTGTCAAAATTTGTCTATGAAGAAAGGTAGATAGCCTAAAATCAAATGCAACCCTAAGAGACATGTGATGATCAGAAAAAGAGCTTTCTCCCCTGCTCAATTAGCTATACTAAAAGGGAAAGAAACTGTATGGAGCTCAAACCGAAAAAGGCTACAAGAACATGTCGAAGCCTTCAAGCATTTTTCTGGTCTGACTGCTAAGGAAAAGACCACCCTAAGTCACCAAGCTACTATACGCCCCATTGGCCACTAGGTACAAGTCTCTCTAGCTCCTTCTTCGTCTAATCCACACCCCACTACCTAGCTCACCCTGAACCGTCCACGCACCTATATGTTCTTCTCAATAAATGGAAACACTTTTGAAGTTTTCCTGGCTATCAGACATTTTTGGTTTTGTGGCCCTCTTGTCCCCTACATCTTCAATCCTTGCTTTGTACAGGAACCTGTAGTAGATGAAGACGATAGCTTTGCCCTCGCTCAAGACCCTTCAGACGTTGACCAAGGGGTTAAAGAACTAAAATAAACTGTTCAACGTTTGGAGGCTGCACTTGTTAAGGAAAGCAGGAAGCGAAAGCATGCAGAAGCACTACATACAAAATTGGTGAAACGTTTCAAAGGCAAGTTAGGCTCATCAACCACGCTTTTAGATTTTGAATCTTTTGAGTGATGATGCCAAAAGAAGGAGAAAATAGGATACCATAAGGGGAGCACAATCGTAGGAAGAGTATATCTTTTTATCACCTTCTCTTTTATTACAAACTATATGTCTTCTTTAGCTACAATCAGTATTTAGTGCGCTTATGAATCTGAATTCAGTGTTTTCAGTGCGCTTATGAATCTAAACTTTTTCGTTTATTGCATGATATTACATTTGCCTAATAAATGTATTCGTGATTACTAAAAAGTTTTTGCATGAAAAATATAGCTTGTTAAAACTTAAGTCTTAAAACTATTTTTAAAAATATAAAGATGTTTGTCATCATCAAAAAGGGGAAAATTGTTAAGACAAAGGATGAATTTATGATCCTTATTTTGTTTTGACAATAACAAATAGTCTTATGCTTAATCGTCTAATCACATGTTCTCATGTATTTTCGCTATCGTCTTACTACGAGAATTATGCATGTATATTAACTTCCTAAGACGATATATATGTATATGTATATATGTATGTGCTAAACTTGTCTTTTTAAAAACTATGATACTTGAGAACTTTTGTGTTTTGAAAAGTGCACGCCCTCTCGAAAATGAAGACATCTACGTACCTATCCTTGATAAAAGTCATCTTTACGCTTAACAATAGGAATTTGAGTACAGATGTCAGTACGGAAAGCAAATATGTTCACTGTAACAAGATTAAGTATGAGAAAGACTAGATAAGCAAACTGCTTTATGTTATCAGAGTAACTGATTGGTAAAAGGAATTAAATGCTCCATTTAATGCTCCAACGACTCTTTTTTGCTTTTATAACGCCAGACGGAGGATGTCTCCAAAAGCACTCATAACATACACTTTTGGGAGAACCCTATAAATAGAAGCACACATTTTTGTGAAAGAGCAAGAGATCGCACAAGAAGGGAGGTTGAATTATGCATTTTTAAAAACTTTTCTCTTAAAAACGAGTTTGAAAACGTTTTAAGTGAAAAGGATAAGGAAGAACAAGAACACAAATTTTATACTGGTTTACTTAATCCTTGAGCTATGTTCAGTTCCTTCACCTAGAAGGTATTCACTAACCAACCTTAGGTTACACAAGTATTTTTCACGGCCTCTTTAGGCTTTATAATGCAATCACCCTAGATTGCTTAACAACCCAAGTATTCTTTTTCACTAAGCTTCTCTAGGCTTTCACAACAAGTACAGTTGATTACAGTGAAGATCAACTCACAAAGTGAGGATATAAAAGATTAAGCACAATACAAAATTGTTTCAGAAAGTATTCAACTATCATCCAATGGACGCAAGAAAGTAATGCATTCCTTATAAAATGTCTCACAGTCAGCGTGTGTATGCTTTTCACTTGATTATCTTGTTGCTTCTTTTTCTTTCTTGGTATATATATAGTCTTTAGCGAAAAAGAGCCATTGAGGATGACTTAGCTTCAGTCTTGAAGAAAGAGGTGCATGTATCGAGCTTTTAGATAGGTCAGAAAAGATAACTTTTGAGCTTGCACCAAAACAGAAGGTGCAAGACTGTGTTAGCTATTTGCTTTTCTGAACATTCTTCTTTTGGCTTGGTAGTTCGATAAATTGACTTCCTTTTTCTATATCGCTGTGCTTTTACACTGGAATGTTTCTGTCTACCTTTTAATGGTTGAAATATTTGAACGTTAGATCTTAAAAAGATAAGGCATTAGTCTCAAAGTTTGTATATATAAAAGACGTATAGACTGGATGAGTATTTAAGAACTTAGTCGTTTAAGTAACTTACGTCTGGACGAGTGTAATACTAGCGTCTAAACTTAAGACACAGTCCATGAAAGGAGACTTACTCTTGGACAGTCCTCATATGTGAGTCTATTGGACGTTCGTTAAGACTGGCGCATTGCACGCCATGAGTTTGGACGCTATAAATTTGTTAAGTTTAAATAGAGACTTAAACTTTAATAAGTTTGTTATCTTCAAAACTTTGAGGGACTAGACACTTCAACGTCTTTGGTTCCAACATTCTGTTACAAGCATGGAACTCTTGAAAAATTTTCTCTGTCAATTTGTAATTTCTAAATATATCTTGCTTGTAATACGCTTCATTGTACATTCGTCTAATAAGACGCTAGGTTAGTGTGATAACTTATACTCAACCATTTCTCTGTGAAATTGGTGGAAGCTTGAAGAGGCTTTGAATCAAAGAATACTTGGGTTTTTACTTAGAAAGGCAAGTGAAAGACTACTTGGGTTAGGCCTAAAGATACTTAGATAAAAGAATACTTATAACTTGTTTAAGTTATAGTGGAACTTGGTTGGTTACCAAGAACTTGATGTAGTATCTAGGGTGAGACGAACCACTATAAATCTCTGTGTTTCTCATCGTTTTTACAAACATCTTTTGAAGGTTTTTATCTTTGTCCTTTAGACGAAATGCTTCTTGAAAAGGTTTTGCAAAAAAATTTAATAACACAATTCAACCCCACTTCTTGTGTTATTCATGTGTTTTACACCACCGTTTTCACTTAAAAAAAGGTAAGGGTAAAGTGCATTGACTACTTTGTCTTACTAAGACAGATATACAAATTTCATTGAAGTCTTTTTCTTGTTACACAGAGATTTATAGTGAATGATTGACAAAAAGCTAGAGATCTTGTTAAGTTATTTGGGCAAGAGTTCTCTTCATCTTCAGTTCTTAAGTATTTATAGGCATGCTTGAGAAATGCCCGTTGTAAGACCCTTATGCCTTCTTCTTCGAGCTGAAGGAAATGTGAATGTTGGTTCATTAAATACTGCATTAAATGTCTTTCATCAACTAATCACTTTTATAAGATAGTTGAGTTCTTATCTTCCTTTTTTGTACTAAGTCGTGCTTTAGTGAACAAATCTCCCTTGGTTCAGACAAGTACAATATTGTGACTTACTTTTCCCTTTGGCACGTATTGTTGACTTTATCAAAGCTTCTTTGATATGCTTTATTTCTTCAAGAGATAATACATGTTTTTTGGTTCCTAAAAGGATAAGGGGACTATAAAAAATATACTGATAAGATTTTATCCTTTTAATGAAATCACTATGTATTATTCTATTGTCTTACTAAGATGACTCGTTCATCTGCTTCGTAAACACACACTTAGTTTTCTTTCTTGAAAACTTATTTTCTTTGTAGAATCAAAACTACTTAGGGTTATAAAATGGTCCTTTGTCCTAACAATATTGATATCAAATGTCACTAGATACGAGAAGCATTGGATGAGAAGAAATTGAAGATAGAGAAGCTCTATATATATTTCAATTGGTCTCACATGATGACTAAGATGATGCCAACTAAAAAGATGAAAGACTATTAACAAGGTGTTGGTATAGTAGTGCATAACAATTAAGTCAGTAAGGGAGAGATTTGTTGGGATTCCTTCCTAATTGATAAAGCACCATAAACAAATGGTAATTAACCACGTTATGTATACTAAGAGGTGTAATTCTTGAAGTTCACCACTACCATTAAAGGTGGTGGATGCATTTTAGACAATGAAAAATTAATATCCACTATCTCATGAAAAGTTGCATTCATGAATGAAGTCATATCCCTTTACTATATAAAGGGAAGACTTGTAAAGAGTTGAAGGATCTTGTCCTTGAAAACAAATTTTGTAATTCTCTTTTTATAGTGGAGATCTTTTACTATACTAAGTCCTGAAGTTTTTCTTTACTCAAAATGAGGAGGTTTTTCACGGAAAAATTTTGGTGTTATTCTTCTACTTATATTTCATATTAATTTTTTTATGAAATAAATAAGTAAATAAATAAACAATATGTAACATAATTATCATTTTAAATTTTATTAAGTATAAAAATTAGTCAAAATGCTTTATAATATTAATAAAACAACAAGCTACGTGTGGTAATTATATTACAGTGACAATTAAATAAAATATTACTATATGAAGTTCTATAATTTTAGTCTTATTAAAATTTTAGCCTTATTTTAAGGCTTCATTCATGTGATTCGGACTAATGATTTGAACCAAGTTGTTTGCAAGCTTAAACTAAATCGACTTCGAGCTGAAAAAATCAAGTTCGACTTCACTTATTTCCGGTCCTAATCCCAACATATAATTCAATTTGCAAATATAAAGTTTAGGTTGGTATCAATGCAAGAATTTCTCAATTTAAAGATATATTTTGGTTTCTAAGAATATTTGTAGTGAGAGATTAAAGACGCCAAATTTGATACACTTCCGAATAATACTTTTTCATATGCAAGAATCCCAGATCTAATCTAAAGTTACCGGTTTAAGGATCCAAACTCTTTCTATTTGGACAAAATACTCGTTGGTTCAATTGAGATTTGAGTTGCTTTGAGAATGAATTTTTTAGTGATTAACGGATATTTTCATTGAAAGGAAAACAAAATTTGCCATGGACACATGATGTTGGAAGAATGTTACAAAGTTTCACTCATCTATGTCGTCGATAAAGTGTCTTTGATACCTTTTTCCATTGCCTCGATTTTCAGGAAAATAAAACGCCATCTCAATATCGATGATGCTTTCTTATAGAAAACTCAAAGCAGGTGGAGAAAAGAGTACAAACAAAATGGTCAAATCAATATTACCAAAAACAGAAACGAAAGGAGCCAAAATTCTTTGTTTTTTTTTTTTTTTCACCAAATGGAAATCCCAACTTTTTCTTTACAAAGGCAGCGAAGATTCATCCCATTTTACCAGAATCTTCATGATTATTGATTGCACTTCTTCCTTTGGAATTTTCCATTCCATATTTTTACTTCAAAAATTTGACCCTTCCGCACTCATAATCATGTCATGGATATTCTTTGATTAGGCCACTGCAACTGTGCCTGTTCTTACAGCCTTATTGGGTGTGGAATTTTGATTGGTCTCTGATTGTCTCACATCCCTTTTGGAAGAAAGCTTCCAACTTTTCTCCTTTGCCTCATCAATCTCTATTTGCTCCTGCCTGCACTCTTTGCTACAAAATGGTGTGTTACCTCTGTATAACAATTCCAAAATACTCGTTAGAAATCTAAACGTCATTTAATTCCATTAAAGTTAAAATGTTTTGCGATATTAATCAAATTAATCTAGACAACAAGAGAAAAAAAAAAAAAAACACCAACAAAAGCAACAAAATTCTCAAACTAATCAAAGAATTATTGCATGTATTTTATTCTAGATCTGAAAACTAAGGTCTACAACATAGAAAAAGAAACCAACATTTCTCCTTAAGCCCCGTATGAAAATTCAGTGAAAAAGTAATTTTTTTTTCACATGTAAAGTTGATCAAATCAACAAGAATCAGCATCTGGGTATCACTTGGTAGTTCATAAAGTGTAGGAAATTTCAGCATATAAGCTGAAACAGATGAAAGTGATTGAGTGATCCGAATTGAATGAAAATTGAGCTAATACCTGTACATGAAGATGTCACGGTTTTGGCCTAGTGGTTTTCTGCAAAGAAAACAAGCTTGGAGGAAGTGAGGCTCCTCATAGTGGTTTTCACTTCCAGCATAGTAAAACATGCTAGATCTTGGAGAAGGAATTGAAGAAGGAGATGATGGTGAAGGAGCGGAGGGAAAGGAAGCCATAGATGAGTTGAGAGAAGTAGCCAGAAATTCAGGGGAATGAAACCGAATAAAAATGGCTATTATATAGTGAGAGGTTCACATGAATTGGGTTATATAGGGTGGTGCACATAGCAGAGTGTACTCCTGCTCTTCACCAATCACGAGGTTTTAATATTATATTAATACTATGTTTATATTTGAGCCTCTTAGGCCTATTTTCTATTTTTCTTCTCTCTCAGAAATGTTAATACCTTTTTGAAATCTCTTTTAAGTTGCAAAACTTGAGAAATTGGTGAACATCTAAATTAATAGGGTTTTCTGTTTTAAAGTTTTTTTTTAATAACTATTACTTCAATATATTATTATCTATTTATATGTGTTTTAGTATAAAAAAACTACCTTTCCAGACGATTTTTTTTAAAATCTAATAATTATTTCATTTTGATTATTTTAAAATGACAATGGCATGAATTCTTTTAATTTTTGTTTTCTTTTTTTTTTACAAGATTAATCTGCATTTTTCATAGATAAACAATTACTTTATTTACACATATATAGTTGTTTTTAATTAGTATTACCATTTAGAGTTTAATAGTCATACACTCTTAGTGTAAAAAGTTTTACACTGTTATCCAATCAAAAATTACCATTAATATGACTTTTAAAGTATTTATTATAAAAGTCAACAAACTTACAATAAATGATGGTTTGTGATTGGATGATAGTATAAAATTACTTTACACTGTCAGTGCATAACCATTAAACTCGACCATTTTTTACCATTATAAAATAGTTTATTTGGTTATAACGTGTTAAAGTATAAAGATTAAATTAAAAATAAGTGTTGCATATACAAAAAAGAAACATTATACTTTAATTGTAATATGCGATAATATTTTTCTTTTAATTTTTTATATTTTACAGTAATGTCATGCTAGTATTTTGATGTTATAATAGCAAAATACGTCAGAGATAAAATAAAAAATAATTATATATAATAATAATTAGAATAAAAACTTCTTTTTTCCGTTTAGAAGATGATATATAAAAATAGAGTGTTATGAAAAAAAACCAAATTATATTTGAACTTATTAAAATAATATCAAAGAGAGATGAACTTAAAAATTAAAGGAGATTTTTTAATAAGTATATTGAAAGTATTGATTAGAAATTATTTTACAACATTTATTAAATGTTTTTAATTAATTAAAAATAATAAAACTTTTGAAACTTTTTATTTTTATTTTCTTTTTTTCAAAATAGTAGTCCAGTGAAAATTAACTCTGGTAAATTCACAAAATAGTATAAAAGTACTCCTCTGTTGTTCATAATCATTCCCTTTGTCTCATGCTAAACGTTGTTTTTAGATGTTTTAATTTATCTTAAAATATTTATTATTCTAACAATTAAGACAAAAATAATTATTTTTTAATAATATTTTTACACATTCATATTTCACCTAAATACTTAAATAATTTACAGTAATATTCTAACTCTTTTAATAAATATATTTTTGTTATAAATTATTTTATTATAATAACTTACGTAATTAATAATTTTCTTAAAAAAATATATATTACTTTAAAGACAAATAACAAGAAATGAATGAAATAGTTTATCATTACTCAATTTATTTTTATTTGTCTTATAAAATTATAACCCATAAATTAAGAAAACAATTAGTTTTTGTATTTATATCAATATTATAAGTAAATTATATTGACACTTCCTGAGATTTTTTGAGATTGTACATAACTTTCTATTTTTTTAACGTTTATAATAATCTTCTTTTTAGGAATACACAATATAATATTTTTTTAAACAATCAAGAAGGTTAATGTAATGTATAAGGGGTGTCAACATAATATTTATCAAATAATTAAAAAAGTTAGTATAGGAGTAAAAAAAAGAGAGATATCAAACGAAATTTAATGAAATCAAAGAAAATGTCAGGGTAATTTACTTTAATATTATTTATATTTTTTATTTTTATCATTCATTATTTTAGCATTTTGTATACTATTTTTTCTATTGTAATAATAGTATGTTTAGAAAATAATAATTAATATTATCTTTTTAAATGACAAATAAATAAAAAATCAATGACATAAAAAGAAACATAAATTCTAGTACTTTTTGATTAGTTGCCCGAAACATAATTTTGATAAATTCAATAAAATCAATCATGTGATATATTGGATACAGAACTTGATTGGTAGGGACCGTCCAAGTGCGTGCGTTTGGTGAACGGTGATGTACCAGAATAGCCCCCAGTTGAATGATGGGTCACATATTAATTTAAAAATAAAAAATAAAAAAGCAAATGGCTGTTTTTGAACGTCATGAAGTTGAAACTTGAAACCATTGGGACCAGTTCTTGCACTATAATGCACTTTTTCCCAAAAAGACCTTTCCACTTTAAATAACTATTTTAAAATTGGCAAATACTAATCAGTGTCATAAGAAAACTGGTTAAAGAGTTTAAAATAAATTTTTTTATTAAAAAATATTATCAATACGTTTTTATTATGATTTTCAATATAATTTTAGCAAAAATAGGCTACATACTAATAATGTAAAATAGTTTTACACTATTATCCAATCACAAATTACTTTTTATTATAAGTGTTTTGATTTTTATAATAAATATTTTAAAAGTCATATTAATAATAATTTTTTAATTAGTTGACAGTATAAAATTTTTTATACTAATGATACATAACTATTAAACTCATTTTTAATATGAATTTCAACAAAAAAAAATTATATTAAATTCCTTAACCAGTCCTAATTAGCGACACCCTTTAATATTTGGTCCTTTATCTGTTCAGTATTTGTACCACACTCTTAAATGGGTTGCTTTTTCACTCTGTAATTGAATCGTGTCTTGACTAATGGCAAAAAGACCAAAAAAGAAGAAAATAAATAAATCATGTCTCGACAAGGTTCTCTTCACTTGGACTGTTCCTTGGGCAAGAGAATCCTTTCACTTTTCTGTTTAATTTTTTTTTTTTAAACTATTTGTTGATACTCTGTTTGCTGGAATGAACAGAAGTGTCACTTAGGAAATGATGAAATGTCAAGTAATTAAAGGTACAACGAGGATGATCAGTTTTAAGATTGTGTGTCATGGCAAGTGTCTCATAACCCTTATGTGGGGGAAAAAAACCTATGAAATGAGAATCTTTCTTTTGCTTGGTTTGGCTTCTCAAGACACAACTAGCATGTGAGGTCTATACTCTAGATATTTGGGATAGAGCTGTCAAAATAAAGCCGACCTGCTTAGCCGTCAAAAAAGGTTAGATTGGGCTAAAAAAAAAGTGAACTAAAAGGAACTGGACCGTTTTGGGCTGGCCCAACAAGCCAATTGGGCCCGGGTTGGGCTGGCCCAATTTTATATATATATATATATACACATAAAATAAAAATATTAATATACTTAAAAAATTAAAAAAGAAATGGTCACACACATTTGTAAAAAAAAGAAAAAAGAAACTAATAGGGGTATTTTATTTTATAAATAAAATTCATTTAAAGATATATTTTTAATGAAATTATTGAGTAATTAAGTCAATTATATATGAATAAAAATGTTTGTTTATACTAGAAAGTGTGTAAATTTTAATTTTAAATATTTAATATGGTTTAAATAATTTAATTTTATATGTTTTTTGACAGAAAAAATAATAATTAAAATAGATAACAATGTTAATAGGTCCGAAAAAAATTCAGGCCAAATTGGCCTAGTGGCCCGTATAGGGCTAGGCTGGGCTCAAAAAATAGAGGCCCAGACACAACCGGCTCGGGCCGACCCAGCCCGCTAATGAGCAATGGCCTGGCCATTTTGACAGCTCTAATTAGGGGTGTTCGCGGATTGGATTGAATCGGTATTGAAGAGAAAAACCTTCCGATCCAATCACTTTGGTTTTGTTAATTCATCATCCAATCGGTTTGGTTTAAAATTTAAATCCAATCTGATCCAATCTAATTTAAAACGGTTTGGATTGGATTGATTTTTGGTTTTACTCGCATTATTTTTTTTAAAAAAAAGTATTAAATAAATAATATGATATATAAAAAATATATTAAAAAACAATTTAAAATATCAAATACCTCATTAATGAGTCATTATATAACTAATACTAGTATAACTCTTCAAATATATATTATTAAAAATAAATTTACACAACTTGATGATTATGTTTATGTATCTTTATTTAAATAGTTACTAAAAAACTATCTTTAAATCAATATATTTTTTATAAACAAGTATAATTTATGTGATAATTTTACAAATATATAAGAAATAAAAACATAAACATGAGTGATATTAGAAAATTACAAGTAAATATATATATATATATATATATATATATATATATATTTATATGCATGTATAAGTTTGGTTTGGATTGGATTGGATTGGTTTTCAAAATCAAATCCGAAATCCAATCCAATCCAATAAAAAATTTTGATTTTTTCGATTTTCAATTTTTTCGGTTTTTCAGTTTTTTGAATCGGTTTTTTCGATTTTTATTAGATTGGATCGGTTTATAAACACCCCTACTAGATATGACACATGGTTTTATCAGAGGGTTATTCAGAGGGAAGTGACGTATGCTTAGACCTTTTTTTTAATTTGTATTCTTAACATAATACTATATCTTAATAACTGTCTTTTATTCATATAAGAGTTTAATGGTTATGCATTTTTTTCGTATAGTTTCTCATTACATTCCTCTGTTTGAGGGATTCCATACATTTTGAAATGAAATTCAATAAAGCTTCGGAACTTTTGAAAATGTGCATGACATTTTTCTAGTTTTTTTATAATATGACATATTTTTTGCTTCCCAAAAAGTTTCAGAATTTCATGTAAGTGAAAGGGCATAAAAGTAATTGTGTCACTCCCATCGCATCAAAATCAAACAAACTATGATATCTATGCTGTGCGCGGCCCCAGCTACCACTTGTGGCGGGTGCTTTAGCCAGCACGTCACTTCCCACAATTGTAGAAGAATTATAAAATAATGTAAGAGAAATTTGAAAGTGGGATTGATGAATTTTCCAGAAAAAAGAAAGACCTAATTCTGAAATAAAAAATTGTATTATGATTAAAATATACGGCACTACTTACATAAAAAAAGATTTTTTTAAAAGTAAAAATTTTACATACCAAAATAATAATCTATGTTTTATATAAATAATAAATTAACCAATTTATAATTTTTCTTTATTTTATAACATTAATTTTAAGCCATACAAAATAAATGAAGATTTTTCACACACACAAAAAAAATGAAAGTTCATCTGTTATCTTTCTTTTTTAGTGAAAATATCAACACTTCATAGAAAAAAAATGTTAATATTTTTTTCGATAAATAAAAATATCAACATTAATTTGTATGTTTTTCAACTTAAGATATAAAATATAATAGTTATTTTATAAACATTGAAATTAGTGGGCCATGTATTTAAGTAATCATTAGTTGCCACGAGTATTGATACCCTAATAAAAATAAATGATACCCTAAAAAAACGTATCATTTATAGCGCTAGGAGTAACTAACCGGTGCAATTATTTCTTCAAATGAGGACTTGATGTTATTATTGATAAATAGTTCTCATTACGTATCCAATTTTTCTTATTGTATGCCTTTTATACAACGTTCAGCTCGTAAACCTCTTATTTAGTTATTTAAATAATTAAAACCGAAAGTGTTTCAAATCAAATGTTAATTTAAGTTTCTAAAGTTCGTGGATAAGAGAAAGATCGTTTCTCCTTTAGTCCAAAGAACATTTGTTTATAAAGAAGTATTATTATTTAAATAAGATTTACTAAACAGAAATACACTGAGAAGAGAATTTAAAAAATGTGTTGCTAATATTTTTCTTTATATATTTAAATAATTGTTATTACAAATGATTTCTTTTTCATTCATTTTAAATAATAATAAGGTTTAATTGTACTTTTTGTCTTCAAGTTTAATAATTTTATGAATTTTGCTACCTAGAATTTTTTTCATGAATTTTGCCTCTCAATTTTTAATTTTTGCAAATTTTTTCCTCAAGTAAAAAAATTACAACAATTAAGACATTTTGTGAAAGTTTTTCCTTTAAATTAAGATAATTTTATGATATTTTTTCTTTAATTGTAACGATTTTTTTATTTGAGAGTAAATTTTGTGAAAATTAAAAATTGGAGGACAAAATTAATAAAAAAAATTTAGAGTAGCAAAGTAATTTAAAAGAAAAAAGTGCAATTAAACTTAATAATAATAATAATAATAATATTGGCATTTTATAAAATAAATTAAATTGAGACAGAGAGAGGAGTAAAAAAGGTTGAAAAAAGCAAACATGGAGCTGACGGGGCAAGGGACCCACAATGAATGAGAAGGCGACAATGACCATCAAAGTGGGACCGACCTGACTCATGATCTTGCTGGCGCTTCTATTCACTTGTCCTTGTCTTGCGGACCCACAACAGCTGCCCGTGCATCGCGGTCAGCCACCCGTGCTGCCCCTTGCACGTGCGCTCTCTTCACCTGCGAGCCCAGAGAAAGAACCATTGCAAATATTGCAACGTGGCTCACTAAAATGTAGAATCAGGTTCATATATCATTTTGTCTTTATTTGGCTTGGTATTCCTGTGTATGACCATCTTCGATGAGAGTTGTTCAACTATGTTGTATGTGTTGTTTGAGAATAAAATATTATTTTAGTGTGTCAAATATGATTTTGGATTGCTTAAAATAAGAGAATTGCTTATATAAGCAATTATTTTTTATGGGTTACTTAACATTTTATAAGTATACATGTAAAGAAAAAATAAATAAAGATGTGAAGAGAGGGAAGATTTTTGTAACTTAAACAACTTGTTGATAGGAGTTTTTATTGGAGTAAAAGTTGATTGGGTTGTTTAAAATTGAATTGAGATGGATGGACCTACTTAAAGAGATAAAGTGAGTTGCTTATATGAAGAGCATTGGAGATGCTCTAAGTAGCTAAACATCTATTAATGGAATTGGGTCTAGTTGAAAGAATTAGTCCCTCACAACATGATAAACTAAGATTCGAATTCTCACTAAGGGCGTGTTTGATAGAAAGAAAAGAAATATGTGAGAAATAAAGTGAATGAAAATAGGAAAGAAATAAATAAAGTAAATGAAAATATGTGAAAAATAAAACAGAAATAAGAGTGTTTGATTTAAGAGAAAAAGAGAACAAATAGGAAAGAGAGAACTAAAAAAAAATCATTGTTAATTGATTATAGAAATTTTAAACCAACACTACTCATGTTCCTTTTTAATTGTCATTTAAGGTTTTTATACACAAACTAAGAAATGTAATAAGTTTTCTTGTTTTTCATAAAATAGTTTTAAAATTTCTTATTGTACTCTTTCTCATTTCTATTCCATAATAAATGCATAGTAGTTGTAAATGTGTAAATTAATTAAAAATTAGGTGAGAAGTAAGGGTATAATTGACAAATAAGTAATCACCACTGTAGAAAAGGCTTTTTAAATCGATTAAAAATGACTTTTAAATCGGTTCTATGTAGAACTGATTTAAAATGTTTAATTTTTTAAATCGGTTCTACACAGGACCGATTGAAAAAGTACCTTTTTTAAATTGGTTCTAACCAGAACCGATTTAAAAAATAAACTTTTTAAATCGGTTCTTAATAAGCTTTTTAAATCGGTTCTACATAGAACCGATTTAAAATTATACTTTTTAAATCGGTTAATGCACAAACAATTTAAAGAGTTTTGTTTTTTTTAAATACCTTCATTGTTTTCACATATACAGCCAAAACCTGATAGAGATAGATACCGCAGAAACAGCCAGAGAGTTCATTTATAACTTATTAACCAACAAAACTTCATGATATATTTGAAACATATCAAATAAAAAACTACTATTCTTTTCTATCTAAAGTCATTCTAAACAAAATATCTATTACTTATTTCAACGAAAAATTTTGCCCAACGTTGGCGGATGTCTAGCAAGTCCTCATGTGAGAATGGTTCCTTATCAATGAATAACTGTAACATAAAAAAACAAGATAAATCATTACCCAACCACCTACAATAATAAGTATTATTGTAACTGAATAAAAATTATATTACCTCGTCCTATGAATCCACAATATCTGTTAAAACTATGGTCAACATATGTTTCATAACATAATATACACACTCATAGCTCCCTACTTGTTTGTTAGCCTACCAATGAGAATTTTTTTAGAAATGATTGTAAAAACAATTACAAATTGTAATTGAATATGCAGTTGTAAGTTACTTATATAAGGGAAAAACCAACTAGGCTTCCTCCATAGTGACACGTGCTTACCCGTCAATGTTTGATATCCAATCACGACTCTGATTAAAAAATAGATATACAAGACATGTTATAGGTTTCATAATTATAATATAAAGCATGAATCAAATATATTATAAATAAAAAGTTACCTTTCTATTAGTTGTTTCAAATCTTTGTTGGGCTTCTTGTGCAACAAACACAATAAGGCCACAACATTGTGCCTAGGACAAATAATTAACAATTGCCAATACGAGTTCCATTGCAAAAAGAATATATGTGATTAGATTCAAATATCATTTAAAATCATTTGGGTAAGAAATAACTTGTGCTTACCAATGCAAGTATGGTGCTAGGTAACATCGTTTTTGTTCATTATACATTCAATTCTAAATGTAGGCCTAAGAATCTTCATCCTTTATTCCCTATCTTCTGAATAGGCAATGGGTCAATAAGTCCATATACATTTTCCCGGCCCTTTGAGAGACAAAGACAATGCATGTATCTAAAATATACAAATGAATGTTAAATATAATATTGAGATACGTATTTAAGAGATTAACAAAAAATTAAACTTACAGCAACCATAATTGAAAAAGTGAGATATTTAGCATGTCATTGCTAGTACAAATTTCCGATACATCCTTCTGGGTGATCCACAGGTCTACACCACTAGGTCTACCAAGGAATGTCAGTTCCCAATCTATTTGAACAACATTTGTCCCCATACTAGATGTCACCTGCCACAAGCATGTTATTGGATCAACTCAAGTTTCGATTTTTTAGGTGAAACATCTTTCTTAGATGGTTGAACATCCTATAAAAAAAAGTAAATATAAAATAAGGTTATAAAATACATTCAAGTTATTTTAATTTGTAATAGAAAAAAATTATTTAAGATGACTTTTAAATATACCTTGACTGATGTGACCTTTATAAGTTGTCTCAGCCATTGAATGAATTGTTTAGGTGCCTGTCCAACAGTCTAAACCTCCTCGATGGGTATAAGAACTTGAGCATATGCATCCCATATTTGTTCAACCACCACCCTTGTCATATCATCCTTAACGATCATGTGGTGTACGGTAAGCCCCAAATTATATACTCTCCCAAAGGCCACTAAACGAACAGGTTCTCCATCAACATATAACTGACACTGCTTATGGATATCAGTGTCAGTCTCCTCCCTAGAAGGATTAGCAGCAGCACAGCTTCCCTTTGTACTAACACGTACAGGAGTATGAGCTTGTTCTGCTTGTACATTTGTATTTTGTTGTAAAAGACCCAAAGATGTCAGCTCCTCTTTAATCTCCTATCTCAACTGTTCTTTAAGCTCATTTCTAATCTCCTGCCTGATTCGCTCCACCTCTTCCTTGGTGACAATTTCGGAGTTGGGCCCACTACGTGAGGGTGGTCCATAGTAATCACAAATGCCAACACCTTGTCTAGCTACACGAACCTTACCAGGGTGCTCTGGTCTCCTAATAGCTGTAGTTAATATATCCTCACATCCATGAGGAACAAATGTTCCCTGTGAGGTCTGCTCAACCAAAGAGTCCTACAACATTTAATTCAAGAAATGTGTAAGAAATATGGCGTATCAAGTTACAATTGGAGCAGCAATATCTGCAACAGAACCAGATGCCGAGGCTTCCAGTTGATGTTGCCTCACCTTTCCGTCATCATCTTCTGCTCAAGCAACTTATGTCTCTCACGAGACAATCTGTGGAGGTGGACATTCTTGGATGCAATCGCTTGTACCTTTTTTCTCTTCTCTTGAGAATAATAAGACACTGCTAAATTCAATAAAAATAATCAAATATTGTTGTATGATTAGAAAAATATGATTACAACTAAACCTGGAAGACAGAATCCTCCCGGCTTTCAACAAACTTTGCCCACGTCTCCTCGTCCAAAAATGCATACTTCTCACAAGGAGAAGTGTCTTTCAACTTTCCATATATGTATCTCGTGGTGCGTTGTGTCTTAAATGCCCTCCAATGCTCAGCTACAAGTGATAGCAATTTCTTTCTTAACATGGCATTATGTGGAACATCATAAGTCAACTACAAAATAAAATTAAACAGTTAATGTGTGATAATAATATGGATAAATATAATTTATATATTTGAGATTGTAAAAGTAAAATACCGTGATAGTTTGCCATATTTGATTCTTTACACTCTCCTCCACATGGTCCCAATCCTTATAAAGGATAGAGACCTTACTTCAAGCAAGGACGCCCACAAAACTAATGAATTTTGTGGCGTTTCCCCCTCTCAGGTGCCCCACTAAACATATCAAACTGAACTGGCATCAGATGGTCACCAGCTCGATTGAGAGTCAGTTCCTTTAGGCGTGTACCTTGTCTACCCTTTTTTTTGGTAGACTCATAAGATGAGTTACCAGAAGAATTACCCATGTGCCTGTTGAGAAAAAAAAATTGTAAGTACCGTCATTAGAGAAGTTTGAAATTTTTAAAGATAAACATAACGATAAAAAGAATTAAACAATATACTAAAAAATATATAATGTCAACAAGAATATACAACATAAACATAAATAAGTTACTAACATTGTCAAGTATGAATGTTTTCTCATATTCCTTCGTGATGATCATCACGTGTGGCATGTACATCATCCACTTCATTTTCATCAATAAAAGTCGGTATTCGTGTTGAGAAAAAAGGAATCTCAATAAGATCGGCATTTGAGTCTTTTTTTTCATGACTAGCATGCATACTTCTTCCTTGGAGAACCACTAACCATCTTTTGTTAAAAGGATCACTAACATAAAAAACTTGTTTTGCTTGGTATGCCATAGTAAAAGGCTTCTCCTTATAACCTACCTTGCTAAGATCAACCAATGTGAACCCTAACTCATCAGTTTGCGCCCTGGTGTTACTATCAACCTGTAACATCCCGAGCGTTGACGAGGGCGGGGAGTGATCGCCAGTGCAAAAGAGATGAGGCACAGACAATGAGCGGCTCCTGGCAGGCTTCCAGCAGGAGGGGTACATGAATGAATCGAATACACACCCGAACGAAAGGGATCCAGAGGTTGTGTAGGTATGGGACTGTACAGTTGAGGATAGCTTAAAGGAATTAATAAGTGCTACCTATACCATCAAGATGCATCTACTTTTCGGTAGCCCATCACTTAAGAACTCCATAGTTAAGCGTGCTTGACTTAGAGCAATTTAGGGATGGATGACCTACTAGGAAATTTCCCGGGAAGCATGTGAGTGAGGACAAAGCACGCTGAAAAGTCTTGTGTTGGTTTGTGGGGATAGTCACAGATCCTTCAAGCGGCCGGGCGTTACACAACCCACTTACGTTTAAAAACAGGCACTTTGAATTTTGTGTAGTCAACTTCCCATATGTCTTGATAACTCCAAAGTAACACATGGATGCCATAACAGGGTTTTTATCTTTTGAACTAGAGAAGTACATGGACTCAGCCATAACCATAACCCTACTGTTTTGCACAGTACTCTTCTCATCCAACGACTTTGTATAGAAGGAGAAGTTGTTGATATTGTAACCAGTCTAACATATGACATCAAAGTTAGGTCCATGTGCTAGCCATTTTAATGCCTCAGAAGCATTATCATCATTCAAAACTTGTTCTTTAAACCAGTTTAAGAATATTTTGTTATGCTCAGTCAACTGCCATTTCTCTAGCATTCTAGGATTAGTTTTCTTGACAATGATTTCGTGAGCAGAAAAATAAGGTTCAACTTCATCAGTGTTATTCAATATGTAGAAATGTGTTTGCAGAACTTCCTCCCGACTTATTTGTTTAACGTTTACATCTTGAGTACCCTTACCAGAAAATCTTCCCCCATGACGAGACATTGGAAGCCCTATAGGTTCAACTTGTGATAGGTATTATGTACAAAACTCAATGGCTTCTTCAGCAATGTACCTCTCAACAATATATGCTTCTAGACAGTATGGATTCTTATTATACCCTTTCGGGATCTTCATTTATTGTTCAACAGATACATCCACCTTAAATAAATCGGACCACAAATTCTAATCTCTCTCACTAGATACACGATTAAGTGAACCATGATGTCAAAAAATGAAGGAGGAAAATACATCTCTGACTGGCACAATATAATAGCAACTTCATTTTCCAACTCATCCAACTTCATAGGGTCAATGACTTTGCTGCATATGGCATTAAAGAATAGGCACAATCGCGTAATGGCCTGTCTAACTTTTTTAGGCAATATGTCACAAATAGCCATTGGTAGGAGTTGCTACATCAAAACGTGGCAATCATGTGACTTTAACCCAACTAATTTGAGATCTTTTAGTGACACAAGGCTCCTAATATTTGAAGAGTATCCTTGTGGCACCTTGACTCCCTGTAGACACTTACAAAAACTTGTTTTCTCTTCTCTTGACAAGGTATGACATGTTAGAGGCAAATATGTCCACTTACCCACTGACTGTGGACCTAACTGAAGGTTTATACCCATCTCAACCAAATCTTGACGAGCATTCAAACCATCCTTCATCTTGCCTTTAATGTTCAAAAGAGTGCCAATTACATTGTCACACACATTTTTCTCAACATGCATGATATCTACACAATGTCTAACATCTAGATCGCACCAATATGGAAGATTAAAGAATATTGACCTCTTCTTCCACAAGGTTTTCTCAGTAACTCTCTTTTGGGTCTTTCAAAATTGGACGTTGATGTCCTTCACCCGTTCACAAACCTGCTCACCAATTAAAATAGGTGGTGCAATACCATCTTCTTGACATCCATTTAAGGCTTTTTTAAGTCTACGATATGGGTGATTAGGCTTAAGAAATTTTCGATGCCCAATGTAAATTGTTTTCTTTCCATGTTTAAGTTGTACGTAACATGTGTCTTCTTCATAGATAGGGTAAGCGTTATGCCCCTTAACACTATATCTGCTCAAGTTTGCATATATTGGAAAGTTATTGATGGTACAGAATAACATTGCACACAACATGAAATTTTCATGATGATACTCATCATACACATCAACACCTTCATCCCACAGCATTCTCAAATCTTCAATCAAGGGACGTAAGTAGACATCTATGTCATTTTTTGGCTGTCTTAGGCCTGCAATCATCATAGATAGCATAACATATTTTCACTTCATGCACAACCAAGGAGGAAAATTCTAAATAATTATAAGAATAGGCCATGAACTGTGCTTACTGGATAAGTTCCCATAAGGATTCATTCCATCTGTAGCAAGTCCTAGTCTAAGGTTTCTTGCCTCAGTCCCAAAGACTGGAAACAAACAATCAATTTTCTTCCATTGCGAAGAATCTGCAGGATGGCGAAGCTGTCCATCACATTTTCTCCCATCCATATGCCATGTAAGGTTCTTCGCATCATCTACATTGGCAAATAATCACTTAAACCTTGGAATTATTGGAAGATACCATAATACCTTAGTAGGGGGACCCTTCTTTGTGCTCTCATCAATATCATCACCCTTCACTTTATACTGTGATACCCCACACCTGGGACACTTGTACAGGACACTTGTGCAACTCTTCAAACTCTTCTCTGTACAATATGCAATCATTAGGACACACATGTATTTCCTTGTATTCTAATCCCATCGGATACAACACCTTCTTTGCCTCATAGTTACATCTCAGCAACGTGTTACCTTCTTGAAGCATTTCATTCAACAGCTTAAGCAATTTAGTGAAACTTTTATCACTCCACCCATTTCTTGCCTTGACATTCACTAATCTTAACACCGCTAACAATCGTGTGAATTTAATGCACCCCAGATATAGAGGCTTATCCGCATCACTACACAAAGTGTCGTACACTTGAGCTTGCTGAAAAGACTCTAGTCCAATATCACAGATCATGTCCTTTAGTCGATCGTCCATAGGTACATCAAATTGATCTATTTGAGACATACTTGGCATGTCTATGTTGTATAACTCTTGCAAAAGCCATCACAAAGGAGATGCTCCCATATTTGCTCAAGTTGTAATTGTCTCTCATTCAAACAATTAACACAAGGACAATAAAAGAATCCACCACTATCAGAAAGATTTCTTTCAGCAAATTGGATAAACTCTTCCACTCCATTATGATACTCATCAATTGTGCGTCTAGAATTAATCCAACTACGATCTATAACTTCCTTCTGTGATCCACAAACCATATCTTAATGCATGTAAATCTCACTTTTTTAATACAAGGTGTGGTCCTTTCCCATTTAGAAATCATTTTTTTAAAACTTGATTAATATGTATAGGTTTAGTCTTATATCTTAAATTTGACAAAATTTTGGTAGCATTTCGCATTGGTCTCCAAGTACATGAAATGAAAATGGTGACATCAAGTTCACCACAATCAAGTATGCACCCGGAGACACAACACGAAATGAGTAAACTGAAATTTACTCAAATTTGTAATGAGATTTAACCATTACGTATTAATAAAGTATAAAAAAATGAATCTTTCCAAACTACCCAACTAGACAATTCAAGATTTAACACAACAATTACCACTTTAATCATTGTATTGAATCTCAAATGAGAAACTAAGGTTCGCTCATAATGCATACATTCAATAGAAAAACAACACACAATTAAGCACACAACATAATGCATATAATTTATACACAAAACCAAATTCAATAACAAAACCAAATGTCAATTCCATGCAAGACAATCCAATCCACAACAAATTAAATCTAATACTCAAGAGTTCACTAATCTCATACAAAATTTGACAGAGTTTCCTCTGTTTTTGGCACTATATATCATATTTCACAAAAGGTATGGTCAACAACACAGCGGTAATCAATTCTCTATTTTTTACTCAATTTATCTTATGAATATATGGTAGCATATATAAGTTGTCTTATCTTACAGTCATTTTATTTCTTAACTAATGCCTAATCTAGGTAGCCAATTCTTTGATTCTTGTAATCTGCTAATTATAGAGCTTTGGGTTTAAAACAAAATATAGTTACATTAATTATACTAGTATTTTAGCCTGTGCATTGCACAGGATAAATGTTTATTTTATATAATTAAAATTTATAATAAATAAATACTTATAAATATATAAATTATACTATAATTAAAATTTATAATAAATAAATATTTTAGAACATATAAATTATATTTAAGATTTATGATAAATACTTTATATTATGATATAATATTATTTTTAATTATTGATAATTTATTTTAAAAAGTATTGAAATTCAAATTTAAACTAAAGATATTAAAAATAATAGATTGAAAGATATAAGAGGTTAAGAAAAATTCTTAAAAATCCTCTTAATTGAAGAATGATAGCTAAAATGCTTTCATTCAAGATAATTATGCTAATTTGTATATACAAAGGGATATCATATGTATGTTATGAGTATATTTGAATTTTGAAGATAAAATATATATATTCAAAATTGATTAATGATATTTAGTTATAGCTTGTTAAACCGTTTGGTGACAATTAATTAATTCCTAACATATAATTAAATTAATTTCTTACTTTTATTCTTTTTTATTACTTACTAACTTAGCTAAAATAATCAACTTCATTTAATTCTATCTTTTGTAATCTAATCTTCAACACTTAAAATTCTTACCACATATTTATATAAGTTAATAAATAACTTAAACAATTTATCTTTTTCTTTAAAGATTCATAAATTTATAAACATAGAAAGAATTAAATTTTTCTTATATATATTAATAAACATTTTCAACCATATATAACCTTTATTAATTAATTCCATGTAACAACATAATTAACATAAAAGATTAATTTCAAATTAATATTAAAAATGTAACAACCATATTTACATAATGAACCAAATGAACCGATGTAAACTAATGTAAATCATAATGAACCAAGTGAACCAATGTAAACCATCATGAACCAAATGAAATTAAAATGACTAACCTAGTTCGCATGCGACCTCCAAACTCAGCAATGGAGCACGTTCAACAGTAATGGACCTCCACCAACAGCAATAGTGCGAGCTAGCTCCAACCAAAGCAAGCTTGGCACCAAGCTCGCTCTCCAACGATGGAAAATGGCGAAATGGCACTCTCCAACGCCCTCTAAAATGCAACGGTGAAAATGGCGAAATGAGGGGCAGATGGGGAAGAGAAAGCTTGCATGGAGGAAATGAGGGGTGGATGGGGAAGAAGAAAGCTTCAATGGAAGAAATGAGGGGCGGATGGAGGAGAAGAAAGCCGGAAGGGAGGAAATGGGGAAGAAGAAGGCTGTTGGAAAATAGGAAATAAGAGGGAGAGGCGCGCAACGCAATAAAGAGGGGATTTTTTAAATCGGTTATGCTAGAACCGGTTTAAAAATGGGCAAGGATATTACTTTAATTTTAAAAATGACTTTTTAAATTGGTTATATTTGAACCAATTTGAAAAGGTTTGATATAATTTCAAAAATGTCACCACATTTCTTTTTTAAACCGATTCGATATTAACCAATTTAAATTCCTGCTTTAAAATATGTTTTGTGTAGTAGTGAATTAATGTTATCTTGAACTTTGAAAATGATAGATAAATAGAAATAATGTTTTTTTAAAAAACTGATAAGTAAAAAGGAATGGAGAGAGTATAGCAATTTTTAATCCATTAAACAGTTTTGAAAATCAATTATGGTAGTTTCTGGCAGTTTTAAACCGTTAATAAACATCCAAAACTACCACTATTTGTCACTTTTTAGAAGTTTTAAACAGCTACTAAAAAAATCACCACAAAAGGTGTGCAGTATGCATCTCCCTTGCCATTTTCACACAATTTAGAGAGGAAATAAAAAGTGTGGGATCCACACCTTTTTATTTCTCTCATTTCTCATTTCCATGACACCAAACACCCATTTTTTAATTTGTCACCTATTTTTCCTCTCTCCACACTCTTTCTTCACAATTTCACTTCCACCAAACAAATAGTAAGACATGTGTCTACATTTAGTGTTTGATAATGTCTCAAAAAGGATTGTTTTAAAAAAAAAGTGCCAAAATAAAAGTAATTAAACATCTAGAGTTAACTTTCGTTTATTTTATGGCCACAAATTGAATTTTTCTTAAAGACACTAAAATTTTATGGGCAATTTTCTTATGAAAATCTCCTAACATTTTGAGACTAGTTAAATAGCTATAAATAAGTAAAATTACTTGATGTTTAGGCTTTTGCAATAATCTTTTTGGTGGATTTTTACTAGAAGGCCCAACATATGCCCAACTCGATAATATTAAAAGTGTCTCTTTGTTTTACTACTTTTATGAATTAGAAACAAAATGATTTCGTCTTTAAAAGGGTTACCATATGTTGATTTGATTTCTATATGTTTGCATATACATAATTTAGTTATTGAATTTAGTAATTTTATGATAAATTTAATAATTAAATTTGGTCAATTTCATATTAACGTGATTCATTTATCGTTAAATTGATTATATTACGTATATAAACACTTTCAGAATTCAAATTAATATAAATTATCACTTATGAGGACGAAATTATATATTATTTAGATGATTTAATGGTCTTCACATTTCATTCAAAAACTATAATGTACTATCGCAGTGAGTAGGTTATTGATTCTGGTGAGTTCACGCGCTAAAGAATTTAATTTTTCTTAGTTAAGGTTTTAAAAGGGTTATATATAGAATTTTTTTATATTAGAATTATTTAAATCAATTAATCAAAACTAAAAATTATTTGAGTACGTTATCAAGAGTATTCTTTTATTAAAAATAGAAGAAGAAGAATAATTGCTTCTTTAGATTAGATTGGTTTTTAACCTAATAAGTGTGACTCAGTTAGTAACACATCCCGATTTTGTTGGGGAGGATCTAAATTTGATTATTACATAATATATTTTTGGGAAGGGAATAAGGAATTTTAAGTAATAAGTATGATTAAACTCCGAACCGGAGATTAATCTTGTAGCCCGCTTAAAGGGCTGAAGCTTGTGAAGATATCTCGAGTTCTACCAAAAAGCCAAATACCCTAATTACAATTATTACTAAAAGAGTAAAAAAAGTAAAAAAAAAATAAATAAATTCTTGCTATGAAATTGTTGTATACTGTTGAGTCTTAATAGTTGAGTAGTTTCTTCCCTGATATGGGTTTTCTTTATTTGATTGTTCTTAAGTTGTGATTGTTTTATCGTATAACATTGCATTCTCAAAAATTATATTTTAAGAATTTTATGTTTAGGAATATTATATCTATGAATAGGGACGATAATAGGGTGAGACACATACGGATAATAGCCCTTTGTCATTCACCTTGTTAGGTAAAAATCTGTCCTATGTCTGTCTCATATCTGCTTGAGTATCCGTTAAGTAGATACTTACAAATTTTTATTAATATCTACAAGTATCTATAGATATCCATAGATATTTACTAAATAATATAAATTAAAAAAATTATAAAATCAGCAATTGTACTAGTCAAAAATTTATTCAAAATATATGAATTGATCAATACAAGCAATGAAGTACGAAACAATTGCATTAATCAACAATTTATTTAAAATACTTGAAATTTATCAACATTAATCAAAATGCTTCCATTTAGAAGCTAAAATAATTTAATCCAATTAGTCTAAACAAGTCAATAAGCTAAAATACTACAATTTCATAAGTTCGCAAGTATGAAAAATTAGGGGCAACTTCAATCTTTATATATAAGTAAGAGTATTTAAGATATTTCATACTAGTACGGAGAAATACCTTGTACCTGCTCTCAACCCATTAATAAAAGGGGAGAGAAAAAATTCATTAAAATTACCCCGCAAGTATCCGATTAGTTAACCAAATTCAATATGTTGTGAATTTTACTCCCAAGCATGAATATTTTTGTTAGCCCTACCCATGAATATGTTTGGTTTTCATTTAGGAATTTCAGGAAAAAAATTTTAATTAAAAAATTGAAAAAATAAATATGTAAAAAATGAAGTGGGGCAAATATATAGTTATTGTAAAAAGTAACTTTTATTCCTATGGGAATGTAAGATATCCATCTTCCATCATAAGAATAAGATATAAAGCAAATATAAATATTTATATTCCTAAAAATCAACAATACTTGAATATATATATATATATATATATATATATGAATGTGATATTCCCAAGTTCATTTTTCTGAGAATAATTTTTTATACGTTCAAACAAACACAACCTTAGATTTTTATAGAAGTGTTCAACAACTAATTTAAATTGTTATGAATCATTAAATTTGTTTTTAAAAAAGAATTTAATTAGAATGCTCTTATAGCATGTAAAGGTGTTTTACACTGTCATGTATCATCCTATCATAAATTATCATATATATTAAAATTGTTGATTTTCATAATAATTAATTTTTAAGTAGTATTTAAGATGATTTCTAAATTGTTTTGCAATGTTTACACTAAATTATATCAAAACTAAACTTAAAAAAAATTCAAACATTGAACAAATCATTAACTAAAAATTAAAAACTGAAAAAATTACACTATTATATTCAGTTTAATTTTCAAATCTTAAATTTATAATCGAAGCAAACTAAATCAAATAACAAAATATGTTGACCTTTTTTTTTTTTTTTTTATACAAACATGGTGTGATATGGATGACATACAAGGGTTTGATTTTCAAGTTTGTGTATATAAAAAAGATATGTGATGGAAAAAGTCAGTCTCTTAAATAGATCTCAATACTTCGAAAAATTATTTTTTTATTCTACCTTCGCGTAAACCCTAACTTAAAATGAATTGTGTGTACCACTATGTTGTTGGCTCAAGTAAAATTAGACTCAGATCTCTTAAGCAATGTTTCAGGTTTGAGCCTTGTAAATGGAAAAAATGTGATTGGGAAGGAAGACTTTACTAAAGGTGGTCAGTCAAATTCTCTGATCAAAATTAGTCATGGACAAAGTTGTTAGATACTTTGCATCAATAACATAGTAGAATATCTTAAGCACTCTCAAACAATATTTTAAAATAATATTTTATAATATTGTTATAAACTAAATAATCTAAATTGCGTTATTATTCTATAACATCTCAAATAATCTTTAACAACGTTTTAAAACTATCGAGTATCTCTACTCTAATTAATAAAATCTTCTTTATATATAAATTAAAATAACTATATTGAATGAGAATATTTTTAGCTGTCATTTTTCAATGAGAGCGTTTTTAGCTCATTCTTCAATGAGAGTGTTTTTAGGAATTTTTTAAACCTCTCATCTTTTTTAATCTTTCATTTTCAATATTTTTAGTTCTAAATTAAATTTAATATTTTGTTAAAATAAATTATCAATAATTAAAAATAATATTGTATCACAATATAAATTATCTATTATAAATTTAAAATATAATCTATATGTTCAAAAATATTTATTTATCATGAATTTTAATTATTATATAATCAATATATTTAAAAGTATTTATTTATTGTAAATTTAATTTATATAAAATTATTATTTATTCTGTACAATGCATAGGTTAAAATACTAGTTTCATTTATTTAATGATTAAAAGATAAAGTGTTATTCCTTAAAAAAAATTTGAAAGATAAAAATAAAAATAACCAATTCAGTCCGTATCACATAATTTTTTTTGTGTGTACAATGATCGTATTGAGATTAGAACATATGACTTCACGTATACTATTTCAACCTCCCCACCATTAGGTCAATCCTAGTGGGTTATCACATAAAATTAAATTTATAACTATAATAAAGAGTATTTCCTCTTTTGACATTCACATTTTATTGGACTATTACACTATTTAATTATTTTCTAAATTATCCACTATTTTACTATTTAACTACTTTTTAAACTACACACTATACTCTTTCTTTTATTTTTATTTTTAAAAAATGAAGAGAAACACAAAGTATCTCTCTTTCCCCTAGTTAAAATAATATCAAACCAATCCAAACCAAACTAATTCTAACCAAAAGTTTTTGGTTTTACGTTAAATACTTGAATATGATATTGCTTGTATTTGGTTTCGTTTGAATTTTAGGAATAATTATTTGAGAAAATAGACTATCTATTGACAGTGTAAAGTGGTTTTACACGGCATCCAATCACAAACCATCATATATGATAGGTTTATTGAATTTTACAATAATTATCTTAAAAGGCATACTAACAGTAATTTTTAATTGGTTAATAGTATAATTTTTTTTACACTGATAGTGCATAGCCATTAAACTCTAATTGTTATTTTCATATCTTTTAGAAATTTACAAGAAAAGTTGTTTTAATCTAAAAGAAGCTAATTTAAGTGTGTAATTTAAACATTAATTAATCGAGGAACTAATATAAAAAAGAATCAATTATGTTATGAGTTTAATAATTATGCACTGTTAGTGTAAAAAGTTTTATACTGTCAACCAATTACAAATTATTGTTGTTATGAATTTTAAGGTAATTATTATAAAAGTTAACAAACTTACCATACATGGTGGTTTTTAATTAGATGACAGTATAAAACGACTTTATACTGTCAGTGTATAACCTTATATTATTATAAAAAATGTTTTGCCACATAGGCAAAACCACATGACGGCACCACATTGATTTTTTTCTTATTGAAATGCCATTGAAATTTTTTATTTTATTTTTTAATTCAGAAAAATACATAATTATAGTAATTAATGTAATTACAACAAGTATATATTCTGATTAAATCAATCAATTAAATTAAATCTTACATGGATTTTGTTTTTATATAATACAATAATCAATTTATTAAATTTTATGAAAGATTTTTGTAATTACAGTAATCAATTACCACGTGACCAATTTTTTTATTTTTAATTCATCAAAATATATAATTATATTAATTAAGATAATTATAGCCAATATGATTTTCATGATTTTAACATTCAAATTAATAATGCAAATATATATTTTGATTCAAATTAAGATAATACGAACATATATTTTGATTCAAATTTATAGCATATTCAAATTATAAAATCTTGCATGATTTGAGTTTCATGAAACAAAAAGCCATAGGATCAATTCATCTACGAAAACTTATGTATACATTGTTGTTTTTCATTTTTGTCATTGCTAACATTTTTTTATTCTTTTAATTTAGTTTCAATGGAGGGATATACAAGCAAGAAATACAAATCCATCAATCTTTTTATTATTTTTCTAAAGTAAGTTTCTTTTTCAATTTTATTTGAATATTTCTTTTTTACATATTTTCTCTAATATTTAGTATTGAAATAAGACAAAAGATGTAAAGGAGGGGTTTTAAAGAACAAGATATGAAGAGTTCTACTATATTATTGCATAGAAATATTGGAATTTTATTTAAATAACACAAGGTTCATAAAAATACATAATTATAGTAATTAAGAGGATAACAACAAGTATATGTTTTGATTAAATCAATCAATTAAATCATTAAATCTTACATAGATTTTAATTTTATATAATATGATAATCAATGTATCAAGTTTTATGGAATTGTTCTTGTAATTACGGTAATCAATTATCAATTGATCAATTTTTCCCATTTTTAATTTATAAAAATATATAATTATATTAATTAAGATACTTATAATCAAGATGATTTTCATTATTTAACATTCAAATTGATAATACAATTATATATTTTGATTCAAATTAATTGACAATAAGAATGTATATTTTGCTTCAAATTTATAACAGATTCAAATTAAAAAAACTTGCATGATTCAAGTTTCATGAAACAAAAAGCTATATGATCAACTAATTTATAAATACATATCTATATATGATTTTATTCAATTTCAATTGAGGAATAAATACAAGAAAGAAATAAAAATCTACCAATCTTTTTATTCTTTCTCTTAGGTAAGTTTTTATCTTTTTCAATTTTATTTGAATGCTTTCTACATATTTGTCTAATATTTAGTATTGAAAGTTTGTTTGCTTTATTTTACTATTTCTTCATTGTCAACTATTAAAATAACACAAAAGACATAAACAAAGGATTTTCCAGATAACATATAGAGAGTTCTACTACATTATTGCATAGAAATATTGGAATTTTATTTAAATAACACAAGGTTTAATCTTTATTTTATTTCTCTTTTATTCTTTTCATTCATATATCTTTTTTTTTCTTTACCAGAAATATTTCTTTCTGTGCTTTTTTTCAATCTTAATTTTTATCTTTTCATCATTTTTCACTTGATTTATATTTTTCTTCTAACGTAAGCTTATATATATATATATATATATATATATATATATATATATATTGGTGTATTTTAAGATAATGTTAGTTATAACTTGCTAACGTATTCTAACTAAAATACAAAGTGGGTGTACGTTAGCAAACTTTACATATATTTGTTAATGTACACCTACTTATTTTTTAATTAGAGTATGTAAGCAAGTTACATCATAGGTATATTTTAAGATGATTCTTAGTTATAACTTACTAATGTATTCCAACTAAAAATCAAGTAGGTATACGTTTTTTTTTTACCATTTATACATTTTGAGATGATGTAATAGGCTTAAAAAGAAAATTTAAAAAAAGAACAAGAATTCTGTCATACTAATACATTTTTAGATCCCATGCCAAGCGTTGTATTTATATTAAGTCACTTTTCTCTAAAAATAAATTATTGTTTATTTTACAAAATAAAAGTTTTACTAATAGGTTAATATCGTGGGACAAACACTAAATTTATTCATTATCCTTCCTAAACTATTTTTTTTAACCTTTTAACAATTTTTATTTAAGTATTTCAATTAATATATTAAATCAAATATATATATATATATATATATATATATATTGGCACGATGGCCAACTCGGAAAGAGTAAAGGCCCGCATCAGTTGAGTTAAGGACATGCCTTGGCGGGACACCGATTGGCACCTTGTCTACTAGTCGAACAAACACTCTGAGTGCACCTCGGTTGGTCCTTAACAAGGAAACAACAAAGATTCTAGGATATTCGTATCTCAGAAGGTCCTACCAATCAGGTTGATGGCCTCGACATTTATGGCAGATAAATCAGGTAACTTGGTCAGTCCTTCAGGCGCATATATGCGGCCCAACTGCACACTATCTAATCTTAATACCTACCTTATTCCTACAACTCTAATAGACACCTTCACTTGACTTAAACGTTGGGGTGTCTTTGCAAATACCTCCCACCCTAATATATATGAAATAAAGAATACTAAGGCAACAAATTTTTCCTCTTTTATAATTTTTTTTGTATGATTTTAAATATAATCACGTTATATGTTAAAAATTTATAATCATGTTACCTATTTTTAGTTTACATATTTATAATATCTTGAATCTTCTAATTGAGATATAAGACAATCAAGATAATAAGAGAATTAATGCGTAATTAAGGTAATTTCTTTATTCATATATACATATTATATATGTTTTATGTAAGACATCAAGACATTGAAGCATTTAATTTAATTTCAACCAATCTTGTAATATCCTGAGTTTTAGCTTTAGGAAGTAAATCCCAGCTAAGTATCTTGTGTTTTGATTAAGGACAAGTACTTGATGCTATAAGAGCTCGTACTATTGCAAGCTTGTGTAGGTGCATTTCTGCATGTTTTTATAAAGATGGTTGCATATATGTATTTTGATAAAATATGAGAGGTTTTCTAAAATTATTATATTTTTGGAAAAATGTTGCTTTTGAGAATTATATTTTATTACTTTGGGTTTAAGCTCATTAAAGTCAGGTTTTTGGAATAAATATGTGCTTGAAATATTTTAAAGAAATAATATTTAATTATAGGATATTTTATTAAATTAAAAATATCATCTTTGAGAGCTACGATTACTTTATGGTTTATAAGTTGAAATTATGTTTTTAAAATTGTGATGATTAATGAGGAGTTAACAAAATAATTAATTTAAGAGTTTTAATGTGAGAGAATCCTTTTAAAACAAATTCTTGTATAATATACGAGTTGCTATAAGGACTTTATAAAAGATGTTTTTATAATAAGAGGCGTTTAAATTATAAATATGTGTCCTTAAATATAAATATAGGCCAAATTGTACTTTTTGTCCCTTTTATAATTTTCAATCTGCGATTTTGGTCATCTTATTTTTAATTTCACGATTTTAGTCCTCTAATTTTTAAAAATCTACGATTTTGGTCTCTCTATTTTTAATTCTACGATTTTAGTCCTCCAATTTTTAAAAATTTATAATTTTGGTCCTCCAATCTTAGACTAAAATTTTAAAAATTGCGAAAATCCACAATTTTAGATGGACCAAAATTGAGGATTTTTGAAAGTTGATGGACTAAAATCACGGAATTAAAATTAAGGAGACCAAAATTGCAAATTTTTAAAAATTAGAAGATTAAAATCACAAAACTAAAAATAGGAGGACTAAAATTGTATATTGAGGATTATAGAGGGACCAAAAGTACAATTTAACCATAAATATATGTTGCTATAGCAATTGGTTTACAAGTTTATATATGTATAAGCCTTTCTCTATATTCAAATTTCGATATAACAACTGTTTTGTAAGTTTAATTGTATATATAAAAGCTGCTGATATAATTATATATTGCTACAACAATAATTTTGTGCGTTTCAAATATATTTAAATATTTAAATGTATTCCTTAAATTTTATTGCGTTATATTACAACATTTTAGTTAATTAAGTTTTACCTAAAAGAGTATTTCAGTTATGATTATGAGTTTTATTAAAAGATTATTATAAAAATTCTAATTACTGAGTTTTTAATTTAAATAAGTTTTATCAAGATAAAGTTATTATAAATATTTTAATTGCTATTCATGCACATTCGTGTAACTTAGATAGATTAGGCTACAATTATAGTTGGTAAAGTAAATCACTAACTAGCCGGGAGAAAGACCCGACACTTTAGAACTTGTTTAGAGCCAAAGTGGTCAATCAAAAAACGCATGTTATATATTTTAAACTCATCTAAAACCATCAAATGGCTATATTGAGATTATTGTTCGATCTCAATATCCTTAGAAATTAATTCCAATTCCCACACATCATCCAAATAATTTCTAAACCTTAAATTGTTGCTATAGCAATCCCTATAGCTTGTCCTATAGACCCCATTTCTTAAAATCAATTACTATAGCTACTCCTAACCTTTTTCAATGATATCCTTGCATCCTAAATTAATTTTGTTGATGTCTATAATCAATTCTATGTTTACCATTGTGTCCCTTATATTTTTTCTAGTTGCCTCTATGTAGTTAGTTTTTGTTAGTGATCATTGTTGCTAAACAAATTTATACTACCTTATATCACCAACAAAAACCCCGGCAGCCCTTTACTTAATTCACGTTGAAATCTTTTTCTTCAAGTCCCTGAATTCTTCTTCACGTTACACCTCGCTCCACGAAGCCACCTACAACACGGCTTCTCCTTGTGACGCCACCTCCCCTACTTGCTCAACAAGTTGCCATTAGCTTCTCTTGCAAGATGTGTGCCCACGGCTCCCTACTCTCACGTGGCTGCCCACCCTCAATTGCTACTTCGTGAATCTCCTAAGCCACGAAACCTCTCCCACGGCCTCATTCTCGTGTAGCCTCCCCCACTTCAGCTCACGTTGCCAAACCACCTCCCCACTAATTCAAAACTCCTTCTCCAATTACTTAGCACCCAGCCACCCACCGAGAGCCTCCACCCTCCTCGGCTTCCTCTTCCGTTTCTCCACTATCACGACCGAAACCCAACACCACCACGTTGGCACCTCCTTTCAACTCGCCTTCACCATTACAAAGCCAGCCTTTGGCTTCTCCTCTTCATTCTCGTGTTGTAACCAAGGCCAACCCGTGGCCATTCCACCTAAGGTCCACCTAATCGAGCCCGTGATTGATCCTACGGTCTCGAATTTTTTTGTGGTAAGCTCTCAATCTCTCAATTTCTCTTCGTTTTGTTCCCCTCTATTTTTGAAAAATGGGACTTCATTTGACGTTGTATGACCGAAACGAACCCGTAGTTTTGCTCCTGGCAGTCTCTTGATCTCAATGATTGAAGCGCTTTTTCAAAATGCCGTCGTTACCCGTTTATCTATCTCCTAGCCAAATCTAGTAGAGCTTGCATATAGGCACTGCAGCTTTCTGATCCCATAGGCAACCCAATTTCCATACTGTACTCATTGTCCTCTCCAATTTGGCAAGTCTTGATTGTCAATTTGAGCACAGACGGAAAAGTTACATCGGTTGGAAGTTTGCGACCTATAGCAAGTAAGGAGCGAAGTGCATGAGAGCTCGACAACTAGCAAAGGAGGTTCTTCTCACACCCAAGTTAAGGGGTAGTGAGATGGTCTATCATGGATAGATGAGTTAGTTAGGAGCACACTACTCCTAACAACTTATAGCTTTGGGTCTTTATTTTATATCAATTGCATTATATATATATATATACATATACATACACACACACACACATATGTATGATGCTACATTAAATAAATGTGTATGATCATTGACATAATATCAAAATATTCAACGATTGGATCATTAAAATTTAATACATATACAGAGTTATTGAGTGGAGTAACTTAATCCCCACCCAATATATATGTATATATGTGTGTGTGTGTGTGTTGGTTGGTTGGTTGGTTGTGATGTTCTGATGACTATGGACTAACGTGATATGATTATGTGTATTGAGTTAAGCCTTAGGGGACTCAAGAGGAACCCCTAAGTGCTTTGGAGCTATAAGAGGCCACATTTAGAGTCAAAAAACTTAGTCTTTTATTTGATGAAATTGCTAAATTGTGTGTGAACCTACCTGTATTATAAATTGCTGTGTAAATTATCTTCGAGGATTCAAACTTTGACTACTGGTAAGGTTGTAGTTTTGGATGTCCTCTTTCAAATGAAAGTGGGCTTGTATTTTTTCTAGTATTTGTGGAATATTTGTCAATTATTTTGTCACGACATGTTCAGTGTTGTGAGAATGCAACCTAGTTGCAAGTTTATGGACCATGAAAGTCTTGTTGAGTTAGTTAAGGAGCCTAAATTATTGTGCAAGTGTCCCGTATGTGTATTTACGTGAGGAATGAGTCTAGAAGGGTCCTTGGCCATGAGTTAAGTCTCATTGGAGGCTGTGGGAAATTGATAAGCTTTAACTGTGTTATGAGGAGGATGGTCATATTGTTGGATAGCATGCATTTTGTTTTGTTTCAATTCGTGTGAGCTGTCTGATGAGAGTTAGACCAAACCCTTTTTGGTGGTCATGTAGCACTATATGTCCTTTTTCCAACCTCTGTGGAAGTTGTTAGAGTCTTGTGGAATATTTTGTGAATATTCTTGTGAAGCATGTGAAAGGTGATCTTGGGCAAGACAGTTGAGTATTAGATGTGATTCTTGACCTGTTGTGGAGTGATGTGATGGGATTTGTGAGTGGGAACCTTTCCTTGTTTTCCTGCATGTAAAAGATGGATGAAATGGACCTTGCCCAAGTATTTCTCTATGTATGAATTAGGAGTATTGGGAAAGTGTATGAGTTGTGAAGAGGTTCTTGGAACCTCGCGGTATATAAAGATTAATAGTCTTTAAGTGATGTTGTTATGGGTGGAATGGCCAAAACCAATTCGGTGGGCCTTTAGCCTCGTGTGTTAGTTCTCAAGTGAAAGTGATATTACCTCAATGAAAGGCTTGTGAGAGTTGTAGAGGTGTTCTAATGTTATATGTGTTTTGTGGTTTCTTTATTGGGCAGCGGGTGATTGATATTTAATTGCTTGTATATGTGCTTAAGTTACTCAGTGATGCTTGCTAATGATAATAGGAGATTGATGTATTATGTACTTATATGAGTTTGAATGATGATGTGATGTGATCAGTTCCATTTGCACTCCCATAAGGAAGGTATATGTTGTATGACATTACTAAGATGTTATGATGTATATATGTATATGCTTGAATATGAGACATGATGAATGTAAAACTACAGCATGTGTAGATGTGATGATGCACTATTAATGATGATGTATGAGTATATGATGATGTAGTTTTTTTTTTTCTTGTGATGGTAGTCTATGAGAGGCACCGTGTTACGTGTGGGCCTGTTGGTTTTTCCCCAATAGCATAATGTGATAATGATGGAAAACACCTAAGAATGATGAGGGAGATGATATATGTTTTATGAGATGTGGACTAGTGGGGTCCTTGAGGATGATGAATGCTAATTTTGACTATGTTTTGAGATGGAAATTCTATTTTAGGAGTTGAGTGAGAAAGGCCATTTTTATGATGGTTATATTTGATGAGACGAGGTATATTTAAATGCTTTCCTCACCCAACTGTGTGCTTGGAAAATACTGATTTCTAATGTTTTCATTTGTAACTTATGAATTCTGAGAAATTGTGTTTCATGTTGAAGTATGGGATTGATAAGGTTGATACCTAGATATAGTTGTCAAAATGGGTTCCAACCCGCGAGCCAACCCGGCTCACCACGGGTTCGAGCCGGGTTTGGTTGGTAAAATTTGGCTCACCTGAATGGTGGGCCAAATTGAACCTGGCTTACTTGGCTCGCGGCTCACCCGGGTTGAACCCGTGGTGAGCCGGGTTGGCTCGCGGGTTGAAGTTTTTTTTTTTTTTTAATATAACTTACTATACTAACTTTATAGATAATTAAAAAAAGTAATATATAAACCCAATCATGTAATTCTATTCTAATCATAATAAAGGAGTAATATAATAATTTATCTTTTTATATATAAATATAGAATTAGAATGTAAATATGACTTTCCAAATCATTAATATATATAAATTGTGAAACACAATATAATAAATCTATTGATACTTTAGTTTTCATTAATCGCATCAAAATTTTTATCACTTTAATTTAATTTTTGTATTTTTTTGATACTTTTTTAATTATGTATTTTATTTTTTTATTTTTTTTATTTTAGGTGAGCCAACCCGTATAACCCACCAACCCGTGGTGGGTTGAGCCGGGTTGAACAATTTTTGGCTCACCAAAAAAGTGAGCCGGGTTGGGTTGGCTCATTTTTGAGCCAACCCGTGGTGAGCCAACCCGGCTCACCCGGGTTGGCTCACTTTGACAGCTCTATACCTAGACTTATGCGCAAAGTCTGGGCATCCCTTGCGTTCTTAATACCTTGAGTTTTTAAGAACATGTTTTCTGAAAGAGTTTTCGGTAATTAAGTTTTTCTTGAGTTGCCCATGATGGCCAAATGAGCTATTGATGGTTTCTAAAAACTTTTTGAAAACAAGTCACATTTTGACATTAAGGATGGAATTTGGGTTGAGGAAAAGAAATATTGAGAAGGTTGTGAGCTTCTCTCTATAAATCCATCTCTGCTCCTTTCATCCCGGCATTAATAAGGAAATACTTAATAACATTCATCATACATCATGTCATTAACTGAAGCCCTATATGGGTGGATTATAAATGGAAGCCCCTTATGGGTGAATTATAGATGTAAAATGCCTAGTACGAGGTGTATGGCGCCAAATTATGATGGTTATGGGTACCCCGCATACATCATGAGTATTAATAAAAGAGTAGAGATGCTTGAGTGGCAGGCATGCATAACATGCATTGATTGTCTAATTTATGACGCTTATGCATTATGTGATTATGCTCATGATTTGATGTGTGATTTGACTATGCAATGAGTATATGATTGTGATGACTATACATGCTATGCACTATGTGTATGATATGAACTATACGTTGTTAAGTGTGATGAAATGATTGTAGTGTTGCCTAGGTTTTCTTATCTTAAAGAATGTGCATTTGTGTTTGGGTCCCTGCCAATGAGGTGGCATACCCTTGAGTCATTATGATTATATAAGTATTTGGATGGGCCATTGCCAATGGGTTGGCATGCCCTTGAGTTGATATGATTGGATGTGTATTTGTGTGGGTCCCTATTAAAAGATGGCATACCCTTAAGTTCATGTGCCTCTGTGTTTTTGTTATCTTCGTCTGTGATCTCACCCCCTTACTTTTGTTTTGTTTCTTGGCTGTGTCCTTGCCTGTCATCGAGCAATAGAGAGAAGGATATCGTCACTCTCAGATAAGCAAAGGGAGAAAGGTAGCGGGATCGTAGCTGGTTCCCTAATGTCTCCATGAGTGGTAGTGACCGTAGTTGGTCTTATCGTGTGAATTAGGGTGGTCATATCCCTAGCCAATAGGGCTAGTTATGAGGTTGGGAACCTCAACTTGTGGGGAGTGCCTGTATTGTTCATGGGTTTGGTAAGTTAGTTGTGATGATTGGGAATTAGTAGTTTTCTAATTTCATTGGATGCGAATAATTTATATCTATAATGGTTAATTGGCATTGTAAACTTGTTAAACTTATTTATTAATTTGAAATATATATGGAACCTTCGTATTTATGTTTTATGATGTTCTCAACTCCAATACCCCATATACAATTGTTATCAAGTACTAACGGATAGGGGTCTTTACTTTAAAAGTTTTAAATTCTTATGTCATATGAACTGTCTGTCAGGTATCTGTGAATGCGATCACTCGAAATGACCCTTTTTCTTTTATTTTCCTTATATGAGGGTATTGTGTTATGTTAATTGTTACATGTTCCATAGTTTTGTAAATTACTAATACAGGTTTACATAAAAAGTTTTAATCGCAAAAAATTTCCCCCCTTTTTTATGAAATTAAGTTAAAGAAGGATTAAATTACATGAATCTAAATGATAATTAGTTACTTTAATCCCTAATAGCGAGGTAGCCCACAAATCTTTACTATAATATGTTATAATATGTAATTTATTATCTCATATATGAAAGAGAATTTAGCCAATATCAACAATATTGTGTGATAATACTTGTCGCAGATAGGGTCGTGGCAGAATGACAAAAACTTAAAACAACAAAATTGAAAATAGTAGAGTCGCTACCAATATTTTTATTTGAACAAACATTTGGAAAACCAAAAAAAATGATCTTCGAAATTAAATTATGAGTTTGAGAGTCGATCATGTAAGAAAGATATTGGCACACTACGATGTTAGTTAAAAACGATTAAACAAATTACTACCAACTTTTAAAATATCTTCTCGCAAGAGATAATGGTTCACCCAAAAAAGAGTTACCATGTGTTGATTTGATTTCTATATGTTTGCATATACATGATTTAGTTTTTTTTTTTTTAGGTTACATAACTGAATTTAGTAATTTTATGATAATTTTTTTTTTATAAATTTAATAATTAAATTTGGTCAGTTTCATATTAACATGATTAATTTATCGTTAAATTGATTATATTAGTATATAAACACTTTCAGAATTCAAATTAATATAAATTATCACTTATGAGGACGAAAGTATATATTTAGATGATATAATGGTCTTCACATTTCATTCAAAAACTCATATGTACTATCGCAGTAAGTAGTTTATTGATTCTAGTGAGTTCACGCGTTAAGGAATTTAATTTTTCTTTGTTAACGTTTTGAAAGGGTTATATATAGAAAAGTAAATTATAGTAGATTTATTTAAATCAATTAATTAAAACTAAAAATTATTTCAGTACGTTACCAAGAGTTTTCTTTTATTAAATCTTCTAAACTATAGGGATATTGTAATGATGCTTTTTTTAATTGGTGCTACTTTACCTTTTCTTTTTCCTCTGAGAATCTGTGTAATGAGTTTCAGTTTTGATCAGTTTGATTCTCTATTCTCACAAGTATTCGCTGAAATCAAACTAATCTAAGTAAACTCGCCAAAGAGTTAAAAAAATTCTAAACTCACTTAAATATGCTTTTAGTCTCAATAAAATGAGAAAATTTTTATTTTAGTTCTTGCAAAAAAATTTCTTTGGTTTTCATCCTTCAAAAATTTGAAATTATTGTTTTTAGTCCTTACTATTATTACACTTGTTAACTACTAATGTATTCAATGAAAGGTCAAGTGACCATTTCAGGTAACACCAACTAGTGTGTGTAGTATCATTTCAGCATGTAACACCCCCAAAATTTTTTCTAGATCCCTAAAATAAATGTTGTTTATCTACCTTAAAATACATGTAGAGACAAAAAATTGTAATTTTAGATTTTAAAGGGTTAAAAATCAAAGAAAAATGTTTTACAGGGACCAAAACCAAAGTTCACTTATTTTATAAGGATAAAAAATGGTGATTTCAAATTTCAGAGAGATAAAAAATAAAAAATAATTACAAAAACTAAAATCAAAACTCACTTATTTTATAGAGACTAAAAATATATTTAAACCTTTTAAACTCGAACTCTAAACTGGGAACGTAACAGGCCAAGAAGGCATTAGTTAAGAGCATTGAAGAGAGTTATAAGACTGCAAGCCATAATTCATAGACATTGTTCTAGTAAGCAAATCATAGCAGCACACCAATCATAAAGTAATTAAAAAGTTGTTATATTGTGATTAGAAAACCTTGATAAATTCGCAAAAGTAATGACACCTTTTTAAAAAAAAAATAGAGTAAAATCTTATTTTATTTCTCGAGATATAACAAGTTATTAGTTTAGTTTCTTCTTAAAAGTTTCAAAGTTCTCATTTGTTCAAGTTTCATATTATTAATTTAGTTAATGTAACATCCCAAATAATATAAGTATAATATTAATAACAACAACTATTACACTAAAAAATACGAAGTAATTTTTTTAATACATTGTGAGCAGTAAAATACATAAACGTCCAAAATAGAGTTACAAATTTCCTAAAGTTGGCCATGTCTAAAGAAAAGAAAGTTTTAGTTGAGAATCGCCATAGAAAATAGTGTGAAGAGGTTGTGCCTATCTTTTACTACACCACATCAATCTCAATTGCTACCATCTAATGGGGTGGGAGAAGCATACAATAAACACCATAAAAAAAAAGAAAAAGAAAAACAACACATAGACATAAGAACAAGGAGATAAGTATATGCTTAAAGCATCATGTGGTAGCATGACATATAATGGGGCCTAATCTAGTAGATGATCATAATAGAAGTAATTAATGCAAACCTATAAATCAAATTATAGACAACAATAGAATGTAATGAATGAATGAACAAATATTGACTCATTTCCATGTAGAATTTTCAAACAATAGAACAACTATTGCATATTAGACTTTTTTCATCGATTAAAATTTGCTTTTTACATCAGTTATAGTGACGTTATAGATTCAGGCGATGTAGAAAGTAGGGACTTTTTAAATCGATTATTAGACCGATGTAAAAAACATTTTTTTTACATCGGTTATTTTTCCTAACCGATGTAAAAAGATATTTGTTTAACTAAAATTGAACAACTTTTTACATCGGTTGTTTTCATAACTGATGCAAAAAGTTAGTTTTTACATCAGTTACATCAGCAATCGATGTACACAATTGTTTAATTGTAGTAAGCAAACAACTTTTTACACCAGTTATGATTGTAACCGATGTAAAAACATAACTTTTTACACCTATATTATTTAATCTAACCACCTAGAACACATGTTGCACGATGAAAATGTTTGGGGTTTAGCTGTATTCCCATTCCAGCTAATGTCGTGCACAGTCAAAGGGGAAGCTTAGATAAATCCATTCTTAGCTAGATTCCAATTTAAGCTTAGTTGATCTTATTTCTTGCATGCTCCAACCACATCCTCATGCTTCTTTCTCTCAAACTCCCTACCTAATTTGAAAATTCCCATTATCATTGTCACACCTAAGCCACAAATTAACACTTCCTTTAGTGCTTGGTGGGAGGCCGATGTTGGAAACTATTGATGGTAGTTGAGGATGCAAATCTAGAGCAAGTGGGACGAGGAAAAGTTATGTACACAGTGGTTGAGTTACCTAAATAGCTAAATTGTCTTCTAGGCATGACATGCTTGTGCTTTTTATCTAGGAGTAAGAGTAAGATTTCAACTATTATACCTAACCTATACTTTAAATTTCCACTCTCATATGGTATTTTGCTAAAAGAGATTCTAACTAAAACAAATGTACAGTCTATTGTGCAATATATATTTGAGGCAGTATCAATATGTATTAATAATATTGGAAATAGTAACAAAATGGTCCATACTTTGGTTTTTAATTTCTTGAAAAGTGCACTTTCTTGCTTTAGATTTGCCAAGTTTGAAGGAATGCTCTGTGGAAGAGTTATTTTTAATTAGGTAATGATATACAATGTAATTCTAGTTCGTTATATAATTTACATAAAATTCAAGTATGACTAGAACACATCTAGGATAGGAAGTACGATTAAAACAACAAATATGGGGATGATATGTGGTGCCTATTACATCCAGAAGGTGATGATATCTTGGAGTTTAGTGATTCAACAATTCTACATTTTATCAAGAATACTGTATAGAATTTTACACTATTCTTATTATCACTTAGATGCATTCCAAAATATGCAACACATCCTTAACTTTTTCCCTTTACAAGAAGCATAACAATTTGAAGGATACAACTAATCCTAACTTAACAGTTAAAAGGGCCAAATCTGAGGTAGTTTTATTCAAATATATCTAGTACTAGCTAGTAAATATCTAGTACTAGTATGAAATAGCATAGTGAATAGACAATTGAAGTCAATGTGGTGAACTAGAAAGAGAGATCAATGCAAACAAAAAAAAAAGAATCACAGAAAGGCTACTATGGAATGCAAATAAAAAGTTAACAAGAGAAGTGCAGAATGTAGTCAATCAATCTCATCATAGCAACAAAAATGGAATTGTATCAGTAAATTGTATGTTTAATTATTTCTTGAATAATGGAGATGAAAAAAAGCACAAAAGGAATCAAGGAACCTAAAATATTATGACTTAAGACCAATTAACCAATCAAAGAAAAAATTGTAAGGTTGGTTGTTGTTAGTATGTAGAACCTTGAAATTAGCTTTAGAATTCATTTTGCCTTTAGTTTTTAAGTGCTTACTTTTTTTTTCCATTCTTTCTCTAAAAGGTTTGGGTACAAGTACTCCTCAAAGTTCAGCATTATTATTGTCTCATTTAGTCATTTAATTTATTACATAATCATGTTGGCATGGCACAACACACTAATATTATACATTTACCAAAATATTTTATAAAGAGACAAACTATAACACTAAACAAAATAGAATAAAACATATGAACATCACAAAACAGAATGACCATAGCAAAAATTAAAAATAAAACTCAGAACGAACATAACAAACATTAAAAATAAAACTTATGATGATTCGATTTTCAATCCAAAAATCCTTTAGCTCAAAGAACTTGTGCATCGAAGAAACACGAGAAGAATGAATTTTTATGGAAGGTAGGAAAAAAATGAGGTTAGATTAGGGAAAAATAAGATGTGAAGCAAAAGAGTGTGAGAAGAGAAACATACTCGCAAATAGGGAAGAAAGGGGCTTGCGGTGGACAAATTCAAGAATTGCGACAACGTGAAGACAGGTGGAGAGGGGCTCATCGCATGGAGGAAGAAGACAAGTGGAGAGGGGTTTGTGGCAGCGATGCAAAAAAGGACAAACAGTAGGGTTGAGATCACAAAGGGGAAGAAAAAGGCTTGCGATATAGGACTCGCAGATGCAAAGACAGGTGGAGAGGGGTTTGCAGCAAGGAGGACGAAGACAAGTGGAGAAGGGCTCGTGGTAGCAATACGAAGAAGGATGAACAATAGGGTATGTCAAGCTAGAGCGGGAACTTGTTAAAACTATTTTAAATCGGTTATAATTGATGTAAAAAGTCTTTTTTACATCGGTTATAATTTAACCAATCTAAAAAATAACAATTTATTTGCAAGAATACCACTGCACTTTTTTTAGATTGGTTGTAAAACAATTGATCTAAAAACTTGATGTAAAATCCAAATTTGTAGTAGTGATAGTAAGATCAAAAGCTCGTACTTCATTGACCTTCTACATACAAATCAATATTCACCAGTAGTAGATGTTCATTGGTACGTGCCTATATACTACATTGATCATAGATAAATTTTAGTGATTCATTACAAACATTAGTATGTACACCGCCTTAATCACAACCTAGAGTTGCGACGCTCTATGCAAATGTGGGATGACGTGCACCAGATGACCTCAAGGTCTCCTTCGCCTCCCTTGCAAAATTTGCACCCCATCACATGGTATAGCTACTCTAGAACCCCAAGTCCAACAATAATGATAAGATTACAGCCAGTCTTATTAGAATTGATCCTTATCAAGAATCTTATTAGGGAATTTCTATTTTCCTCAATACAAATTTCTAATTTTCCAATAGTAAGCTTCTCAACAATTCCTCTTAATCAGAGATAACAATCCAATTGTCTTTACTTGATATCAACTCCAACATAAAAGACTAAATATCATGCTTATAATAGTATGAAAGCTCATTAAGTAAAAACAATAACATCCTGAATCAATCACAACAATAATAAAGAATTAAATCAAATTATAGGTAATTCTACGCTTACTATCTTATCCCTCCTTACATTTACTCATCCTCTAAAGAATTTGAATTCACAATTTTATGGTCATCTTTATTAAATTTTATAATAAGGTTTCATCACATTTCCTTAATTCTAATTTTATCTCTCTTTTAAGTCTTATGGCAAATCTCACACTACGATCAACTCTTCTTACGTTATCTTGTTAAAATAATTAGGATTATATTTATTAATTGTTAAAATGATCATTATTATTATACCTATTATTATTATTATTCTTATTTGTGTTGTTTTTATTATTTTGATAATAATAATAATAATAATAATAATAATTATTATTATTATTATTATTATTATAGTCTTAGTTATTCTTTTATTCATCTAAGTCCAAAAGTCACTAAGAATCATGTTTATTAACTTTTTTCTCTCACTTGAGGAACCTCATAATTGTTCATTTAATATAAATTCTTTTCTAAATATTTTCTTTATGTCATTCTCTTTTGAGCTTTAATCTAAGATTTAACTTACTTAATTTCTTTAATTATTTGCAACAAATATGTTATTTATCATTATTGTTGTTGTTATCATCATCATTTAATTTAGTCTTTAATTACAGAGTATATATTTACCTTTTGTTACTGTCAATTAAAATTAATGTGTATCCTATACATGGTCTAAATTGTAAATGGCCTCTACTAGAACTTTCCTTTTAAGTGTGCTTTATGGTCCAACATATTAAGCCCATATTGTCTCTAATCCAAGAAAAAAAAAACTGAACTCTTCTCGAACACCACTATTCCGTGTGCACTTCCAAAATTGCTGTTGAATTAACTTTCCAAAGAAATGGTCTAAAGCATGCAATAGAACCCATTCCTTTTCAGTTCCATACAGTCTCACTCCCAGATGAAACCGGTATTCAGTCAAATAAAATTATACTCATTGGCATTTGGCAACAGAGAATCAACACTCCAACGTTCGGCCCAATACAGTCCAGTACGAGGAAACTAGTATCAACAACATTCAAATTTTTTAAGATTCTCAGTAAATCAAATCTCCATCAACCAAAGAAACCAGTTTACATAAACAAGCACTCCGTTACATCACCAAGCCAGTAAACCACGGTCTCATTGAAGTTCAAAACCCCACCGGAATAAAAACAGAGCCAATCCACCATTGCCCTTTACACATAACAAGAGTTTAAATAATGAAACCATCGCAATAAGTTAAATGGACTTTAACACATGCCCCTGAACTTAGTGAGAGAAAGAAAAGTGGGGAAAAAAAAAGCCACACTAAATTGTTTGATGTCCTTGGATTATCGTGACATGGTTCAACTATTAACACATTACCATTTACCCCACACGTACATAATAAGGAAGAATTGAATCAATATCAATATATATAAATAATCCACACAAGGTTTCTACAACTAGCATGTGACGGTCATGAAAGCAAGATCCAATTGGTCCAATAAAGTTTAACATATAAATTCTAATAATCATGATGATAATTAAAATTAACTCCAATTATAACAATTAAATATTATTATAGTGGGAGAGATTTTATTTTTTTGTAAGTAAAGGAAGCCCTCCTAAATTTCTAAATCTCCTTTTACCTTCAAACCCTAAAATTAAAAGGAAATAAAAAGCGCCATATATATAGATAGGTTTTGTACTTTTATTGGGATGAGGAAGGGCTTTAACAGAAACGTCTACTCCATTTTGGAGTGGATTGAGATAGAGGGAAGAAAGAGATACAGAGAAGAAAGAAAAGGTAAAGAGAGAAAGTGATACAAATGATATATGTGATAAAAAATGTAGACAAAGATAGAAATTTTTTTTTGGGTGAAAGTGAATTATAAGAGAGTGAGATGTATGTTAATAAGAATTCTTTAGACCGTTGGGTTGCATGAAACCCATCTGTCTTGAGAGGAACCTCTAAATCACAACAAACCATCGTAGCTTTGAGCTGGGGGCACAACTTCAAATTAATGTGGTAAACCCTAGACATGTTGTCCTTATCCAACTTCGAAAGTTGGTTGGTGGTGTAGGCCTTCACGTGTTGACCTTCAAAGTGCATGGTGAAGGCCTTGTTGAAGGTTTCCACAAGTTGAGAACCAAATGTGACATAATTCTAGTATGATATGGTTGTGTCCATAGTTTTAAATTATGGTTGCAGTTTCATTGCGATCCTTGATAATACAGGAAATTGGGGGAAAAATGCGACTGATGTGACCGTAATTGCAGTCACGATGTGGTTGTGGCATGGTTCTAAATTGCAGTTGCCATTGTGATTGTGGTTACGAGCATTGCGGTTGCTGTGATGCAAATTGCGGGCATTGAGGCATGAGATTATTATATGTTTGCACCTCACTTTTTTCCTTACCCCCACCACCTTACCTTTCCCTTTACTGGCCTACCCCTATCATTTCACCCTTTTTTCTTGCCTTGAGTGCACTATGTAGCCTACTAGCACCTAAACCAGCCATAATCAAATGCCTCATTCCTTCCCCAACATTCCACATGACCAACCCGTTAGAATAAAAGATTTAAGTCTGAATATTTGTTTATTTTTTCACAAAAAAATGAAACAAGATGGTGTTGCGAGCGAATCCGTTGCGGCTCTCTTACGGATGCGTTGCGGCAATTCTTGTGATTTTAGTTCACACCGCAATTGCGGTCCGTTGCTGTTACGGGTAGCTTCGCAACCGCAATATTGCTGTCATAACACTTGTTGCGATCCGCAATTTAGAACTATGGGTTGCGGTGAGTTGAAAAACCTTTACGTTGCAGGCATAATTGCGGTTGCGGATTGTAATTTAGAACCATGGTTGCATTTATGTAGTCGTGGGAGACGTTGTTGTTGGGGACTGTGATGTTGAGGGTGAGGTTGTAATGGAGGGTGTTGGTGCAGTGGAACTGGGTGAAGGTAGCAAAGCATTCTTCACCAAGAAGTTATGAATTGTGGTCTGATGTTTATATCTGTGATTGAGGATCACGACCTTGAGCACAACATCAATGAGCAATAGAAGCACAAAAGGGCTTAGGATCTTGAGGAAGCACATGAATCTTGACTTGTTACATTCAAGATCCATTTCGTGACTTGGAATCCTGAAAACATCGAAAACCTAAAAATGCAGAAACGAAAAGTTAGAAGATGAAGTGAGTGGAGTGTGGAGGTGCAGTTTGCAGACACGTAAATAGAAGATTTGCATGCCTGTTGTAGAAGCAGAGAGAAGAGATAAAGAGAGGAGAGGCGCTCAACAAAGGAGAAGAACAAACAAAAGCTAGAATCAGGGAGGAAGGGCTATTGTGTCATTTTGAGTCCTCACCTTGTTGAAGATCTTACATCCATCAGTGATCATGATCAGACAAAATTAGTGTATATAAGTGGAAGACAATTCTTACCTCACAATTTGATTTTGTAGGGTTGAGTTAGACCTAAGTCCAAATTGTAAGATAGTATGAGACTCTATTCTAGATTCACTATTGGGCCACCTGCATTTGCCATGCTCTAGGATGTATTCTGAAATGAAAATAAATGGAAAAGAGGGAGATAATCTTTTATTAGGGGTTGTCCAACTTACCCCAGATAAAAATGGGGTTAAATAATCCTATTAAAGATGATTAATGCAATTTTCTATATCAACCATTTTTAAGTACATAAAGAATTGTACTAATCATCTTTGATGAAGTTGTTAAACTCTATTTTTACTTAAGATAAGTTAGATAATCCTTTTGTATTATTATTGTGTTTGCGTTATGTGTTGGGAAAATAAATGAAAACAAGGATTACCATGTGTTGATTTGATTTCTATATGTTTGCATATACATAATTTAGTTATTGAATTTAGTAATTTTATGATAAATTGATTTTATGATAAATTTAATAATTAAATTTGGTCTGTTTCATTTAACATGATTAATTTATCGTTAAATTGATTATAATACGTACATAAACATTTTCAGAATTCAAATTAATATAAGACAAAAGTATATATTTAGATGATATAATGGTCTTCACATTGCATTCAGAAACTCTTATAAGTAGTTTATTGATTCTGGTGAGTTCAAGCGTTAAAGAATTTAATTTTTCTTAGTTAAGGTTTTGAAAGGGTTATATACAGAAAAAAAAATATAGTAAATTTATTTAAATCAATTAATCAATACTAAAATGATTATTAAGTTATTTGTAGCTATTCTATTACTTATTTTTTATGCCCTTTTTGTTTTTTTTAATTTTTTTCCTAATTTCTAGGTAAAAAACTCACATTCAGATTTGCATCTACGTAGCCTTCACATGTTATAGCCGAGAATACAAAGGAATATTTTCAAAATTCCAATACTAAATCAATTCAAATTTAAATTGAGACCGATTAACTAAATTTAGGTAGTATATTCAAGAAGAATAAAAATATAAATAGAAAAATACTTAAATTAAGAGAAACCACATGGCTGAATAAGAACTCATAATAAATAAAAATATCTCGTAAAATTCTTCTCATTCATAACAACAATAACAACAACAAATCCCATTGAGCCTAAAGTACTAGTTATATATTAACTCAAATAAAAACAAAACAAAATAAAATAAAATGCAGATGGTGCACTGAGCCTAAAGCTGGCAACTACATGTGTAATATATTCAACCAAATGCAGAGGCTTACAGGGAAGATCCTTGATTCTGCTCTGCCACAGTGGTCTCATCATCAGCGCTACTCTCACTGTTTGGTGGAGGATAGTATGGAGCATTTATCGAGCATGTTTGAATTCTCCCATTGTTGTTCTAAAATAAGAGTGTTCGCGGATTGGATTAGATCAGTTTTAAAGAGAAAAATCATCCGATTTAATTACTTTTATTTTATTAATTCACCATCCAATCGATTTGGTTTAAGATTTAAATCCGATTTAATCTAATCCAATTTAAAACGGTTTGGATTGGGTTGATTTTTAGTTTTAGTTTTATTTTTATTTTTTCTTTGGATAAAGTATTAAATGAATAGTAAGATATAAAATAAATACAATAAAAAATAATTAAAAATATTAAATATTTTTATCTATAAGTCATTATATAATTAATAGTAGTATAACTGTTTAAATATAGACTACTAAAAATAAATTTACACAACTTGATAATTACATTTATATATCTTTATTCAAATAATTACTTAAAAACTATCTTTATTTAAATATATTTTTCATAAATAAGTATAAGTTGCATATTTGATTTTGAATTGGATTGAATCGGTTTTTAAAATCATAAATTTATAAATAAAAATAAACACATATGTATACATTCGGTTTAGATTGGATTGATTTAGTTTTCAAAATCAAATCCGAAATCCGATCCAATTAGATAAGAAATTTCGCTTTTTGCGGTTTTCGGTTTATTTGATTTTTGATTTTTTTAATCAGCTTTTTCCAATTTTTATTAGATTTGATTGGTTTATAAACACTCCTATTCTACAAAGCACATTCTGAACCGGTTGCCAAGTCACTCAAGGACAATAAGTTCTAAACGAAATCATCATTTTTGTAGTTGCAATTACGCCGAAATATTATAATCAAAATAAGAATGTGACCTATAAGCTCCACCACAGAAAAATATAGGATTTGGAACAAGACAAACGTCACTAATATTTAATTTGTCATGATTTCCATGTTCTTAATTAGCAATTAACAACGAAACAAACTTTGTCCCCGTTCACATTCCATAACACACCATAATTTCCAAACGTCCACAAATAATAATAAAGCAAACCCTAGAAATTAGATGAATTTCCATGGTGTTTAAGCCATGCTGTCGACATTCATGGGTTGGGCATGCTTGGACGCTGGTTTCGATCTGCATGTTATTGAAGGGGTCTAGTGTAATGTAAATTATTAATTTATATATGTATATTTATTTTGTTTTGCAAAATCATTTATCAAAATTTATAAATCTCCATAAACGTGTTTTTAAGAAATATTTTTCATTAAGTTATGTAATTCTTTTATATTGAATATTTAATTTTATTTTTTTATTAAAACTTTAATACTTAAATATATTAAGTATTTAATTATTCATTGACTTTATTCATTCTCCTTATGCTTTTATTTTGATGACTTAATTATATTATGTAATTAATAATTAACTGATTGCATGCAGTAAAATTTTCTAAATATTTAATTGATTACTTAATATAGCTATTTTTATTATATACTTAACTGATTGATTGTAATAAATTACGTAGATTTGACTGAAAGTATTATCTGATCTAATTGATTAATCGAATGTTAGAATATTGATTGTTGAAAAAACATATAACAAATATAATTGTTTTAGGTGCGAAATATTGTTTGGTATAATTAAAACCAGCGGATAGCAAGTTGATAGCTTATTGCTAATAACATATGACCCAACTAATAGAAAAATCAAATTATTATTTTATGTTTTTGAAGAGAGAGATGTTACATATTCATTACTGAGAATTAGACAAAGCTATTACATCAGTCTGTAAAAATGACGAAATTTGGTCCAAAAAATCCATACTAGTGTACGAGTTACTACATTAAATGTTTTTCTAACAAAGGACAGAGATATCATATGTAACCCCTGGACCATTAACCTAGAGTCATGCGTCCACTATAGCCTTAAAATAGGTTGCATTTCTGCTTGATCTGCATGTCTTTCCACTGGCTCTACAACTGTTGGCAGTCATTTTCAAGTACCACTGCTGATATAAATAATTGTTGTGCCAGCTCCAAGCCCCACCTAAGGCATAAAGCCTCTGCATTCCTAGGTTCAAAAACATGCATTGGGGGTGTAAAATATGCTTCAGGATGGCTGAGAAGAAACTTGATGCATACGTATTGTTATATCAGGAGGCAGCAAAGTCGTGGCCCTGTCAACCACAACCTTCCCACTCATATATTTGTTTTGTAATACCCACACATTTCTCCTGTTCCAGATAGCTAGAAATAAAAATAACCGTCAAATTAAAAAATTGATATTATGGTAATTCATAATTTCAAAATAATTGTTATAATTTATTTCGTAACAATTTCCGCATTCAATCTATAAAAGCTTATATTTCTGAGTTAATTTAATCAAGATAATTAGAACTTTCTCCTACAGTGGAATCACTATTATTTGCGTTAGTTATTATACTAGAACTAGAATTCTGACTTTTATTATAATTTCTACCCTTATCACAAATGTAACTATAAAAATAACCATCATTATATTTGTTAGGTTTAATATATTAGTTGGTCCCTAAACTTTTGAAAAAATTTTAATTAAGTCCTTGAACTAAAGAAATTTGTAATTAGGTCCTTGATTTTTTATAATTTTTGTAATTGAGTTTCTTGAATTAGTCTGTGGTGGTTTGAAACTGCCAAAAATTTACAATTTGTAGTGGTTTTACTACCTCAAAGGACTCAATTACAAAAATTATAAAAATCAAAGACCTACTTACAAAATTTTTTAGTTCAAGAATCTAATTAAAAATTTTCAAAAATTTAGGGACCAACTAATGTATTAAACCTATTTGTTATTCTCTCCTAAAATGAACCTATTAACATAGATTAGTAAACGAAGATAGCTATCAATGCAACTATATATATTAAGGTTATTATTCCAACTAATTTATCATACATGTACTGGTCATTATCACTCCTATTATTCAGATAGTTAAAATTGTTATAACTAGAAAAAAAAAAAAACTTCTGATTCACATAGAAAAGAATCAATCTCCAAATTTTATTTTCAATATCTAAATATATGGAATAATTATTTCTCTTATTATCCTTAACTAAAAAAAATTATCACTTAGAAAATAGGAAATTCCAATATTCTTGACACCTACTTAATAATCAAAATAACGGTAACTAGAATTGTTACTATGTCAATATATAAATAAAGAACAGTTTATATAAATAAAGAACAGTTGTTAAAATTCTAGGCAAATGTTAAAAAATAGATACGCAGGAGCTGCTCTAAAAGGTCTGAAATACGCAGAAGACCAATGTGGGACGAGTGTTGGACAAAACACAACCAGCCAAATTTGGTCAGAATGTTGGTTGAGGGTGGTGCCATGATCAATGCACATTATGCACAGCTAGGCACTTGGTTTATGCAAAGAAAGGTGGAAAAACCAAGAAGAGGAAGGGAATGCAAGATTACATTTTCTCACAATATGAGTGCACGGTATCTCTCTTTTCAGTTCCATTTTTTTTCTTTGTTTTATTTTTTGATATTTTGTTTTCTTTCTGTTCCTCTTCTTTTCTTTTTAGTTTATGTAAAAAAGAGATAAAAATAAGGTAAATTCAAAATGAGATAAATTTAGGAAAAAAAAAACCCAAAATTAAATGTTCACAATGTCACAATTCATTTCATTACATTATAAAATCAGAAAATTGGCTTTTTTTTTACCGTTGAGGGGTAATTTGTTAAGAAAATTACCTAAATGGATATTTTTGAAAAAAATTTCCAAATTAGGGCAAATCGTGTTTTTAAAACACGACTTCTAAAACAAAGTCGTGTTTCCAGTATGAGACTTCGCTTTTTTAATTTTTTTCATGACTTCCTGAAGAAGTTGTGTTTGCAAAACAAGACTTCAGTTTTTTTTTAATAAAGCTGAAGTCGTGTTTACAAACAAAACTTCAGATTTTTTTTTTTGTAATAAAGCTAAAGTCGTATTCAGAAGCTACGAACTCTTTTTTTTTTAAATGGAAGTCGTGTCTCAAACATGAGACTTCCAATTTTTTTTTTAACGTATCTAAAGTCGTAAGTGTGTGTATATATATATATATACTAATATTTCTTTTTTCTTCTTAAAGTGAAGTTTTTTTTAAGTCATGTTTGGTGTTAATTTTTTATTTTAAATTTTTTAACTTTGTGCTTCTAAAACATATGTTAGTTTAATTTTATAAAATATTTGATTGTAAAAATTTAAGTATGTTTTAATTTAAATTTATTTTAAAATGGTAAAAATGTGATGAATTTTAATTTTTTGTAGTATTATGAATTGAGTTTTTGTTTGTAAATTTTTTAGAAAAATGTAATGTGAAATACTTAAAGATGTACAACACAGTTTAAATGATAAATATAACACACCTTAAAGTTAAGAAAAATTAAAAAATTAATTATATGTGAGATGATGTTCCACACGAAGGTCTTTTTTTATCATGTTGCAGTCTTCGTTCTTGTTGTACTTGATTTGTTCGCCTTTCTCTTGTCCTAGGACCACGTCGAGGTTGTTGTTCTTGATTTGTTCACCCACCTCGTGATATAGGACCAGTAGGTCTGGCCATTTGTTGTTGGAGGGAGGAAACAAGTTCTAGATGAATCTCATGAGAACTATCACCATCATCATCATCGTTGTTGTCGTTATCATCAACACTACCGTCGTTGTTATTATTATCATTATCTTCATTGTCATCATCATATGCAATGTCATGCATTTGATTAGGCATGATTGAATGATAACATTCAACTGATGGTGGGTTGTTGTATGCAGATGGTGGTGAGGAGAAAGTGGTTGCAAACATTTGTGAACGTCCTTCAAAAAGATTGGATGAGGAAGGAACTTGGTGAAACGAATATTGAGGCATATATGGTGAAAACCCCAATGGTTGAAAGCTTTGTTGATCTTGTTGGGGCAGATATCCGAAAAGCCCGCTGGTTGATAACTAGACTGCGCATGTGACTGTTAATGTTGGGGCATATATCCAGAAAATCCCATTGGCTGATAACTAGGTTTTGCCTGTGATTGTTGATGTTGATGTGTAGGATAATGCTAAAAAATAATAATTATCCTGTTAGAATTAGAAATAGGTACTAATAAAATTAATTTTGTTACAAATAATAAAGTAGCACTTACTACCTCAATATAGAGTGACCCTTCACGTGATATATATCGTCTAGTGCAAGGAATAAACCATTGCATGTATTGTGAATATTCACGTAATATATCATCATGTTCTTGACCTTCAACAACATGACTGTTTCAGTTATTCCACATGTTAATCCACTGACGATGATAATGGGGCCAATAAATGTCTTCTCTTCCTCTCATATCAATTCTATGGACTTTATTCTAGGTTTGGTGGGTCATCTGGAATATTTTGAAGTAGTCCAAATTGTCTTAACACCCTATCTACTAGATGTCATTCCACAATGTGCAAAACATATGAGAGGAACTTTGTGCATGAGCAACATCAGATACCTCAATATTAATTAATCGCCTAATCTCAGGTTTCTGATAAGGTGTCCATACAAACTGCAAGGATAATGATGTTATTATTTAATAATTATTCATTACTAATTAATAGTAAAAAAGATAAATTATAACAATTATTTACAACAAGAATAATAATAAACCTCGTTCACTCATAGCCGATCAAACATGGTATATATAAGGTTAACTGCATGGGTGGGAATGTTGGTTGTGTCCATCGGACGAGACCATCTAATAACACGGAATAAGAAAATTCTTTAATTGTTAATATAATAAACATAGTTAAGCATTTTCAAAAACTAAAATAACCATATCGACGTGTAAGAGGAAATTCGAGTCTTGCTTCAACCTCCTCGTCTGTTAACCTGTTTATAGGTGGGGCAATACATGCAATACGGTCCCACGCCCATGATTGCAGAAGAAACAAACACTCGCCAATATCAGTTTGAGAAGGGTTAACTGCTCGATCTAAGGCTCGAAATAGGGAAGCCAAGACAGTCACATCCCAGCTATAATTTCTTGTAGTTGCAAAATTGTCTAACAACAGTAGATACATAAAATGAACTCTTGCCCCTAATGTATCTGGCATTAACAATCCTCTAATGAGCATCATTATATGAGCTTTAGCATGTTGCAAAATGACAATATTATTAGCATAATCGGGAAGTTGTCTGAATCGGTTAGGCTAGCCATGATAATGCTATCATGTTTCCTTTGACCTTATTTTCTAGTGGAGTGTCCCCTAATAAGATTTAACAAGCAGGAACCAAATTACCAAGCACTTGTTACTAGTGACAACAATTCCGTCAATGGGGAGCCTAAGTTGTAATGTGACATCTTGTAACGTTATTGTAGCCTTTCCATGTGGAAAATGAAATGTGTGTGTTTTAGTTTTCCATCAGTTCCACTAAAGCTATTACCAAATGATGGTTTATCTCGATCTTTTCGATTGTTATCACATTACCAAAACCAGCTAGATTAATTAACTGTCGAACACGAGCATCTAATTCGTCTAGATGTTTAAAAGCCCATATAGAATGACGCTTGGTCGTATCATTCTCTCTTCTCCCTCCTAGACTTTAGTAAAAACATGTTAGGCTTGTAGCCGCAGCAACGAACCATCAATTGGTCTTGGTTGAAAATAGGCCATTTTTGTTGATGAAGTTTTAGGAAGTGTGCTCCATAGAGATAGATAAGAGAAAACAAAGTGTTAAATTTGTTATGAGGTAGTTGTCGTAAAAGTGAATGCTACATTATATAGTTGTAGTATTTAAATTTTAATATATATGTTGGGATAAATTTTCACGTGATGTGTTAGAAATAATAGAAGCATGCTGAATAGTAAGGTTGCATGCATTACAAATAGTAAAAGTATGTCTGATTCCTTTATGAGTAGACACATTATAGACTTGCAGTAAGATGTTACAACACATTGAATAGTTACAAAATCCGAGGATAAACAGAATCTTTACACTGATGCACATCACTTCCTTCTTTCA